>CM053581.1:431545053-431568340 GCA_028627135.1 Pseudochirops cupreus
TTCTTCATGTTTATTGGAGGCCCCTGGTGGGGGTGCTCTGGCTGCACTCTCCTCCTCCCTCTCTCTCCCATGATCTTTCTTTTCCCCAAAGAAGGAATCAAGGGTTTGGGAGCTATTCTGACTTTGCTTCTTATGCTTATTCTTACTCATGGTTCTTCAGACCGTGATTTTTTTTAAAATCTCTGTGGGGCTCTGCTTCCAGAAGGGAAAGCTCTGTCCCAAATCGCTGGGGTCCTCCCGGCTGCCATAGCTCTCAGGAAGATGCTGGGAGTCTTCCTAATTATTTCTGGCTGACTGGATAATGAGGACTCCAAGATGGAGGCCCAAGACCGTGATCCGGATCCAGGCCGCTCAACGCGAGAGCACTGGCCTGAAAATAATCGCTAAGTCCCCCTGCTGTCTGCAGGCCACGGGCAGGAAGGTACAAAGCAGAGGCGGGTGCAAAACCTTTGCCTTTCGCTTTTCCGCTCTAGAGGCCTTTCGCTTCACTGCTTATCTCCCCCTTTCACAATTCCCACTGGCAGCTGCTGCTAATCCGCTCACCTGAGAGGCTCCTCCACTCCTCCTGTCCAGTCGCCCCCGGGGCACAGCCACGGCTTCAGGGCAGGCTGGTTTCAGTTCGCAGTGCTGATATGGTTCCTCGTAGCTGAGCTGACTTTAGTGGGAAGTGTCTTTGTGTGCGTTTTGGAGTTCTAGGATTGGTTTAGAGTCCTGTTTTATGGGTATTCTGGGGTGGCTATGTGAGAGCTGCGATATGTTGCTGCTGCTATGCCGTCATCTTGGCTCCACCCCCCAATTCAATATTTTTAAAGGTCTGGTCCAACAAAGTAATGAACCAAAAGTCTCAGACCACAGGAAAGATGGAAGAAAGAAACCAGCATTAATTGGCTTAATAGAAATGTCTACTGGGGGTGGGATAGGATGGAGGGATATAGAGTTAGCCTTTCACAACTTGACTATTTTGGCAGTGTTTTGCATAACTACACATGTATAACCTATATTGAATTGCTTGCCTTCTCAATGAGGGCAGGTAGGGGAGGGAAGAAGGGAGAGAATTTGGAACTCAAAGTTTTAAAAACAAATGTTAAAAATTGCTTTCACATGCAACTGGGAAATAAGATATACAGGCAATGGGGTATAGAAATCTATTTTGTCCTACAGGAAAATAGAAGGGAAAGGGATAAGAGAAGGGGGGGGTGAGATAGAAGGGAGGGTGGTCTGGGGGAAGGGATGATCAGAATGCATGCCATTTTGGGGTGAGGGGAAGGGAGAGATGGGGAGAAAATTTGGAACTCAAAATCTTGTGGAAAGGAATATTGAAAACTAAAAATAAATAAATTTTAAAAATTTTAAAAAGAGTGCTTATTTTTTTAAAAATGTCTACTACATGCCAGAAGCACTTTAGAAATATTGTCGTTTGATCCTCACAACAACCATGGGAGGTAAGTGCTATTATTATCCCCATTTTGAAAATAAGGAAACTGAGGCACATAAAAGTTGACTTTCCCAGGGTTCCATAACTAGAAAATATCTGTGGTGACATTTGAACTCAGGATCTCCTGACTGGAGGACCATTTCTCCAATTACTCTGACATCTACCAGCCTCCAGGAGAAAGTAGCTGACTTTCTGCTAATCACCTCAGCATAAAGCAAACAGTACTACTATCACATATGGACTCTTTTTAAGCATAACTTCTAAACAAAGATCAATGAATGGCATTTATAGGGAAACTAATTTTAGCTTGTGAATTCCCATGCAATTCATGCATTAGACAAGATGGTAGCCTAGATGACTTCTGAAGTCCCTTGCAATTCTATGAAAAGGAAAGGGAGGGAGTGTTTTGAATAGGACAGAATTAAGGTATGGGGATCATATGACCAGCAAGAGGGTGGAGTACTTGTTTTCTACAATCTGAAAACCTCAATTAAAAAAAAATTATTTACTAGATATGAGTAACCAAAGCTGAATCCACAAGATAAGATTAAAACATCACACAAAGTAAAAATCTCATGTAACAACATTGGAGAATTTAAATATTTTGTATTCTTACTCAGCATTCCTAACACCCTCCCCCACCCATTTTGTGTACCAACTGTAGTGAACATAATCAGCCTTGTGGGATTGTGATTCAGGGACCAGCTGAGCAGATTTCTACACAATCGCCACATGGCTCAGCCTGGATATTCCAAGAAGCAGCAAACTGTTTTTGCCTAGGCAAGGGAAGGAAATAGAGAGACAGGCTAGAGGGGAAAGAACTTCCATGCTGAAGGAAAAGGGAGGCTGGAATCCTATTTTTCTCCACTGAGAATTTACTCTGTGAAGGGAAGCATTCCAGGCCCCCAAATTTCTCAGTACCAGGAGGCTGAGGAGGCCCAATATACCCAGCCTCAGGGCCTGGGCAGCAATGGAAGGGGCAGGAGCCAAAGAATGAGGAAGGAAACCAGAAGCAATTGAGTAGGAATAGAAGAGAAGATACGAAAACTACGAGCAAGTCTGAATAAAAATCCAGTCCACAAGCATTAGACGGACCAACACAGAAGTTCATAAAATTAAGGCAATTGACATCAAAGACAAGGTACACAGGTAACCTAAGGATTACAGACCTCCCAAAAGAACATGAAAATTTAAAAACTCGAATAGTTTGCAGGAAACAACCTAAGAAAAGTTAGCAAAACTTTGGAATAGACACAAGAAACTGATTAATCAAATCCACACACTTGCCAAAAAACGAAACAAAACAAATACTCCTGGGCATATAGTGGTAAAATTTCACAATTTTAATAAGGATAAATTTTGCAATCAACCTCCAAACATAACAGAAAAACATCCCTTATCACTGAGTAATCCCAGAACAATCTATAAGAGTATTCATAAGAAACCTAATATGTACCTGAGCTCAAACTTCACTCCCTGGGGAAACTAATTAAGTTACCTGGGCCATATTGTCCTCATTGGAAAAATAAGGAGGTTGGATTCGCTCTAAAGCTAGTATTCTATGAAACAATATATTCCTAAACAAGTGCAGCTTAAACTGCAACCCAAAATAACATCCTGAAGATCTTCAATGAAGCAGTTGAGGTACTCCTAAAAAAACCCAGATTTTAAAAAATCAGAGGCTAGTAGATCATTTGATTTTCAAACACATGCACACACATGCCATAAAAACAGAAGAAAGGTGAATAAATACAGTTATCAAGAAAAGATTGGTGAGATCAATTTTCTCATATTTATAGGGTAATGTTGAGAGGGAGAGAAAGAGACAGAGAGATAGAGGCAGAAAGACAGAGACTGAACTGTAGGGTAAAAGAACAGAGAGTGTTCATCAAAGGACACAAAAGACCTGCTGGACTGAAGATTTAAGAGGAATCAGGAAAAGGGGAGAGAGAGAAAATCATCCTGTATTCCATGAGCTAAATCTACAGTAAATTAGGGAATTAGAGAGAATACAAATAGGAGAAAAAGATGAAAAGAGGTGAGTGGTGATGAATGCACACAAACCCACACCCCCTCAGGTATCTAGACAAAGAATGAAAGGATGATAATTACTTTAGTCTCTGAATGAGTGTCGACACCATAGGAGAATAGGGTAAAAGTGATGGAGCGGAAGGACTAGAATGGGGGAATAGAAGAAAAATCCTTGATCCAGAAGGAATAAGGAAAGAACATCATTAAAGAACATTACCACAAGAGGGGTAGAATGTGTGATAAGAGAGAAAAACCTTATGATGAATTTCATCTGGATGGAATTCGTACATTCAGGAGCCGCTTTCTCTAAGAAACGGTTGTACCTCCTAGGACTACATCCCAATACAGGAAAAAAAGATGCATAAAAACTAAATGGCAGCCATCATTCATAGAGATAAGGGAACGCAAAGTTAGAGAAAGAACGACATGGTCTTAGGGGTAGACATTGATCGTGGTAAAGGCAGGGGATAGGACAAGGCCACATGATTTTGGACACAGAATGACTTCTACCATACAACATTTGCTTTCATCAGAAAAGCAAATTTTCTTTTTCATGTTTAAGAGCAGGGCACAGAAGCAAATAGAGAGGATGGGGTAAGTTCTGCAAAGGACTAACACGGAAATGAGACAAAAGAGGAAACTCAAATTTGGTACTTGCTTTGCCCTTATTTGAGACATAAATGAAATAAAAAGGGAACAAGTAAGAGTGTAGCCCAAGAATTAAACAAGAATATTTGTAATAGACTAGAAAGTAAGATGGAAAAGCAAGGATCTTTTTTAAAATTTTTTTGAGAAAATGGCACAACAAACAAATGTTACTTTAAATGCAAGATTGTGTGGAAATGACTGAGTGAAAATTTTAAATTATTTGCTTAACTGGGGGGAGGGAGCTAAAAGAAAGGGAAGCAGATAAATAAAAAGAAAGGAGGAATTAAAAATAAGTTAAATTTAAAAAATTTGGGATAGGGCAGATAGACCATAGAGAGTAGGGAGTGGAATTGACATGCATCAAAGAAGTAAAAGCAGAATTAATCATGAGGACAAATTACTCACTTAAAAGAAAAAAATAAATTTAAAATAAATAGAGGGAAAAACTAACTTAACAACTACAAATTTAAATGTGAATGGATTATAAATCTAATACAATGAGAGTAACAACTGGATTAGGAAACAAAACTTAACAAGCCTCTATTTACAAGAAATACATCTGAAAAATAAAAACATACAGGATAAAAATGGGAGGCTGGAGCAAAATTTAGAAGTCGTTAGGTGATTTAAAAAATGAGGAGTTGGAAACATGCTATCAAATAAAGAAAAAATTAAAATTCATAATAACAAGAGAGCTTCACAAGGAGATTACATTAAGCTTAAAGGAATCAGAAAAGGAACCAATATCAATACTAAATACATGCACTAAATGGAGTAATACCCAAGTGCATACAAGAAAAGTTAACTGCTTCACGAAAAGACATAGTCAAAACCAAAGAATGAACAACAACAATAAAATAATTGGAAGAAACTTCAATCTCTTCTCAAAATAGAAAAAAATCTAAAAGAAAATTTTTTAAAATAGAAAATATGTAACTATACAAACAACTGGAGAATTATAGTTGCAATACTTATAGTGTCTTCCAAACGGGAACATTAAGGAAACAACATATTATAAAGTAGTATACAGTAGCTTTGAAAAGTAGATCGTATGTTAAGACAAGGAGAAATTATAAGTTAATATAAAAAAGAAAAATACTAAACATATCCTTCACAAATTATAACAAAATAAAAATAGAAATCAATAAAGAGAACAAAGGCAATAAAATATGCCTCAGTGGAGGCTTAATAATGACATCCTGAATAATTAATGAGTCAAAGAATAAATCATAGAAATTATTAACTACACGAAAGGGAATGGCAATAATAAGCTGCATATCAAAATTTGGGGGATAAACAAAAATAATCCTCAGAGGAAAAATATACGACATAAATTAGCAAAATAGGAATAGAATGCTTAATGAAATAAAGATATAATTTTAAAAATAAAAATAAATGAACATACCCAAAATAAACACAGAAAAGGAATCTTTAAAAATTGAAAATAAATGAAATAAAAACAAAAGACCATAGAAATTAAAAACCAGTTCTTTGAAAAGATTAACAAAATTGATAAACCTTTTGCAAAACCTGCCCAAAAGAAAAAAAAAAAAGAGGAAACCAAGTTATCATATGAAAAACAAATAAAGTGAAATCACAATTGAGAAAAAAGGAAAAAACCGTATTAGAATCTGCTATGCACAATCATACGCTAGCTAAAGTGAAATTAAAAAAAATACAAGAAACTCAAATTAACAGTACATAAAATACAGATCTTAATCACAGAAAATGAAATTGCATAGTCCATAAGGGAAATGCCAAAGAAAACATCCACCCTATCCAAACACATTTATGAATAAAACCTATCAAATGCTTAAAGAACAATTATTTGAAAAATGTTAGAGACCTAGAGGCCTTTTATTCCAACCTTTGTATTTGTGGAAACTTTGACCCATGAAAGGTTAAATAACTTGTCTAATATCACACAGATAGTAAGTGGTAAAGTTAGATTTAAATCTGGGCCTTTGACTCTAATACTAAAGTTCTATAACCCCACAGGTAGAAGTAACAGTGCCTTCCTACAGTTCTAAACAGAACATTGTACTGGAAGAAAAGAATTCCCTGCCAAGTCTGACCCAATAGGTAATTCCCTACAGCTCAGTGGTTAGGGCTCATAGGGGCAACAGGTGGGAAAAGAAAGTCTCTGGGAAAGTTACCCTTAAACCACCTCAGGAACATTACATGCCAATATTGGCATGGAAATCCCTTCTTACAAGGTGGAAAGAGAGAGTATATATGTGCATCCTGAAGAAGCACCTAATTTCAGACTCTCAGTCAGTCTTCAGGTTGTTGTAATCAGAAAGGAACTTATGTCTATTCCTTCTTCCTTTCTTTGTTATAATTATGTTTGCACTTTGTGCCTACACACGACCTTTATCTTGTCTGTATATTATTTTTTCCCTCAGGGCCTAGTGTCATGATAATTTGAGGACAATGAGAGCATTGGAAGGATATTGCTAATGGTAACTATGCTGTTTCTCTGGCACCAAGTTTCAGGGGAGTGAGCACTCAGGGGACAAGAAACTACACAGTAGGAAAATGAGGTATTCCTACTTAAAGTGTCTATACCCTGAAAAAGGATAGGAGGAAGGGGATGAGATCTAGACTCTGCATTAAGAATCGGATTTTCTCCCCTTCTTTTTTTTCCCCTAGAGGGAGATCTCTTATTCAACATTTAGGACAGAAGTAGGCCAACCAGAAGCAGAAGCAAAAATCTAAATAGCAGGAGTTTTCCAAGGACTTTCAAAAGTCCTGAGAGGGCATAGTCCTCCAGGGATGGGAAGACAGAGCACTCTCCCCATAAAGCCCTCGCCCTCCTGGCTTATATTCTGAGATTCATTGCTGAAACTGTTATAGAGGCACATCCCTCCCTTCTTGATTTATTAGTTATTCTCTCCACAGTTTGTGGTAAGAGAACTTCAGAAATCCTTGGCTACACTACTCAGAGCAAGAAGGGTAATGGGGAAGTGTTTAAGGAGATGGCTGGGCAGAGCCCTCTGTTTGGGAGTATTTAACACGATTTTCTTTCATTTGGCTATGTCTAAGAAATTAGGTGGATACAATATTTTGATTGCCTCTGAGTGGGGGAAAGGGGAGGAGGAGTGTATTAAACAGAGAGAAAATTCAAGGTGAAAGGTAGAAAGGCAGAGTCATAGCAATTCTGAGCAACATTTCCTATCATTCCACTTATGTATGGTTTGTCCTCAAAGAGAACAATGACGTCAGGGAGATGATGACGTGATTTGAAATTGACTTTGATTTGAGGGAGGGAGGGCTGTGCAAAGTCTTACTTTTTCCTCCAGAGCCATCTGGGTCCAGAGGCCAGATATTCATCAGGATGACTAGAGATGGCCTAGGATGCAATGGGAGAGCTTGGTTCTTTTTTTTTTTGTTGTTCTTTTGGAGCAGGGAAGAGTGGAGCAATTGGGGTTAAATGATTTGCCCAAGGTCACAAGGGTAGTGTGAAGTGTCTGAGGCCGCATTTGAACTCAGGTCTTCCTGACTCCAGGGCTGGTGCTCTACTCATTGTGCCACCTAGCTGCCCCGACCTTAGGTCTTTTAAGTTAAGGTCTTTTCAGTTCTCACTTTGAGTGACACAACACCCATTCAGTGACTAGGCCTCTTTAAGAAGTGATTCAAGGGATGACCCCTTTAATAAAAAAAAAAAATCAAACTGAGAAGGGAAGAACCTCAGGGTTGCTAGTCAAAAGAGAAACAGTTCTTATTTACATTCACTCTCAGCTAGGGGGGTCCAAAAAATAACCATGAAGTGGTGCTTGGGCAGGGACCTATTGTTGTCCATTCCTGGAGATCCATGGTGAAATGGGTTTATGGCTTTGTCTTTGAGAAAGAAATCTAGCCAGTAAACCCCAAGTTAACTAAGTAGCTTTCAGTCATCAAAATGTACCTTCCTTTAGGCAGAACACCCTCCAGTTAACATATCACTCCACTAAACTAAATTCAAAAACCATCTTAGTATGGATTTTAATAGCCAAGCTACCTAGAGATATAAGGCTTCATGGCATTCTTACATTTGTGTACAAGATAGACTCTGAAGAGACTTGAGGTTCAAGTACAGAATCAATTCACATATTACAATGCCTTGTTGGTTAATTAAATAGAATAAAAACAGTTATATATTGCCTTGTCTGTAGATATATTTCAAAAACATAGTTCGCTTAAAATTTTAGAATAAAGTAGATTTATTTGATATCTGATAATCTACTTTGATGAAGTAGATTGGATTTGAAAAAGTATCTCATACATACAATTCTCATGAAAAATATGGAGAGATGATAGAATTAAATGCATTCAGAAATAGTCCCTGATGTTGGGAAAGATTGAAGGCAAAAGGATAAGGGGAAAGCAGCGGGTAAGATGGCTAGATAGTGTGATAAAAGCAGCAAAAATGAGTTTGGACAGACTTCAGAAGACAGCAGAGGACAGAAGGGCCTGGTGTGATATGGTCCATGGAGTCACGAAGAGTCAAACATGACTAAATGACTGAACGGCAACTGAAACAGCCAAATAGCTGAATTCAAAGAGTGGATGTTATGTCAGAGTGGCCGCTGATTTCTGGTGGCGTGCCCCACGAATCTGGGCTTAGCCCTTGGCTATTGTTTTGCTTTGTTTTTTCTATTTTATTTTTAATATTTTTATCAATTACTTTAATAAAGACATGGAAGTCATGACTATCAAATTTGCTTAAGACACAAAGCTGGTTGAGATAGCAAACATACTGGATGCCAAAAAGAACACGAGACTGAATTTAATAAGATGAAAATCAATAAGGATCAAAAAAAAAGTCTTATAGTCATTTTAAAAAATCCATTTTACAAGTACCAGTTTGGGGGATGAGGGGTACGGTTTGATAGCGTTTGTCTGAAAAATACCTAGGGTTTTTAGTGGCCAATAAGCTCCATACTTAACATTAATGAGATATGGAAGGCACATTAAGAAAGGTACAGCTTCCAGGAATAAAGAGGTTTTCTAATACTCTGCCCCAGTTAGCCTTCATCTGGATTATTGTATCAGTTTTGGGTGCCATAGTTGAAGAAAGACATTCAGATGGCATAGGGTACTGGATGTAGAGTCAGAAAGACCTGAATTTGACTCCTACCTCAGACATTTTTAGCTGTGTGACCCTGAGTAAGTCACTCTTTGCCTTAGTTTCTTTTGCTATAAAATGGGAATAATAATAATAGCACCTACCTCCCAGGGTTGTTGTGAGGATTAAATGAAAGAGTAAATGTAAGCATTTTACAAATATTAAAGTGCTATGTAAGTGCTAGTTATCTTTATTAACATTACTGATAATTGGAAGACCATGAAGAGGAAGGCAAGTAGGATGGGGAGGGTCTTGAGTCCACCTAATATGAGATGCTTGAAAGAATTAGAGGTATTTATGGAGAAGAGAAGACTTCATAGCTGTCTTCAAGTATTTTGTTGGCTGTCAAGTACAGAATGACAGAGAGAAAGAGAGAGACAGAGAGACAGAGACAGAGAGATAGAGACAGAGAGACAAAGACAGAGAGAAAGACAGAAAGAGACAGAGAGAAAGAGAGACAGAGACAGAGAGTCAAAAGAAAGAGAAAGAGACATAGAGAGAAAGAGAGACAGAGAGACAGAGAGAGAGAGAGAGAGAGAGAGAGAGAGAGAGAGAACATGGGAGAGAGAGAGATCATTTACTAAGTGCTCACTGTGTTCCAGGCATAGTGCTAAGCAGCAGGAATAAGACATCAGCCGCCAAGACAATCTCTGTCCTCAAACAGCAGACTAGGGAGCATGGAGGAAGGGAGAGAGATGGTGCAGATGATAGAGATGAGTGGAAGTGAGGTGGAGGCCCGGGCCCTGGCAAAACAAGGAAAAAGTTAAACTATCAGAGACCAAGACTGATCCAAGAACAAAGTCTAAGTTTTCAAGGGAGAAGAGGCAGGGAGGATGGCCAGAGGACAAATATCATTGTGAGCAGACTGCAGAGATTCTCTTAGCCCAAGTCATCCTAATTTTTTTGTCTCTTCCTAAGAGATATTAGATGTGTTCTTTTTGTTCTCAGAGAGCAGAACTAGAACATAGGTGGAGCTTGCAAAGAAGCAAATTTGAATTTGATGTCAGGAGAAATTTCCTAGCAATGAGAACCATTTAAATGAGCTGCTCAGGGAAGCCATGACCTGATCTATTGCACTGGTTGGTATGTCATCATGGAGATGCCTTTCAGGAAAAGGCTGGATGTGGCTGCAAAGCCCTTTCTAGCTCTCAAATTCTGTGCTTCTATGTTCTAGTGAAGGAAATGCATGGGGTGGTTTGGGCTGCTTACTCTAATGAAGTGCCCCCAAACTAGCACCAAGTATGAACACAGGCATCTCACAGGTGTCACAAATGGTTTAATTCCTTCAGGGCAAAGCCTTGAAACTAACTATAAAGTACTTGTAAATGGTAGAAAAGCTAAAAACAGTACAAATCAGGAAATCATTAAACTCCTTAAATTTTTTTTAAAACTAAAATTTTGAGGGTGCATTTAATAACAAAAAAAGACCACTGACTTTGAAGCCAAAGACCCATATCCCTAATGCAGGCTGTGCCATTTACTATCTGTGTGACCTTGGGAAAGTAGCTTTTTATGTCTACATGATGTTAGGCAAGTCATTTCCCCCTTTGAGGCTTTAGTTACATCATCTATAAAATAACAGGGTTGAAACAGATTATATTTAAGGTCTCTAAAATTCTATGTGTCTATATCTATATTTAAGCCAGACCTAGGAAATTTCTGTGAAGTCCTAGAGGGTAACAATTTGGACAAAAATGTTCCAATAGCAAATTCTCCCAATCTTGGCACATGATTCATATGCCTGGCATTCAGGCAAAAAAATTCCAGGCCAAAATGGAAGTATAATTTCTCTGTGTCTTGCCAAGTGATGATAGGGTCAGAGAGTCAGAATCTTTCTAATATGGCATTGTATCTGTGTCCAAAAAAAAAAAAAGATTCTATGAATTCCCTTTCAGAATCCCGTGTCTGAGCCTGCCTTCTTCTCTTCCCCCCACCCCACCCCCAACCATGACCTCCTGGGTACTGAGCTGGGTACTGGGACTGTATCAATGCCCCACCCCATGAACAGCTCTCACAAACTTGTACAAGTAGGGTTCCCTCCAACACATATACCTTTCCCAGATGCTGGAACTGGGTATGGTGGGGACAGCTTCAGGGTATGGAGTGACTTTTTGACCTGGCCGCAGTCCCAGATCAGCATCACCATACTGACCTGACAGCTGGAACCTCTCCCCAGGTCCTACTGGCTTGACTCACTCTTTCTGTATGCCTCCAAGCAGGGTGTGGAAGCCTATAGAAGCACTCAGTCACACAGTCACACCTCTCCGCCAGCCCTTCTAATACTGGCCCCTTAAGATTTGCACATTCCAGGAACCAGCTTTTCCAGTTAAACAGAAATCGCCATCTCAGGCTGGCTTGGCAATCATTCTGGCTTTTTTGTTCCTAATTCACAGTACATCCCCAGGCAACCCCACCCTCCTGGCTAAATCCTTTCCATTCCACTTAGCACAGGCTGGAATAACTTTATTGTCAAGCAGGAGATAGTGGAGGAGGGTGTATAGATGGCCCTGCGCCCCAGATGTCAAGGGAATGTTCCTTCCAGCCCAGTCTCTTTATTTCTCCTTCTTAAATAGTTGCCTCTTCACAAAAGAATTCTCAGTCTGCCCTCTTTCCTGGATGTAAGGAAAGCAGCACTCTCTTAACTGAGGTGTAATATATAATGTTACTGGAGTTGGCAATATTGACTGTGTCTTGAACAGTGCCACACACATGGGTACACATGGTCCTAAATCTAAAATAAACCATCAAAATATCGTGATAAAATCGTTGGCAAATATTTGCTCCCACGTTGTTAGCCAATGAGTTGTTCTATATAAGGGAACCTTCCAAATAACTGAAGCTTGCCCTACATTATCAGAACTTTTAAGATGTGATTTTGCATAGAAATCTTTCCAAACCAGATTGCATGTATCTCTGCTTTCCTGAATGGAAATTCCTGAATCAACTTTTCTTGATCATTCAGATTCGTTATGATGAACAACAGTAATCACAATGATGCCCTTATGGGCCACTGAGGAGCGTGAGGGCTATTTATCAGCTATACATAATGGACTCAGCAACAGAGTTTTCAAATTGGGCCTGTGTGTATGTGTGTACTTACATACATACACGCATGCATGCATATGTGCATATGCATGTATATATGTATTTATGTATGCATAGATAACGTATATTATTGTTCAGCTGTTTCAGTCTTGTCCAAATCTTTGTGACCTCATTTGGGGTTTTCTTGACATATATACTGGAGTGGTTTGCCATTTCCTGCTCCAACTCATTTTACAGATGAGGAAAACAAGGAAAACAGGGTTAAGTGACTTGGCCAGAATCACAAGGCTAGTAAATATTTGAGGTCAAATTTGAACTTGAGTCTTCCTGACTCCCGGCCTGGCACTCTATCCACTGTACCACTAAGCACACACCCTGTGTAGCACACGGGCACACATGCATGTGTGTGTGTGCATGTACATATTTAAATATATACAGATATGTATATATACTCATTTATATATATATATAGATATAGATATAGATATGTGTGAGTATATACATATACAGTAACGATAGCTAACATTTCTAAAGCGCTTACTGTGTGCCAGACGTGTGTGTGTAGAAATAGATGTACATATGTGAATTTTTATATATAGTGTGTGTATGAATATACACATATACATATATACATATGTATACATACACACACACGCACACACACACACATATATATATATACACACATATATGTAAAAAATTAAACTTCCTAGTTTCCTCCATTGCCAGAGCAAATTGTGTACTTGCCTGTACTTCTCTACCCTAAAAATAATGGCTCTCATATATATAGGCAGAAACAAGCCATAGATGAAGAAATAATGCTGTATTTGGAGTCAAAGAATCCAGGTGGAAATCCTTCATCACTTCCTGCCTAATGTAATGCTGTACAAGGTGTCTGACCTCAGTTTTCTCACCTGTAAAATAAAGGAATTGGACGGGATGATCTCTAAAGTCACAATGAGGTCTTGATGCTATTATCTGGAGGCCGGGAGGAGCTGAGGCCTGCCCAAGGTAATAACAGAATCAAGATTTGAACCTAAATCCCCTCGTTCAAAATCCAAGCTCTTCCCGTTAAACCAATCTATGACGTGATGATTTATTGGAGCATCCCTTCACCCTGCAACACCTTCCCACCACTGGTAAGCACCTACAAGGGCCTCCATTTGGGGGAGGGCCCAGGCCAGCCAACCTTTGTTGTTTTCCCAGCTCTGCTTCTGACTTGCAGATTGGTTCTCCCCCCCTTTCTTTTTTCAGCTTCTTTTTGTGTGTTGTCTTCAAGGCCACTAAACTGTAAGCCCCTTGAGAGCAGGGCTGTCTTTCTTTCTGCTTGTATTTGTATGCCAAATACTTGGTACAATGCCTGGCACGTGGTTGTTGCTTAATAAATGCTTTGTGCCTTGCCTTGCTTTAAAAGAAAGCAGAAAAGGCAGCTAAAGGCCCAGCGCCAAGGTTTACTCATATCATGCAAAGCTGCCATTTGCTCATAGTTCACTAAGTAATCAGCTCTTCCTGCTCACTGGCCAATCAGGAAATTGCTTTGGCATTTCAAGATTCAAGTACTTTTGTACTGAGCCATATGAGTTATCCCCATGTAACGCCCCTCTCCCATACCATACTCTACTTGATGATATGTTTAGAGATGAAAGGCACCTTCTAGGTCCTCTAGAACAACCCTATCATCTCACAGTTGAGGGAACTGGAGCCCAGAGAGGTTACAGCAGTTTTCCAAAGTCACAAAGCTGAGTGGCAGGGTCAGGATTTGAACCTATGTTCTTTGACTCCAGAGCAGCCTGTACCACCCTGACTCCCAGAGAAATCACTGTGAACTGAAATGGATCTCAAAGATCACTAAACCCAAATCTGTCTTATTTTACAGATGAGGAAACTTAGGCAAAAAGAGGTCACACGGCAAATTAGTAGGACATGATGGCTAGAGCACCTACCTAAGAGTCAAAACACTTGGGTTCAAATCCCACCTCTGACACTTGTAGGCTGAGGAACCTTGAGCAAGTCACTTAATTTCTCAGTGTTCTAAGCAACTCTAAGACTACTTAAGGTACAGAATGTGTGTTAATCTGTATTGATTGTAAGGTATTTGCTCATTGGAAATTCCCTAGATCAATGAAATAGCAGGCCTGAACTAAAATGCAGTGGGGGAGGAGCAGAATTAATAGAAATACTATTTCTACTATTTACTTCACAGTGTTATGATTGTTAGGAAAGTGTTTTATAAACCTTTACAAAGTATATAAATGCAGCAGGTGCTTGGAGTCCCTCCTTCTCTCCATTCTACATTAATAGCTATTACCAACCCCAGAGAGTTCCAGTAGTGATGGGGAGCCTTTGATATTTCAGTATTGGTGGAAATATTAATGAATCTGAGATCTCCTTAATATAAGCATGCTCTCTCTCTCTCTCTTTTTTAAGGATCTCTCTATCTCTCTCTCTCTTTTTTAAGGATCTCTCTATCTTGCCCAGGTTGGAACTGCAAGGGCTACTCATGGACAGTCTCCCAACTGATCAGTTTGGGAGCTTTGATCTTCTCTGTTTTGACCTGGTCCAATTTGCCCCTCCTTAGGCAACCTGCTATGTCCCTCCCCCACCCAGCCCCAAGGATCACCATACTAAAGTGTGGACACACCATTGATTTAGCCCTCTGCATCTCAGAACTCCAGAGCTCAAGAGATTAGTCAGCTTCAGCCTTCTCATTGCAGAGATTATAGCAATGCACCGCCATGCTGCCCATTCACATCCTCCCATGTGATTCTTGTCCAAGTTTTCCTAAAAAATCCTCTAGACAAAATCTATCCAACATATTGGAAACCTTTCTCTGGGTCTACTAACATTTTATGAATACCACTACAGCACCCATTATCACTCTATCCCTAATTTTCTTTACATTACCAGCTCTCTTCCTCTTGCAATAATAAATTTCCTGGATTATATCTTTGTGCCACTTCCTGAGCATAAGTTAACATTAGTAATATATTACCACTTTATTTATGCTCTTTGTTGCCCTATGGGTAACCTACAATTTTAATTCTTTGGAGATTTGTGATGTTTTAGGATTTTCATCCATATAACATCACTGGGGAAACTGTTTATTTTTTTGAATGTGGACTTTTGGGACCTGGAAGAAGCTAAAGATTTTTGAAAATATTGAGCAATTCTCCAAATACAGTCCATCCCACTTTCTCCCTCCTGTTCATTTCTGGATCTAGTTAATGGTCTATCTGCATTTCCTCTACAAGCTGTATGTACTAATGGACTAACTCAGTGAGTTGTCTTTCATTAATCTGAGCAATGGAGATTCTTCATCTGTTCTTTTTTTTCTTATGTGGATTGTTAAGATCATCTCATCTCAAAGTCTGTTGATCCCGCTAATGATTCCTGCTAGTATTATGCCCTCCCTAAAGAGCAGCACCTGGAAGACATGCTAGCTACAAAAAAAATCTCTATTCTGTTTGTATTCTATGTAAGACAGTCTATATGACAACGATGAATGCTTTTGACAAGTCTGTTTCTTATCAAATCAAATGATAGCAAAAGAGGTAATATTCATAAAACAAAGCCTGATACCTGGCATACAGTAGGTGCTTAATAAATGTTTCTTCCCTCCTTTCCTTCCTCGATGATGATAATCAGTAAATTATTGAACACAGTTATTTCTGTGAGATATTTACCAAGATTGTAAACTCCTTAAAAGTAGATAATATTTTATTCTCTTTACATCTCCAGACTCCTACCTTACACATAAAAGATGGTTAGTGGATGTTTGCGGAAAAGTGTTTGTTGTTAGATAGAATGATATTACAATATATTAATATGGATACTTCCTCCACTTGGCAGAATGTAAGACCTCCAAATCTTACCATTTTGTGTGATTCTCCTTCATATCTTTCCATGAATCCTCCATTGAAGATCCACCCAACACAATTGGAGGCCTTCCTTTGGTCTTTTAAATAGTTTTGAGGGTCCTAGTGTAGGGCTTAAAGTGTTCATCTGTTACCTCTCATTCTCAATATATGATAAGTGTCTCCCTTTCTCCTTCTTAGAATCATAGATTTAGAGCTGGAAGGGCCCTCAGAGGTCATCATATAATCCAACTTCCTCAATTTCCAGATGAGGACTAAGGTCCAGAGAAATTTTGATTTGCCTAAGGTCACACAGGTAGTAAGAGGCAGAGCCAGGTTTCAAACTCAGGCCCTCCCACTGTACTACTTCAAAGTTTTAAATGGCTTCTCATCCAAGGTCTTCTCCTGCATTTCCCATTTCTATTAAAATCACCACTAATCTTTTAAGTCAAACATTCCCTAAACATTGGAGTCATCATTAATGCCTGCCTTTCTTTCTTCTTTTCTATTCTTTTTCTTTCTTTCTTTTTTCTTCCTTTCTTTCATCTTTCCTTCTTTCTTTTCTTTCTATCTTTCTTTCTTTCCTCAGACCAGAGACAGCCTAAGATCCTGAGTCCAAGAGCCTTAGAAATTATAGCGACCTCCAAACCACCAGATCTATGTCCAACCCAGCCCCCCCAGTTGTCACTGATGGGAAAAATAATTGTGGGAGGGATATATTTTTCAACAAATGCTCAACAACCAGCAACAAGTGCTGGTAGACACAGAAACCCTAGGAACAGCAGCATCTCCCAGATCACTAGTCATACATCCAGTCCAGTCTTCACAGCTATCATCTGGGAAAGCAACTTGTGTGGAGAGGGGGCCAGCTAGCCCTAATAATGGCCAACCAACAGGAAACATAAGTAAACCCAGATAAAGCAACAAGGTACTCTGAGGGAGGGGCATGAGGTGGCATATGCCAGGTCAGTCAAACCACCACCAACCAAAACTTGACCACCATTTCACCTCAGACCTGATGGGTAGAGCCTAGGACCCTGAACCCAAGCACTTTGGCAATGGCAATGTTTCCATCTGTGTCATCAGTCATCATCAACCCCTGTACAGATGAAGCCTGGCAACTACTCCCAAACATGTTATAGCTACAATTACTGAAGATCCATTACAGAAAACTCTTAGTCAATAATAGTAATAATAGTCAATAAACATTTATTAAGTGCCTAATATGTACCAAGCAATATGCTAAGTCCTGAGGATACAAATACGAGAAAGAAAGACAGCCTCTGCCCTTGAAGAGCTTATAGTCCAATGGGAAAGAGAACACACACAAAAGAAAGATGAAAAATTGGGGTGGGCAGATTCCAAGAAGTCAAAAATAAATGTTGCTCCTTTTAGAAGCATAACCAGATGGAAAATGAAGAGATGTATGTCCTATTCCCTCCTCTTCAATGGAAGAGTTTATACCTCCAGCTTCCAATCAGAGGGGCAGAGGGGCTGATGAGGTATGAGTAATAAGCCTGTTTGGATGATGAGACTTGTCACTAATGAATTCACTGGGGCATGGGGGGGGGGGGGGGCGCATCTCCAGTTGTCCTGATCTATTTCTAGCCACTGGACCCAGATGGCTTGGAGGAGAAAATGAGGCTGGTGGCTTCACACAGGCCTCTCTCACTTAAATCCAATTCACTTGCAAGTCATGGCATTGCCTTCTTGATGTCATGGTCCTCTTCAAGAAGGAAGGATGAGTAATAATACTGGAGGCATAGTGGAGAAGTCAAAGAAGTTCAAATGAGTTCAGCCATGAAAAATGAGATATCTGAGGAATTAAGAAGCAGCATTATCATCTGTTTTATTGCTTCACTGTAAGAACCATGGGATCTTCCCATCCAGCTTACAGTTGAAAGTTCCATATGTGTTGTCTTCCCCCATTAGAATATATGCGCTTTGAGAAGAGAGACTATCTTACTTTTCTATCTATATCACAGTACTCCATATGGTCCTTTGCATATGCTAAGCATGTAATAAATGTTTCATTCATTCAACTGATTCATTTTGCCTAGTCCCTATATCCACTAATAACAATAATGATTCTCATTGGTAAAGTGCATCCCTCACAACAACCCTGTGTAATAATAAGGATCTACCATCTTGTTGACATATGTACCATCTCCAGTGACTAAGATTCCAGCCCACCCATGTCCTCTCACACTGCAGAACTCTTGCTCATATCTTTTTAAAAATATCCTCTGCAAAGTGTTTGCCCAACTTCATGGGGTAATTCCTCTTGTTCTCTTAGCCTTATGTACGTATCAATAAAATACACAGTCTTTCTATTGGTTATTCCTTATAAATTGTCCCATAAATTTCTCACCTTCTTTTTGAGTCATACGTTCCTGTTAATATCTTGGACGCTTGTTCTCTTCCTTTCTTCCCTTCCCTTGTAATGTGTTATAGCCTATTTATAGCCATTATTTATCTCTCTGTTGTCCTTTGGGTCATCTACCACTTTAATTCTTTGAAATTTTCTACAACTTACAACTGAACAGCATCACCAGAAGAATACTGATGTTAAAGAATGGACTGTTCTTTCAGGAGAAGCTTGAGGTCATTAAAAAGCAATGGGCAATTCAATCCATTCTCCTCATATTCAATCCAATTTTAACAGCTTAATATTTCACATTCGTTTCCTCAGGTCATTTCCCATCTCTGATGTCTGTCCGATATTTATGTGGTTATGGGTTAGTTCTACAGGTTCTCCATCCACCTATATATATATTTGGGATAAGTATTCTTCATCCACTTCAATTTTCTTGTATAAAAAATACAGACTGAACTCTTTTGAGAGATTCTTTTTTAGTCATCTTCATTCATTTCAAACCACAGTCAGTTGTTTGGAGTAGGATTTAACAGAGATTTTCCCATCACTTTCCATGTAAGGGTAGAGTTCCACCCCAGTCCCAATAATTTAATTACAGAAGACCCATTGAATCAACCAATTAAAAAAATATAAGCTAAGTATGAATAAGTAATTATCAGGGATTAATCTAATGCTTTGACCATTGGATGAAGACAAGTGACACCACACAGAAAAAACATCCTGTGAACGGCTAAAAGAATTAAACATACCTCTGGGCCTATGTACAAAAATTGCAATCAATCGTCTGATAAATTCAATCATTTTGTGAACATGTCTAGTGGTAAAAGAGTTCCAGTTTAAAAGTTGGAGCCAAGCCCCTCAAGGGAATCTGTCTTGGCAGGAAGTGGGGGAGAATTTGGGTCTGTCTCTGTCCCTCTTTCTCTGTCTCTGGCTGTCTCTCTTGGTCTCTATCTGTCTCTGTGTCTCTCCCTCCTTCTCTCTCTCTCTCTCTTTCTCTCTCTCTCTCTCCCTCCTATTATCCCTCTACTGACCATGTCATTGAAGGGACTGTGTCAGTAGCAGATATTGCAACCTTCTGACACCAGAGAGCCTGTACCTGTGGGAAACAATACATGTAGCCAGGGGCCACCTATGACTGAAATGAAAGAAGCTCTGGCTATAAAGTTTACAAAAGATAACAAGAGAGCTATACCTAAGAAAAAACTTATTGAGAGCTCCACAAAGGGAGAAAAGGACTTCTATTCACCGGAAGTAATGTCAGCCTTTTCCCACATGTGCTCTCCACATACATACCTCCTGGCCTTTTGACTTTAAGCCTATGCTCACTTCCCTTTAGGCAAATGTGCTGACTCAGACTTTCAGTGGGGAATGCTTTGCAACTTCTGCTCTTGTCAAATCATCTTAGTAAATTCTGTTGGTGGTGATGTTAAGTCATTTTTCACTCCTGTCCAATTCTTTGTGACCTTATTTGGGGTTTTCTTGGCAAAGATACTGAAGGAATTTCCCATTTCCTTCTCTAGCTCATTTTACAGATAAGGAAACGGAGGCAAATGGGGTGAAGGCAAATGGACTTGTCTAGGGTCACACAGCTAAGTAAGTGTCTGGGGCCATGTTTGAAATCAGAAGAAGGTGAGTCTTTCTGACTCCAGGAGCAGTGCCCCATCTACTTTACTAAAAAGCTAATTGAGCCTGGCTGATTTTTAATGAAGAACATGCTAGTGAGGGCTTATGAGGAACAGCACTAGAAATTCAGGACCCAGAGTCACCCCTAGGACTCCGAAAATAGAAGCAGTCAGCTGCCCTAAGGTGACTGCCTATGAATGCCAGTAAGAGTTGGAGAAGTCACCAGGGAGGCAGCTACGTGTATTCATGTTTTTAATGCTCATCATATTTGTAACAATTTACTACTCAACATTCATTATCTCAAGATTAAATGAGTTACATAATAATATGTTCAAAAGGGAGCATATGTGTATGGGGGAAGCTCATAAGCATGAAAACAGTTTGACCCCATTCAGTATTTTGTCCTAATGGATATCTAACGATTGCCCAGAACTACCCTGGTTCCAGGTTTGAAATTCATCATAAAAGGTACAAGAGTTATCTCCTTCCAAGAACTAACAAAGTTAGTCTGGCTTTATTGGATCTCTCTTTAACAAGGTGTGAACCTCCCTTAAGTAATTGTTAACTCTTTGATAAGGTGTGCCATCATCTGTTTTTAAGCATCACTGAGTTAATCCCATCTTTTGATGATTAAGTTCCCAGGTACTTATTTCCTAGTTGACACCTCACCTTGAAGAAGTTAATACATGAGCTACACCCTTGGATTTAACCATTGAAAGGGGCCCTGAAGAGCTTGAGAAAGGGCATCTATCAGAGAGGTCAGCGATGATACCCTTTACAACTACATAGTTATTGTTGTTCAGTCATTTTAGTCATGTCTGGTGGACTCTTCATGACCCTATCAGGGGTTATCTTGGAAGAGATATTGGAGTGCTGTGCCATTGCCTTCTCCAGCTCATTTTACAGGGAAGAAAACTGAGGCAAACAGGGCTAAGTGACTTGCCTCAATCACACAGCTAGTAAGTGTCTGAGGCCAGATTTGAACTCAGGTCTTCCTGACTCCTGGCCTGGTTGCTCTATCCACTGTACCACCTAGCTGCCTCAGTGTAAAATAATATCACCATTTCCTGCAGAGATTTGAAGTGGTAGAGGGAAAACTAACTTTATCAGGAGCTTGAAGAGTAGAATTTTCTACAAAGAAGGAAATCAAAAGGGTAACTATGCACTTAAAGCTTTGAAAAAAATAGAGGGTTTTCCTGAAGATCATTGGGATTGATCTGTAACTTTTATTAAGTACCTACTACATGCCATTTGCAGCTCTAAGTGCTAGGGTTACAAAAAGAGGCAAAAGACAGTCCCTGCCTTCCAGGAGTCTATGGGGGACTCAACAAACCAATAAATATGTCCAATTAATTAATTAATAGAGGGAAGGCACTAGAATTAAGGTTAGAAACAGCTTCCTATGGATTAATAGCTGGAAAGGATCTAAGATGTTATTTAATCCAATGTCCTTATTCAACATATGAGGAAACAACCAGGAGGGGCTACATGAGTCACCCAAAGTCCCACAGGTAATGGAGACTGGGATTTGAGCCCAGGTCTTCTGATTCCAAATCCACAGCTCTTCCCACTACACCGTACTGCCTCTCCAAGGGGAAGAACCTGGATGCTTTGAAGGTGAAGCAGTTGCTTGTTCTCAAAAGAATGAAAAAGGAGAACCACAGAAGATAATCAGGAAAAAGATGGACCAGTAAAATTCAGAGGAAGCTAAGAAGCAGTAGTTTGTGACTCTGTGGTCATAAGTATGAAGGAAGTTATTTGTCAACCTGATAACAATGGGGAGGCCTATTGTCTTCCCAGGGCATGGATCTAAGACGTATTAGAGAACCTCTCAAAACTTACCAAAAGGGATGACTGTTACCCATGGGCACAAATACTATTTCCATAAGGAACCCAGAAAATATTTGCAAAGGATCACAAAGTCATGGTTAAGAAACCAAAAACCCTAATAGGGGCACTGATTGTGTTTTCCTTACACTGCTAATTGAAGGCAAAGGATGAAAAAGAGAAAAAACTGATTTGTGAAGTGAACAACTGGCTAAGGATATGGAATCTGAAAATGAGATTTGCATTTCTGGACCCTATTTTGAAATACAGAGGTAACAAATACTAGGACAGAGATGCCATACATTTTAGCAAATGATAATAACAAAAACAATAATGATAACGGTGGTGGTGGTGGTGATGGTGATGGTGACGCCGATGACTATATGGTGGTATGACAACTTCATATAGTGCCTGAAGTATGCAACAAGTTTTGGTATGTTATCTCTAGTCTCATAACAGCCTTATGAGGTACATATAGAAGATTTTGAAGCAGAGAATGACTATCAGAGGTGCCCCCTTTATTGCTAGGTATTTTGTAACTCTAATCAAATCAAGTCTTAATTCTAATCAAAAAAGCTCTAAACTAAAAACAATAGATGAGAAATATATATAAATATGTTTATGTATATACATAATACAGTCATACATATATGTAGAGTGTGTGTGTGTGTGTGTGTGTGTGTGTGCAGCATACCAAGATACCAAGCTAGCCACCATAGAGTAAGAGGTCTGAATATTTTTTGTGTTGTACAACCTTTTGACAACAGACTGGTAAAGTTTATGCTCTCTCTTCCCAGAAAAATGTTTCTGAATGCATAAAATCAAATACACAGAATTACAAAGGAATCAAATTAAATTGAAGAACAACTAACAAAACATTAAAAACAAGTTCACAGACCCTAGCTTAAGCAGTCCTGCCATAATAGTAGCTATCAAGGAAAAAAGAATAGCAATCTGAGACACTCAGGCTCGTAAATGACAAAATACAAGAATGGAGCCAGTACTAAAAACAAATGGCCTCAATTGTCTCCACAACCGCGCTTAACAAGTGAAAAGAACTGGAGGTACTAATGCAAGGAGGAAAATATGATCTCATGAGCATTAAAAATTTGGCTGCACAATACCCATAACTGGAATATGACTTTGGATGAAAGTATTTTAAAAAGAAAGAAAGCAGGAGAGAGAAAAAAAGAGAAAGGAGAAAAGAAAGGAAGGAAAGAAGTAAGGAAGGAAGGAAGGAAGGAAAGAAGGATAGATGGAAGGAAAGAGGAAAGGAAGGAAGGAAGGAAGGAAGGAAAGAAGGATAGATGGAAGGAAAGAGGAAAGGAAGGAAGGAAGGA
>CM053581.1:431568840-431593606 GCA_028627135.1 Pseudochirops cupreus
AGGCACTGCAGTTGGGAGATCCATCCTGCCCTACCAAAAAGTGACATAGGAGAGAATAGACTGGGGGAGGGGGGAAACACTGGGATGGCTGTTTTGGGGCGGTGGGCGGGGGAAAGACGTGGAGAAAATATGTAACTCAAAAAAATTTTAAAAATAAATAAAGAAAGAAAGAAAGAAAGAAAATATTGAATTGCCACCTCAGTGCCTACCTAGTCACACATCTCTGCTCTGCTTTGTTTTCTTAAAGAAATCCTGGTAAAAATGTTCTTTCTGCCTTGAGAAGTTATAAAAATGAGTTGACAACTCTCTTCTTTAGCTACAAGCTCCCAGCCAAAGATTGTGCTCTGGCTAAATCTTCAGTGTTAAATACATTTCTGTGCCATCTCGGATGCTTTCTCCCAATGTTACATTCAAATAATAATCCATACAATTTAGTACTGAATGTGGCTTTATCACATTTGTCAACTTTAGAGACAAAGTAAATGTTTAAACACAGAAGAGTAAACAATATTTTCAAACAAAATAAACCTGCTATGACCTGGGGGAAATAACCAGATTCTACTGTTTGGGAAAGATAGAAGTGGAAAGTGGAGGAGAGAATTGAATAATCACCACCTTTGGTCTCTTTTTTGGATAGGTTTTAGTAATTCAGATTCTGCTCTGCTTTTTCTATGATTTGCCCACACTACCTCTATTCCATCATCTGGTTTGGTAACTTCATTGGTTGCAGTTCCTTCCTTGCTCCCATGGACCTCCACTGTATCTCCCTTTTCCTGTATCTCAAAGCTTCTAAGTTCTAAAACAAATCCAAAAGATGAGAGAGACTGACTATCTTAAAGACTTGCTTTCAGCTCTTCTGCCAAATCTCAAGCCCAGGAGGGCAAAATTTCCCACAGGCTGAAGGAGGAGGAGGAGGCTGGATGGATGACTGATTTCTGCCAGAAGCCATCAGGTACTAGAATTTTGATCTCCTTGGTGACACCTAGAGGAGGTGTGGCTAAGCCAGCAGTATTTATATAGTATCCCTTCAAATATTTCATAGAATTATAGGATGTAAGAGCTGAACAAGAGAGATGATTTAATTCAACCTTGTTTTACAGATGCGGATTTTGAGTTTCAGGGAGCTTACAAGAGAACCAGAGTAAAGAGCAGATTTTGCACACTATGACTTCAAAATTTAATGCTCTTTGATTACATCTATATTCCCTCACATCTGGTCTCAAATTTTTCAGGTTAACTATCCTTAGTTTCTTACTTGCCATGGGAACTCTTCTTTGCTAGGAAACCAGTTTTGCCCTCTTCTCTTTCTAGGGAAGTCTCCAAATCTCCATCATACTGAATTCAGAGGCAGGTTTGAATCCTAACTCTGTTGCCTTTGGGTCACTCTCTGTTCTTATCCTGACATCAGTTTCCTCATATATAAAAATGAGGGTCTTGGATTCAACCTCTGCTACCTGACTGACCATAGGTGAATCATGTAACCTCCTTGGGCCTTGATTTCCACATCTGTAAAAGAGGAAGTTGGACTAATTGGCTTCTGAGGTTCCTTTCCGTTCCAGACCGACCCTTCTCTGAACTCTCTAGCTCTAAATCCTTTGATCCCACTACTCCACCCCTACTTCAATCTCTCCTTAGTCATCCTAATTTACTACCATTTCCATCAGTTTCCTCTTTCAGCTGCTGACCTGGTTTCTCCTGCTAGCTTTTTCCAAGGCAGGTTCTCTTTTACTTTTTATAACCCAAAGGACAGGAACTGACCTTTCTTTATCCCATTTTCAGTTCAGATATTTGCTCTCCCTCCCTACCTAAGCTTATTTTCTTCAAGTCCTGTGACATATATTTCTTCTACCCCCAAATGCACTTTTTGCTAGGCTTATCTTCCACATCCTGGCCCTGCCTCAGCTTTCTTCTCTGAATTGCACTTAAAAAAAAACAAATTCTTCTCCTTTTAGTCCTTCAATTCTTCAATACTATTTTCATACTATTAATCTGTTTGTATCTGTTTCGGTTTTTGACTTCTTTATGCTTCTGGGAATTAGAACTTTTGATTCCTCAAGGTCCCCAACTTTGCTAGATTCATTTAACTGAAAACCTTATGATTTGCTGGGGAGAACAGGTGATTCATGAGAGTTGTGATGATGATTTATCAGTTATGGGTGAGGTGTCTGATTTTACCCCATGTCCAAAAGGAGTTCCTGCAAACCAGAGAGATGGTGTATGGTAATAGTGAATTGGTCTAGAGATCATCTGGGAAAGGAGCCAAGTCCGACTAGTGTATCACAATCATTGTTTTAGGTAGCCCAGTCTTGGATCATGTGCTCATTTTAAACTGCTCTCCTCACCACTCATGAGAAATCTTGACAACGATTTTGAGAGGGAATCAATCACTCTTCACATTTTCCCTTGTGCCTCTTCCAAGGTGCTTTGAAAGGTATTATGGACTTGAAGTTGCAAGGAATATCCTCGCTTCTCTTGGTACTGTGAGTAGGAGAAGAAATGACCTCTAGGGGAGAGGATTGCCAGGAATATGGTGATGTCAAGGGAGACCCAGCTTCTTGGTTGATTCTAGTGAAAAAGTTGGAGAATGTAAGGAAGTTTATAGTCAGAAAAGAAGAAGAATTTGAAGGGGAATTGAGGATTGGGCTAGTGACAGGTGAGGTGGTAGGACTGGGATTAGGGAAGAAAAGGAATAATTAGTATAAGGTCCAGGCAAAAGACTTGTATAGACATAGAGCTTGCACACGAGGTGGTAAATCTGGATGAATCAGCTTGGGGGACCAATGTCACAGGTGGTGGGTTGTTGGCATGCTCTTGTCAATAAATAAAGGACTTACTATACACCAGGCTTAGTGCTAGACTTTGGAACCTTGATGTTTGCTGTGTTCATCTGCAAGGCATACTTCATATTGGCTAAGAAAAGAGGATCTCTAAATCCCAGAGAATTCCCTCATCCGACTTCGTCTTCTGTAATGTGTATATCAAAATTTGCCTTTAATTTGGCACATGCATTTTTCCCCATCTAAAAGGTGACATGACCTTTCCTTCTATGTCTTTTATCTTTCTCCCTTTATATTCATTTATGTGAAATCTTTGCTAACTGGAACAAAGGAGGTAAAGATTTACTTACACCTAGCTTTGTGGACCTCATTTTGAATAGGTATCTGTTTTCCTTGTTCTATCCCTACCACCTACTGCTCAGGCACATACACAGAGACACAGAGACATAGACACAGACACAGATACAGACACACCCACTCACCCACCCACCCACACACACACACACACACACACACACACTCTTGAGCATACCAGTGGAGTTACCTTAAGCCTTCAAAAGATCATAATACTGAAATTCAGGTAACTGTCCCTTGAAAGGTCACACACACAGAGTTGCCCCTAGATCTTGAGAAAGCCATTGTTCCTCTGGGAACCCACTGCTGGTGTAAATTGTGGGGAATGAGCCCAGAGGGTTTACAGGAGTGTGGAGGAGAATGGCTCAGGAGAGCTGATTGCTAAATTTTCATTATAAACATTTACACCTTGGAAATTAGCAGGTAATTCCCTTCCCTCCTCCCCAAGAGCCAATGTTAAACATTTAGCAGCACACCACTGTGTGTTACATACACAGTGATTTACTCAAAGCTGCACAGGTGACCTTGCAAGAAGATATGAACCTGGTGTTTAGACTCTAAAATCCAGTACTTTCCCACTTCATCATGTTTCTGGACTACTTACTGGTTACCAGTGAGGAGGCTGGGAATTAGCTATTCTAACTACTTCTAGGGATGGAGCTGCTCCAGAAGCTGGAAGTTTTCACAAAGATCGCAGATATTTGTTAGAGTTAGGTTTCTCAGCACAATTCTGGATTGCAGTGGACATTAAATAAGTAGTTGGTTTTGGAAGTTTATTAAAGCTCTGTCTGTATATGGATTTAGTTTCCTTATCAAGTGGAATATTCTGTTAAACAGCTAAATGTTTGATGTGACTTTTCTAAACCTCAGTTTCCTCAGTTGTAAGATGAGATGATTGGACTAGATCATCTCTCAGGTCTCTTTCAGCCCTGAATCCTAGGATTCTATGTCTCCAGTTTCAGGAGTGAGTTATCATCAAAAAGTACATACACTTTTAGTTACAAAAGTTTCTTAAGAGCTGTGTCATCAAGGAATAGATTGTCTTTTGAGATTACAAACTTTCTGTCTCTGTTCCAGCAGAGGTAGAGAAGTTACATGACTATCTTTCAGCAATGCAGAGAGAATTTCTTCATTAGATGGGGATTTAGAGTCAGTCAGTCAGTCATCAGACATTTATTAAGCATTGACTATTTGCCAGGTATTGGGCTAAAGGCTGAGAATACCAAAGGCAGAAAATCACCCTTGCCCTCAAGAAGCTCCCATTTCTGATGAAGGAGATGGGGAATTAACTAGGTACAGACAAGGTATGTGCAGAGTGGATAAAGGTATTCTAAAAAGACAAGGCATTAACAGATGGAGGGATAGGGAAAGGCCTCCTGTAGAGGGTGGGCTTTGAGCTGAATCTTGAAGAAAACCAGGGAAACTAAGAGTAAGGGTAATGGGGCTGAACATTCCAGAAGTGAGGGATAATAAACAAAAAGTCACACAGGATAGGTCAGTGTGACATAAAGGTTAGTAAGGAGCAAGAAGGCTGAAAAAGTAGGAAGAGGTTAAGTTATAAAGAACTTTCAGTGCCAAAAAGAGGACTTATATTTGATTCTGGATGTACTAGCTGATAGAGCTCATTAAGTAGGGTCAGATTTATGATCCTGATATAGTCCTATTTGGTCCAATTTATGTTTTAGAAAAACCACACTGCCAGTGGAGTGGAAGGATTGAAGTGGCTAGAGACAAGGCAGGGAAACCAGTTAAAAAGTGATAGTTCAGGTCAGGTGTTACTTCCTGAACTAGGTTTGTGTCTGTATGAATAATGAGAAGAGGATGTACATGAGAGACATTATTAATATGTTGGATATCTCGGGTGAGTGAGAGTCAGGAGTTCAGGATGCTGACCGAGAAGATTGTGGTGACCTTAGCAGTAATGGGGAAATTCAGAAGTGGGAGGAATGATAATGAGTTCTGTTTTGGACATGTTGTATTTGAATTGCCTATGGACCTTCAGTTAGACGCAGTGGGAGTATAACTCAGTGATTTAGATTACCTATCTTCTAAGATTTTATAATTGTATAGCTGTTTTGATAGATACATAGGTGGACACATAAATAGATACATGCATGCATGAATAGATAGATACATAAATACAGACAGGTAGATGGATAGATGGGTTGATAGATAGACAGATAGACAGACAGACAGACAGATAGACAGATAGACACAGAGAGGAAGCAAGGTATAATGAGATAGAAACTCCCTCAAAGTCAGAAAGTCCTGGATTCAAGTCTGGCCTCTCAAACAGACAGGCTGTGTTACCCTAGGCAAATCACTTCATTTCTCAGGACCATAGACAGATCTTTAAGGACTGGAAGTGGCAGGACAGATACTGATCTGCATTGATAGAGCAGTGGGAGGTCTCCCCATAGCAATGAAATCACAGATTTGACCCCCAAAGTAAAAATGTACATGTAGACTGCTGGGTTTGTAGAATTTTAAGGTAAAAGTTATGTTAGAGACCGTGTAGTTCAACTCCCTGGTTTTATAGATGAAGAAATTGAGGCTAAGAGAGGTAAAGTTGTTTGAATTTATACCCAAAATACCCAAAAACAAGGGGCAGAGATTTAGGGGCACAATACACAAGAAATTAATATTTTTCTAGCTCATAAAAATTTTGTTCCATCTAATTCCATGTGCTTGAATTTATAGTCCTCAGAATAATGGGAGTACTAAACTCATTTATTTAGCCTGGGGTGGGAAGAATGGGCTGGTCTGAAATGTGCTACATATGTGTGGTTTGTTGTCATTATTATTTCTGGCATTTGGTAATGGACAAGGAATGCATTTCCCCCCTACTTTTGGATGCTGTGTAACTACATTGAAGTATGTGTCCCAGTATAAGAAAAGGCATGGAGCTTGGAAAAGAGGTGTGGTGGAAGGGAGGGCCAGGGAGCACTCTTAGTGTTCTTGTGGAGGAGCCAGAGCATTGTTTCTGGGGAAGGTGGAGCCCACAAAAAAGGATGGTGGTAGAGAGCATATTTGCTGGCAGCTGCTGCTGAGTTGGAATGTGGCTTAATTTGTAGATGATCCTGAGAGTCCTGGAATCAGAGTTGGAAGGGATCTCACCCAAAGGGGGTGATCCTTCTGAATAACATCCCTGACAAGTATTCAATCAACGTCTCTGCTTTAAAAAGGAGGAGGTGAGGGAAAAGAAGACTCTTCCTTCTTATCCAATAATGATCCATGCATATGTGTCTGAGATGGACTGGGAGCAACCTCAATACTTTTGCAAGATTTGTGATATTGTCCATGTCCAACCTCCCTCCCTTGGTTTATATTACAGCTCATTCATGCCTTCTCTTCCTCTTCGTTTCTTGTTCTTCTCCCTCCGTTAGAACCCCATAAAGGATCTACCCAGTATACAGGAGGTTTTCCTTGAGGCCTCTTAATATTTCATGAAAACCAGTGCAACCTTTATATTGCCTATCTATTATCTCTTGTTTTTGCTAAATGACTGATCTTTGATTTTCTGATCATACATATCCTTAAGTGAAGGAAGGCACTCCCATATTGATTCTCTAGCTCACTTAGCAAAACAGCTGTTTCAAACTTTCTCTTCTATTCTTAAGCCCCTCACAATATCCCTTCTCCCAAGCCATTCGCCTGAGGACTTTGTCTCATACTTTATTGGAAAAAACTGAGACTTTTTCTTCCTTCTTTCTCACCTTATGACTCTTTGAAATCATCATCTATTCTCTCCGTTACACCAGTCTCTGATGAAGAAGGAGCCCTCCTTGCCCAGACCAACCCCTCTACATATACCCCCAATCCTCTCCCATTTTCTCCAGCAGATTGCCCCTCTAATGAACATTTCTCTTTAATCTTAAATCTTTTCCCATTTACTTACTCCTTCCCTGATGTTTACAAATGCCATCTATACCTCTCCTATACTTCAGAAACCTTCACTAGATCCTGTTGCCTTGGCTAACTACTGGCCAATATCTTGCCTCCCTTTCTCAAACTCCTTGTAAAAACTCTTTCCTCAATGCTTCCACTTACTCCACTCTTACTCTCTTCTAAATCCTCTGGAATATGACTTTAGGTTTCATTGCTCAACTGAAACTACTCTCTCCAAAGTGAATAATGATCTTTTAATAGACACATTTAATGGTCTTTTCTCAGTCTTCATCCTTCTTTTTTCACTGTAGCATTTGACATTATTAACTACCTAAATAATTTCTCCTCTCTGGATTTTCACGACACTACTCTCTCTTGGTTCTTCCTCCTGCTTGTTTGATCACTTCCTCTTAGTCTCCATGGCTTTCTCATGATGTGATCCATGTCAAGCCTACTATGAGTGTTCCCCAAGACTCTATCTTAGGCCCTTTTTTTCTTTCTAAATGCCTTATACTATATTTGTGAGGCACTTAGCACAATACCTAGAACATAGGAGATACTATATAAGTGCTTATTCCCTCCCTCCTCTCCCTCTGGTGAGGTTACAAAGGAGAGAGAGAGACAGAGAGATAGAGAGACAGAGAGAGAGACAGAGACAAAGAGACAGAGAGAGAGAAAGAGGGAGGGAGGGAGAGAGAGAGAGAGAGCAAGACAGAGAGAGGCAGAGAGAGAGAGACAGAGCAAGAGAGAGTAACTTCTATAATTTCATTATCTCTCATGAGTTCAATTATCATCTGTATGTAGATGATTCTTTATAACCAGTTCTATCCTTTTTCCTGAGATCTAATTCTTTGTATATTGGACATTTTAAACTAAATTCTCCAGAGACATCTTAAACTCAACATGTCCAAAAGAGAACTCGTATCTTTGTTGTTGTCAGTTTAAAACAAATTTTTATTATTCGATTTTATGTAACCTTTATTTTACTTTACTTTTTTTTTCAATGAATAAACATTTATTTTCTCTTTCTTCTACCTCTTCCCACCCAGTGGACAAGAAAAACCCTTGCAACAGATACGCGTAGTCAAGCAAAGCAAATTCCTGTATTTCCCACGTCCAAAAAATGTTATGTCCCACTCTGCATCTTGAATCCATCACCTCTCTGTCAGGAGGCACACAGTGTGTTGCATCATTTTTACTCTGGAATCATAGTTGGTCTTTGCACTGATCAGAGTTCTTACATCTTTCTATATTGTTTCTTTTTATAGTATTGTTTACTATGTCGTTTTCCCAGTTCTATTTATTTCACTCTTGATCAGTTCAAACAAATCTTTCCAACTGTCCTTTTCTTATAGCACAGAACTCAATATCTCTCTCCCCTGACTCCACCAACCAAAGATTAAGATATTTTGGTAACTTTGTGGAAAGAAGCACTTTTTTCCCCATCTATCCTATGGGATAGATAGTAAATGGATTTTAAATCTCAATATATAGATAAAGAAACTGAAATAAAGGGACTTACTCATTTCTCACAAGTATAGGAGCCAAGTCTCAAATACTGATTTCTTAACTATAAGTATAGCATTTTTTTCTATTATGCAAAATGGCAACAGAACCCCCACTCAATATCCCCTCAGACACAGTCAATCACAGAGTTCTGACTGGAGAGAGTGAAGCTTGCTAGTTCTCTGAGTCCAGAAACACCAAGGAGGGTGAAACTGATGGATGCAAAATATCAATGCCATAGATATAGCAGGTACCAGTGACCTGGGAGCAGGTGGAGGAAAAGGTAGTCCTGGCTCAGTGGTCACTGATCACTGGACAGAACTTCTCTAGGTGGCCATCCACTTCCTCATATGTAAGGTCTTTAAGCTGTTGCTCATTTTTTTAAGTGTAGAGTCCCAGATCTGTGAAGCACTTACCAAACTAAAGTGGACCTACAGAGTACCTTGAGCCTGGGGTAATTTGTCTGAAGAGGCCCGGTCTGTGAGATGAGGGTGCCCCAGAAAACACAGTGCTAATCAAAGGCTACTTAAACAAAGTTATCTCAAAGGTTGCATCTATCAAAGAATCTTATATGATTTTAATATTTACATGGGAAGAAATAACATTCCTATCTGCAGTCATGGTATTCTCCCTGACTCAGAACCATATGCTTTCTAGTTATGAGAACAAACTGGTCCTGTATTTCCTAAGACCCTTTCATTTAAGGATTTCTAAGGATATAGAGACACTGACTCATTAATTCTTGTGGAAGCCCTGAAAGCAGGCAGGTAACTCTGTTTTGGTTTTAGTTAGCTGTGCCTCTGATGCACCAAAGTGATTCATTTGTCAGAGATGAGCCCAGATGAGAATCTGGATATTTCATGCATGACCAGTACTCTGAATGTTTCCCAGGGGACTTTCAACATTCTTCAGCTTCCCCAAGTCCTGCTGGATCCTTATCTTTCTGACCTGGAAAAGGGCAGTGGGGTGATACATGCAGAACTTTTATTATCCTGGGAAGAAATGGTAAGAACTGGTGTTACAGGGAAGGAGGAAGGAAATGGATGTCAGGGTCAGGAAATAGGCAAAATTCTGAGGCAGTTCAAGTTTGATTTTGTCCTTTGGGTCCATCTTTTTTAACACACCTATCATAGCCCCTCCCATCTATCACTACCTGCCATCCTCAGGAACACCTTATGGTTAAGACTTTCCCTATATCCTCCAAATCACTAAGACTATTTTCTCTCCCATTTCTTTGGAGCCTATCCCCCACTTTACTGGTTTATTTGATCATCTAACTCATGTTAAGATATTAATACCTGATGTTAAGTGATCTCTTATTCTCAGATAATACAGTAGCATTTTAAAGGAAACATTTGAGGGTGAGGTTAAAATGTTGGTATATAAGGTTGCAAGGATCTTATCTCTCCCATATTTAGTCCAACAATAATTTTAAAGGGGCCAGATTTAAAAAAAAGATTAAGGAATACAAGGACAAACATTAATAAGCTCTTTCATCTAGCCTAAGACTACACAAAAAGACAGTCAGGAACTGTAGCAATGGAGAGAAGTCCCACCAGCAAAGCCAGCACAGACTCAGGTAAACAGGCTGCAAGACCATGGCCCTTCCTAGACTGGGACAGATCAGTGACAATGCCGTGACTGGAGAAGCCCCTGCAGGGTAGGGTGGGGCAGGGGACAGAGTCTTTGAGGGGACAAAATATTCCAATAATATGCCTACTAGGGAAGTCCTGGGAAGGGAGGTGGAACAGAAGACTACAGCAGAACCCCCACTGGAGACAGCCAACCATAGAACTCTGACTGGAAATACTGAAGCTTACTATTGCACTGAGCCTAGAAACACCACGGGAGGGGAAAGCCAGTGGCAGGAACACAGGAAATTGAGGTCAGGACCAACCACAGACTGCACACTTATAATAAACCAAACCTGACTCAGTCCAGTTCCTCAGCTAGTTTAGATTCAATATTACAAGAAAATGAAGTACTCTAAGGCCATTTAATAATAAACAACATGAGATTTACTTAAAGGATTTTCAACAAGGATGATTTTGTGCAAAGTACTTGTTTTGGGTAAATGAAATGCATCTGGTCAATAGGGTAGGGTGTGAAGACTTACACAGTGGTGGGGCATTTGTCAGGTCAAACTCCATTTGAGTGGGCAGGCCTCTTTTTCTTTATATTAATGATTTAGTCTTAGTCTCTTGAGCCAATCATATCTTGAAGATAATTTTAATATATTTTAAGGAGAAACCAACCTCACATGCATGGTGTAAGCTCATAGGAAATGCTAGCTCAGATACCATGGTGGGAATTCTGGTAGATAATATCACTCTGTGCAAAACTGGAGGAGAGGAAAGAAAGCTATTCTTGGCACAAAGCTCCATATTATGAATCAAGGATATGACAAAACAGAAGAAGATATGAAACACTATAAAGAAATATTATGGATCAAGAGACATTCAAAAACATACTAGAAAAGAATGCCAAAATAAATACAAAATGAGTCTGAGGGGAAAATAATGGCTTGATGATATGGACTTTAAAAGTACCTGGATGAGATAAAGTAGGAGATTAAAAAGAAAACAAGAGCTCTAGAGGAAAAAAAATGAAAAATAGCTTCAAACAAAAGATAGAAAACCTTACACAAGAAGCAGATTCCCTGAAAATTAGAATGGACCAAGTAGAACTTAATGACTCCAAGAAATAACTGGACATATTAGCATAAAATCAAAAGATTGGAAAAAAATAGATTTTTTTTTTTACTATAGGAAGTATTTACTATCCAAAATGACTGATCTAGAAAACAGGTCAAGTAGAAGTAATTTAAGCATCATTTGTTTCTGTGAAAAGCATGACTGAGTGAAAAAAAGGCATGAAAATATATTTTAAGAAATCATAAATGAAAACCACTTCGATTTATTAGGACCAGAGGGCAAAGTGAAACTAGAAAGAATCCATGGGACATCTCCTAAAAGAAAATCTAAAACTCTAAAATTCTAAAGGAATGTAATGGCCAAAATCCAAAGCTTCCAAGTAAAAAAGATACCACAATAGCCTGAAAGGAAGAATTAAAGTACCAGGGAATCAGTCAGGATCACACAAGAATTGGCAGCAACCTAAATAATAGAAAATCCTAGCATATGACATTCCAAATTGCTAAAAAAAAAAAAAAGTTTGCAACCTGAAGTTACTTATCCTGAAAGACTGACTGTAAATCTACTAGGAAAAAAGGATGTTTATTTGAATAGAAGACTTTCAAGCTTTCCTTGTGAAAATATTAGAACTGGCTAGAAACAATGAAATGTAAACACAGGAATCAAAAGAAACCTAGAAAGGCAAATACATTTTTACGAACGGCAAGCCAGTAAACAATTGGAAAGCGCGTTCTAACAGGGAGAGAAGAGACAAATGATGCTTCAGAATCTTGTCTTCAAGGATCACATATATAATGTGATTAATAAAAGGGGCCAGTGATACAAAGAAAGGAAAGAAAAGGGAGCAAAGGAGAAATGAAAACAGTAGAGGAACTTACTATGTCTCATAACTGAGGCATGTAAGAAAATAAATGTGCAAAAAAGGAGAAAGGGGTTTGGGTAGCAGGCGTCACGTGATCTTCACTCTTGTCTGAGCCAAAGTTGGTTGAATGTACATACACGAACACACACACACGTAAACAGAGAGATTAGTGCAGTTAATCATTCAAAATATTTGGTGCTCATTAAAAGAAAAGTTGGTTAGTGGGACAGATTAGGACCTTAAAACCCAGAATTAAATTAACCTAGCAGCAGAGTGTTTGATAAACCCAAGCGCTCCAAGTACTAAAGTAGTCAATTTTAGTCAACAAAAACTGATGGAAAATAGGAAAAAGAGTTGGCAGAAATTAGACTTATACCAATATCTCACACCAAAGGGATACATGACTTAGATATGAAAGGCCCAATAAACAAATTAAAGAAGAATTGAAGGAAATTTCTACTGTATCTTTCACAGCTATAACTAGGGTAATTCTTCTTGACCAAATGGAATAGAGATGACCCATGGGAGGTAATGTGAGAAATTTTTATTACCTTAAAATTGAACAACTTGGTACAAACAAAATCTATGCAGCTAAAATTAGAATAGAAACAGTTAAATGGGTGAGGAGCTTGCAGTAAGTTTCTTTGGTAATGAGAACTTAGTCAAACATTTAAGAATGCTATCCAATCCTCCACTGATAAATGGTTAAATATTACTAGGCATATATCCCAAAGATATCAAAGAAAGAAGAAAAGGACCCATATATATTTAACTATTTATATTCACTCTTTTCACTAGTGAAAAAAACTAGAAACTAAGGGGGTGCTCACCTATTGAAGAATGGCTAAATATAATGGAACTATAATTTTGCCATAAAAAGTGATGAAATGGACAGTTTTGGAAGTGGAAATCTTCTGAGTTCTGATGCAGACTCAAGTAAGAACTAGGAGAACAAGTTTTACAATAACATTATAAAGAAAAACAACTTTGAAAGGCTTTAGAGCTCTCATCAGTGCAATGACCAACCTTAGTTCTAGAGGGCTGAAAATGTAGCATGCTACTCTACTTTGCTAGAAAAGTGAAGGAATTAAAATGCACACATACATATACACACACATGTAGTCATAACCAACATAGGAATTTGTTTTGCTGGGCTATGCACACTTGTTATGAAGGTTTTAAAAATTGTTTAGTGGAGGTGGGAGGGGAAATGAGAAGAAAGTAAACAAAAGCTTATTTAAAAAGGTACATCTATAGAGGCCATGAATAGGTAATTCTCAAAAGAAGAAAAGGAGACTATCAACAACCATTGTAGAAAAATTTGTTCTAAAACATTAACAACAAGAGGAATTAAAATTAGAACAATTCTGAGGTTCCAGGTAAAGCCCATCAGTTTGTTGAAGATGATATTTTTTTTTTTGCTTTTTGGAAGGGGGAATGCAGAGCAATTGGGGTTCAGTGATTTGCCCAAGGTCACTAGTAAGTGTTAAGTGTCTGAGGCTGCATTTGAACTCAGGTCCTCCTGCCTCCAGGGCTGGTGCTCTATTCACTACTCCACCTAGCTGCCCCAAGATGATTTAAAAAAAAAAAAGGAAATTAACTATTATTGGAGGGATTGTGGGATATTAACATGCCATCGGTTGATCATGAATTGGTCTAGTCTTTCTGGAAAGCAATTTGGAACTTTTCCCAAAAAGTCACTAAATTTCATTTATCTTTTAATCCAGTGATACTGCTACTGGACCTATTACCCCCAAAAAAGATAAAACAAAAAAGAAAAAGACCAAAATGTAAAAAAAAAATGATAATAATAGCTCTTTATATAGTAGAAAAAACAAGAAACTGATGGAGCCCTCATAATTTGGGGAATGACCAAACAAATTATTGTATATGAATTTATTGGAATATTCTTGTGCTACAGGGAATAACAGAAGGTACAGATTCAGATGTAGAGTGAAATAAGTAGAAACAGGGCAACAATTTATACAATGAGTACAATGTTGTAAAGAGAAACAACTTCCAAAGACTTAAGAAATCTGATCAGTTCGATAACCAACCATAAATTCATAGACTTGAGCCTGGAGTGTGCTCCCGTAGTGGGCTTTGATGTGTCCCCAGATCACCTAAGATGGAGGCATCCATGTGGGAGGTGCCAGGGCCCTGCTTCTGAAAGAAGACATCCTTCATTGGCCTACTATGTGGTTAGGTGTTAACATCTTTCCATTGGATAAGAGTCGGATCTGCCTCCATCTTTAAATCTGCTAGACTGGGGCACACTTGCTCCCTTTCTGAAGGGAGGAAGATCAGCTGGGTGAGTAAGGGCTACCTTCTCCTTTAGCAAATGGATTGAGTTTTGATCTTGTTTTGTTTATCCTTTCCAGGTCTAGGGGCAGATAATGGAATGTCTGACCTGGGAGTCCAAGCTGGATGTTGTTGCCAGCCCTGCAAGGAAGTCCTGAGAAGCCAGGTTCTCAGGATGCATGCCCTAGGGGACTTTGGATTTGGAATTTAGGGGGATTGAAGCTATATAAGAACTGAGCTTAATTGTGAACCAAACGCCCTTACACTTCACACCAGATTCAGAGGTAATATAGGAGGGATTAGGCCTCTGAAGTGTTGGGAGGATGCATATGAATGTTTGTTCTTGCCCCTGGTAGAGACCAGAGACTCCCAACACCTTAAAAGTCCTGGAGATCATGAAGAAGTAGTGAAATGTAACACACTTAGTCCTCAGGTAGTGTGGGCCAGAACAATTATTGTTAGACCTCCTATATCTTGACAGAGAAGTGGTCAGTTAGAAGCAAAGAATGAGACAAATTATCTCTGGACATGGCTAATAGGGGAATCTGCTTGGTGTGACTAGGTGTAACAGTAGATAAAGGACTGGACCTAGAATCAGGAAGAGCTGGGTTCAGATTCAACCTCAAATGCTGAAGGGGCTTGACTTCTGACTGCTTCAGTTTCTTCTGTAAGATGAGAATAATAATTGCAATTTCCTCTTGATGTTATTGTAAAGATGAACTGAGATGCTACTTGTAAAGTACTATATAAATGCTCTTTTCATTACCATGACAATCCTAATTTTTTTTCAAGGAGAAGAGAAGCAATAGTGATAGCAAAGGAAGAAGAAAAGAAGGGAAAAAAGAACTAGCAACAAATAGAGAAGAAGAAAGGAAGGCAAAGAGCCTTAATGAAGCATTTAAAGTGTATAGAAAAGGGTGAGGCTTAGACAGAAAATCAGACAATGGGGACAGCTTTTGGAATGAATATGCTGAATTTAGTATATGCCTTAGAAGCCTCCTCCAAACTAAAAACAATCTGTATTCAATGAAAGTCATGATTTCATACAAAATATTCTCTTTTTGGGGCTTTGTCTATGGAAATGTTCCATTTAATTGATGTTTTTAAGTTCAGAATAGCAACATATTAAAGTCAAATAAGTAAAATCGTCCTATCAAAGAAGAAATGAATAATGAGAATTTCAGGTCCAGGGACAGATTGGAGTAATGTTCAGGAGCATGGGAGACTTTAAAAGTCTCTCAGATAAATTGAAGAGCTATCCACTTTGCCTAGGTAGGCTTTATCCAGGTTCTATATGTGGTAGTGCTGACTAGAAAATCGAAGATCTGGCATTCAGAGATTCATTGGTGATCTCCTGTCAATTGTCCCTGAACATTGAAAATCAGGTGTTTCTCCCCACCTCCCCCTTCCCTTATGATAGGAAACAACAGGAAATATTTCCATCCTACTTGGCTTGCTCCAAGGTTATAAGTGTTAATAATAGTAATTAAGTCCTACACGAGCACTAATGGAAAGGAGGCTGCACGTAGGAGCCAATGAACAACAGGAGAGGGATTGTTGGATGACCGACCCTTGATGTTAATTATTTTATGATGTGTTATGAGTTTTTTGTAATTGGCAGCTGGGGGTGGAACACAGAGCTCACACTCCCCTGCATGGGTGTATTTGCTTGTTGTTCCAGCCTGTATTTTCCCTGAAGGAGTAGAAGTGATTTATAATGTAACAGACCTGGCATAATCACTTGTCTGTAGGAAAAAGCAACTTCAATGATTCCTTGATGGTTCTACTTCTTAGCTACTGGGCTCTCAATTCACCTGAGACCTGCCAGGGTTGAGGGTGAATCATTTTCTCCTTACTTTTCCCATATCCTGTTGATGTTAGAGTTAAGGTTCCTGTTCTCAAGCAGGATGGTGGGAAAGAGGCAGTACTGCCTTGGAGGGCAAGTTACAACAATGGCATCACTGGATTTGAAGTTGAGACTTGGGTTTGGATTCTGCCGCTGATATTTATTAACCACATCATCATAAATCAGTCATTTAACCTCTCTGAAACTTAGTTTTATCATTTATAAAATGGGTATAATGATACTAATTATGGGGAAAAGAGGGAGAAGTAAAATATGACCCTGAGGATTTGAGTATGTGTGACTTGAATCCAGTGGCACAGGCCTTGTGCATATGTGTGCCCCAAGGGCCCTGGTCTAGACCCTCTTCTCTTTATTTTGGTGACTACAATCTTTATGATTGTATAACTTCCACAATTTAGTACTAATCTCTTCCATACTTTGGTCCCATACCATCAGCTGCCTATTAGACATAATTAATTAGGAGACTAAAATCCAACATATTCAAAACAGAACTTAGGACCATTTCCTCAAACTCTTTCCTCTTCTTAACTTCCCCCTTTCTCCTGGGAGTACTGCTATTCTTTGTTTTTGTTTGTTTGTTTGTTTTTAGTTTTCAACATTCATTTCCACAAGATTTTGAGTTACAGATTTTCTCCCCATCTTTCCCCTACGTCCCACCCCAAAATAGTGAGCCTACTGAATACTCCTTCCCCCAGTCTGCTCTCTTATATCCTCCCCCATCCCACCTCTAACTTTCTAGTATGGCAAGATAGATTTCTATATTCCAGCGCCTGTAGAGTATTGTTATTCTTCTAAATACCTACATTCACAACCTGAGTCATGCTTGACTTTATCCTCTCATTTTTCTCTTCTCACTTCATCAATTTGCCAAGTCTTATTGACTCTTCTTGAACAATATACCCCCTTCTTGCCCATCATGGAGACACCATCCTGCTTCATGATCTCACCAACTGTACTATTGTGATAACCCCTTAACTGATCGCCTGCACCCAGCCTCTCTCCCTTCTGATCTATCCTCCACGAAGATGCAAAATTGGCTTCCCTGATGCCCAAGTCTGCCACACTCCTGCTCAGCAAGCTCCAGGGGCTCCTTTTTGCCTCTCAAATAAAACTACAAACTTTTCTGTTTGGCTTTTAAAAGGCTTTACAGTCTTCTAGCCTATCTTTCTAGGCTTATTGCACATTACTCTCCTTCGTGCATTGTACATTTCATCCGAAGTGATCTATTTTCTTTTCCATGTATGGTATTCCATTTTCCATCTTTATGCCTTTGCAGACCATTCCCCATGCTTAGAATCCATTCTTTCTCACTTCTGCATCATGATATCTCTGGCTTCGTTCAAGGCTCAATACTGAGGTACCACCTTCTTGAGGAGGCATGTCTTGCCCCACCCACTGCTCACCCCAAGGTGCTAATATCCTCCACTCAGAATTTGTATTTAATCCTCTGCATATATTACATTTTCTGCTAACAGAATGTAAGCTTCCTGAAGACAAAGATTTTCATTTGAAGGAGAGCTGATATGTTTGTGAGTTGCTATACTGTAGTGCCTTCTCAGGGAGAACTATGGTCACACAAAAATCAGTCTATCAATTCACCTGAAAAAACCCAAACAAATGGATGTAGAATCAGTTTTGACCAAGTCATGACCAGCAGAGGCATTGTTCACTGAGTTGTCCATTGAGTTAGTTTATCAATGAACATGTCTTCAACAAGAAGTGGAGATATACAAAGAACTCCCCTAGAAGTGAACAGGATCAAGAGAGCAGATTGCCTCTGAGGAACTCTACAGGACTTTCAATGATCCCAAACTGCTCTTTTCTGTAAAAGTCCACTTACTAAAATTATACTTCACAAAATTTGTACTCCATGCTTTATTGTTTGACAATGACAGTGTTGGATTCTTGAAGGGTATATTGCTGGAGCACAAGTCTTGACAAGTGCTACTTTGCTGAATGGGCTTGAATCTGGCTCTAGAAACACATTGTCCTGACTGTGAATCCATCTAGCTTAAGTATGGAGATGCTTATCACTGGGCTACTTTGGTGATGAATTTTCTTGGCCATAGAAATGAATTTTTAAAACCGCATTCTTTAGTCGCTTATGTCTCCCTTTCACTTCTTTAGTGATGGTAAAAGTTTGGCAAAAAAGGATATAGAGAATGTTGAAAATCTCACAATTTGGAGACTATCAACATTCACTTAACTATTAATTATCTAAATGAGAGACTCATCCAATGGCCGAAGAGCACACATACTGGTGAAAATGCATTATATCACTATTATATTTTCTCTATAAATGAAACCAGAAGACATAAGGGATTTGCATCTAAATAAATGAATAACTCCCAGGTCCTCCTTGAGGACCCAAATGAAATTGGAATATTTGGCTTTACTGTGGGCTCAAAGGCAAGAATGAAGATGATTTCATGGTACACATTCATTTCTCCTTGCAGTGCTCATGATGAACATAAGCCAAACAGACTTTCTCTGTATCCCCAGCACTTAGCACAATGCATGGTACTTAATAGGGTTTTAAGAAATGCTTCTTGATTTGATTTGACTTGAATTAAGAAGTCCTTCATATTGAATTGAAATAGTCCTAACTCTGCTCTCCAGGGCCAAATTTAATACCTTTTCCGCATGACAGATTTTCAAGTATTTAAATATACCTTTTATTTCTTTCTTTAATGTTTTCCCCATTAAATATTACCATTTTTCAATCAGTACTAATAGTGATCCTGTATTCTATACAGATGTAGAGTGGAATACTCATATTTAAAATAATATTTCAAAGGTAAGTAGGTGACACAGTGGATAGAGTGATGAGCCTGCAGTCAGAAGACTCCTTTCTACAAATTCAAATCCAGCCTTAGACATTTACTAGCTGCGAGACCCTGGGCAAGTCCCTTAACCCTGTTTGCCTTAGTTCCTCATTTGTAAAATGAGCTGGAGAAGTAAATGGTGAACCATTCCAGGATCTTTGCCATGAAAACTCTAAATGGGATCATGAAGAGCTGGATACAACTGAAAAACAACTCAATAACAAGGTCCTTATAACCTTGAGATTGGGGCATTTGAAGGAATAGGGACTATCTAACATACAAAAGAAAAAACTCAGGGGGACAGGATAGTCACTTTGAGGTGTTTGAATGATGGTCATCTGGAAGATGACCCCAGAGGACTTGGTCCCAGACCACAGATCAGCATCGGGGAGAGGAAGTGGCAGAGGCATATTTAGGCTTGACATGAAGAGACACTTCCTAACCACTAGAGCTATCCCAAAGTGGAATGGGCTGCCTTGGGACATTTTCCTTCACCAGAGATCCTTGAGAAAAGGCCAACTGACCACTTATCAAATAAGTTATATGAGGGATTTCTGTTTGGAAAAGAACTAGGAGATTCTTGACTCTCTTCTGACTTCTTTTCTATGAATTAAGACCATATGTTATCAAATAAATTCTTAGGCTGCTTTTAAATGAATGAACCTTTGCATTAATTTAGAGAGACTAATATTAGTTAATTTAGAGAGACTAATATTGTATTAATTTAGACTAGACTCTCTAGGACTATAATCAACCAATCAACAAGCTCTTACAATATCTCGGGCACTGTGTTCAGTGCCAGGGCTGCAAATACAATAAATAAAACAATTCCTACTGCAAAGGAGTTATACAAGTAGCAGAGTAGGAGTCTGTCTGATTTGTGAGTGAGTTCTCTCAGCAGAAGTCCCCCAAACTAATGAAATCATAGACCTAGGAAAACCACCACCACCATAATAGGCACCACCACCACTGCAACAAACCCTTTATACAGAAGGCAGAAGAATAGCTAGAGTAGATTCTAATTCGATTCAATTCAGAAAACATTTATCAAACACCTACTAAGCCCATTCATTCAGTCAATAAACATTTATTAAGCACCTACTATATACCAGACACTGTGCTAAGCCCTGGGAATACAAAAAAAGGAAAAAGATAGTCTGTGCCCTCAAGGACTTCCCAATCTAATGGGGGTAGATGACAAACAGAGCACTCTGCTAGCTGCTGATGAAAATACACACTTTAAAGAGGATGTGGCCCATATCTTCATGTAGCTTAGATTCTACCTAGAGGGTAATGTAAACACACACACAAAACTATGAAATACAATATATTAAGACTAAAATGAATTGGAAAGGTGTAAAACAGAGTACTGGATGGGGTGAAGGTGGGGAGTTATCACTGAGAGGATCAGGGAAGAGTGCAGGAGGAAGCCCTGGAGTTGGACTTTTCAAGACGGATAGGTATTTAACAGGGAGGGAGGAAAGAAAGGGTATATCATACTAAGAGATCAAGAGTTTAGGAGACATTCAGAAGGCAGAATGAAGTCCATTTGTGTTTTAGTATTCATGTTTGAGGGTAGCTGGGTAATGAAGTGGTTAAAGTGTTGGCCTTGTAGTCAAGAAGACCTGAGTTCAAATTTGACTTCAGATATTTCCTAGCTGTGTGACCCTGCACAAGTCTTTTTTGCCTCAGTTTCCTCATTTGTAAAATGAGTTGGAGAAGGAAGTGGCAAACCACTGCAGTTTCTTTGCCAAGTAAACCCCAAATCAGGTCACAGAGAGTAGGACATGACTGAAACAACTCATATATGAATTTAAGTGAGAATTTAAATTCAACTTCAGTAAAAGTTTGTTTATAAACATATGTTTATAAACAATATGATTCTGAAAAAAGTAAGGAAAGAAACTATAAGAAAAAGAGAAAGCACTGGATTTCAATAGTTGAGATGGGCTCCCTGGGAAAGAATTTTTAAAAAGGAAAAGAAGTCTTAAGAGAATTGCGTGTTTTCTAAGAAAACAATACTGTACTAATAGTACAAGCAAAGACCAACTTGATGCATGAGAAAGATGAGTAATGTAGAAAAAAACTGAGTTGATTGAGTGAAGAAAGCTGTTTAAAAATTTTAAATGCAAATGTGAATGAAATAAACGGAAATCATCCAAGTTAGTGAAAGGAAAAACAGCAGGAATATAAGAAGAGAAAAAACCAATAAGACTGAAACAGGAATGAAGTACGATTGGGAAAAGAAAGAAGCAGGAATGGATAAAAAATCTTTAAATGAAGAGGCATTAGAGAAGGCAAAGTGAAGCATTGACCTTTTATTAAATAGAAAGGGGAACCTAATAAAAGATGACAATGAATTATAATAACTCACATTTCTGTAATACTCCAAGTTTACAAAGTACTTTCCCCACCACCATTCCATGAGAAAGTTAGGGGAAGTATTTAATGAGCATTTTACACAATACACAATTGATGCTTCACTGTGGTCACATAGCTTCTAAGTGGTTCACCCATAGTCACTTGGGGGATTTGAACTTGAGTCTTCAGACTCCAAGATCAGTGCTGTTTCCTCACCTGTTAAATGGGGGCAGTAATACCCACAATCTTAGAAAGACTATGTTCTGTAATGGCTAGAGAGCCAAGCTGAGGCAGGAAGATCTGGATTCAAGTCCAGCTTTCCATGAATACTGGTCATGTGACCCTGGGCAAGTTATTTAAACTCCCAGTTCCTCAGCCAACTCTTGAAGAATATAAATTGCAGATCAGCTGCTGGTTCTCATCCAGAGTTCCCCAAAAGAATGCCTTGTAATACTCTACCTCACGGAGTTTTGTTACGACCAAGTGAGATCAGTCAACAAGTATTTATTAAGGAATGAGCATGTGCCAGGCTCTGGGCTGATGATACAAAGAAAGGCACTCACATTCTCATTGGAGAAAGAAGATGCCAACAGCTTTTACATACGAAATGTACATGAGGAGATGAAAGGTGATCTCAGAGGGAGGGTGCCAGTAACCTGAGGGAGATGGGGGAATGGGGAGGGAAGCTAAGGCTCCTGCTGAAGATGACATTTGACCTGAGGCTTGGAGGAAGCCAGAGAAACCAGGAGGCTGAAATGAGGAGGAAGATAGGGGATAAAATGTCCTATGTGAAGCACTGAAAGAAGACTGGCACTGCTCAATTGTAATTTATATGAAGGGGAATCAAACATATAGAACTAGGGGAAGCTAAGTGGCACAGTGAATAGAGCACCAGCCCTGGAGTCAGGAGGACCTGAGTTCAAATCCAGCCTCAGACTGTTAATATTTACTAGCCATGTGACCTTGGGCAAGTCACTTAACCCCAATTTCCCTACCTTCTCTCCTCCAAAAAAAGACTAGACCTATAGAAAGGGGCAAGGTTGTGAAGGGCTTTAAATGCTGAACAGCTCCTGTGGAAAGAACTGTTAACTCTCTGAGTGCACCTCATTTAATGAAGTCATGTCCCTTCTTTGGGCCTCAGTTTCCTCATCTCTAAAGTCAGAGGGTAGGATAGATGGTCTTTATAGGTCCTTGCCAGCTCTGCCATTTGGCAAGTTTATTACATCTTATTTTTTAGGACCCATAAGGAAGGAACTGCAATTGCTTCAGATACACTATCATTCTTGAAAACTGACAGATGGCAGGGCCAATAGAAAGTGTGAAAAAGAGAAATTTAGAGTCTTCCTACTATTAAGAGAAAGGAAAGAATGACCCTGAAATTCATAAAACCCTTCAGCCCAACTTTGATTGACGTCTACTAATAAACCAGTAAAACAAGCAAATTAATTAACTTGTGGTATCCAATTTTGAATGTCTTATTGTTTGCTTTTGCATTTATATCACCGTAGTCATCATGCATATTTTCCTGGATCTGCTTACTTTAGTCACTCAACAAGGATTTACTAATACTAACTCTGTGCTAGACATTGTGCTAAGTGCTAAGGGTACAAATACATGGAATAAGACAGTCCTTAACTTCAAGGAGCTTACATTTTAATAGGGGAAGACAACACATAAAAAGGGAACTGCAAAAGGAGAGGGGGGAGGAGGTACCCTATGGGGGCATGGTGGTTAAATCTGGAGAATAGGGAGTGACCAGTCTGGTCTCTTCTTCAAAATGGAGGGTTCCTGTGAATAGGGCAGCAGCCTTGGAGTCAGGAGGACCTGAGTTCAAATCTAGCCTCAGACATGTGACACACTCACTAGCTGTGTGACCTTGGGGAAGTCACTTAATCCCAATTGCTCTGCCTTCTCCCCTCCAAAAAGACAAAAATAAAAATGGAGGATTCCTTGACTTTTCTGCAGTTCATGTCAGTCTTTCTATGATTCTTTGGATTCATAATTTCTTACAACTTTGTGCTATTCCATGATATTCATGTAATTTACTTATTTAGCTCTTCTTCCATCAATGATTTTCTGCTTTTATAGTTAATTTTTGAAACAAAAGCTTATTTTCCCATGAGATTCTTCAAGCTTTGCCAGTTTTATTCCAAATCATAGAGGTGTCTTCAATTTACTTACTGTGTCTTTAAATTCCTCATATTAAAAATGTGTTTGATGGTCCACTTTGTTAGTATGTTTTCTTTTTTTATTGAGAACCTAAGTATCAAACAAACAAAATATTTCAATATACAAAAAGATTGCATAAAGTGGATTTTAATGAATATTCCCAAGCAAATATATGTATGTATGTATGTATATATGTATGTATGTGTATATGTGTGTGTGTGTATATATGTATATATATACATATATATGTATATATATACATATATATGTATATATATATACACATATATAGATAGATAGATAGATAGATATAGATATAGATATAGATATAGATATAGATATAGATATGTAAAACCACATGAACCTGTAGCTGGAGGCCTGGGGCCACCAGAACAAGCTGCAGCTGGAGTACGAATCACTGGCAGCTGTGGCATTTTCCAGATTTACCAACCCATAAGAAACAAGGACTAAGTTAAAGGTCAGTGGAACTTGGCTAAATTTGGGGGAAAGAAACGGTCCAGCTGTCTGCCCCCAGGGCAAGAAAGAAGCAGAAGTGGCGGCCCTGGATCAGGATCACGGTCTTGGGTGGTGGTACTGAGGTGTGTTTTCAGTGAGCCAAAGCTGGTGGGGGCTGCAGAAATGGCGGCCTCCTAATAGCTCTGGCAGCTGTGAAAACCTCAGCGATTTGGGACAGAGCTCTTCCCTCTGAAAGCAGAGTTCTACTGAACCTGAAAGTCAAGTAACTGACTGGCAACATGAACAGGCAAAGGAAGCAAAGCAAGCCCAGGAATCCAACTTTAGATTCCTTTTTTGGGGACAAAAAGGATCAAAGCATGGAACAAGAGGAAGACAACACAGTCAGAACTCCTGCACCAAAAGCTTCCAAGAAAAATATAGACTGGTTACAAGCCATAGAAGAGCTTAAGAAGGATTTTGAAAACCAAATAAGAGAAGTGGAGGAAAAATTGGGAAGAGAAATGAGAATAATGCAAGAAAATCATGAAAAGAGAGTCAACAACCTGACTGAAAAAAAATAACACCTTAAAAAATAGATTAACTCAAATGGCAAAAGAGGCCCAAAAAGCCAATGAGGAGAAGAATGCCTTAAAAAGTCAAATTTGCCAGATGGAAAAAGAATCTCAAAAGCTCACTGAGGAGAATAATTCCTTCAGAGTTAGAGTGGAGCAAATGGAAGCAAATGA
>CM053581.1:431594106-431612463 GCA_028627135.1 Pseudochirops cupreus
AGTCATTTACTTCCATTTGCTCCACTCTAATTCTGAAGGAATTATTCTCTTCAGAAAGCTTTTGAGATTCCTTTTCCATCTGGCAAATTTGACTTTTTAAGGCATTCTTTTCCTCATTGGCTTTTTGGACCTCTTTTGCCATTTGAGTTAATCTATTTTTTAAGGTGTTAATTTCTTCAGTCAGGTTGTTGACTCTCTTTTCATGATTTCTTGCATCATTCTCATTTCTTTCCCCAATTTTTCCTCCACTTCTCTTATTTGGTTTTCAAAATTCTTTTTAAGCTCCTCTATGGCCTGTAACAAGTTCACATTTTTCTTGCTTTTGGTTCAGGAGTTCTAACTGTGTTGTCTTCCTCCTGTTCCATGCTTTGATCCTTTTGGTCTCTAAAAAAGGAATCTAAAGTTGAATTGTTGAGCTTGTTTTGCTTCCTTTGCCTGCTCATGTTGCCAGTCAATTGCTTGACTTTTGGGCTCGGTAGAACTCTGCTTTCAGAGGGGAGAGCTCTGTCCCAAATCACTGGGGTTTTTGTAGCTGCTAGAGCTATTAGGAGGCCATCATCTCTGCAGCTCCCAGTGAGCTGCAATGAACCCTTTCTGTCTGCCTGCTGGGCTACCTTCAGTGGGAGCTTTGTTACTCTGTCATTTTGTGAGTTCTGGAGCTCTAAAATTTGTTTAGAGTCATATTTTATAGGTATTTGAGGTGGTTATGGGGGGAGCCATGGAGTTCTCCTGCTTCTATGTTGCCATCTTGACTCCGCCCACAAGGACTGTCTTTTAAGATTATTCCTTAAGATCCCTTCCAACTCTGGTTTACCTGGTTTCCTGCAAACCCTTTCAAATCAGTAAAACCAACTTACTACAAATTTATGGAGTTGCAAGTACATCTCATTTATCCAATCCACACCCACCCACCCACCCCTGCCTCAAAGTAGGATCATGCTTAATTTATAATTGTAAAATAATTGTGATTTTAAGATTTTCAATTCCATTACATCCTCTAGTAACTCATTTAAATATTTAGTGAACCTATCAGCTTTATTTTCTTTTATTAATTTGAATTCAGATCTATGTGTTTCAGTTATTTAATTTTGCTCTTCTCATAAACCCTAATGTTCCATAGCAGATGAGAAAAAAAAATGTCAGTGATATTAAAGCTGCTAAATTTGTTCCTGTTTTTGTGTGTTGTTACACTCCAGAATGCCTTTTTCCTTCCTCTCTACCAGACCATGACACTTCTGTCCCTCAAAATATTGTGTGAAATTCCCTTTCTTTATGAACCCTTTCCCTAATGACTCCCTCCTCCAGGCCCCTGCATAAATGAATTTTTTTTTGGTGGAGGGAAGGCAGGGCAATTGGGATTAAGTGACTTGCCCAAGGTCACTCGGCTAGTAAGTGTTAAGTGTCTGACTGGATTTGAACTCAGGTCCTTCTGACTCCAGGGCCTGTGCTCTATTCACTGTGCCACCTACCCACCCCATAGATGAATTCTTTACCTCTGTCTGATGAGGAAATTCACTTACTGAGTTTGCACTATATAAATTAACTTTTAAAAACATTTTTAAAGCAATCATTTGAAAGTATTTTCCATATGAATGTGAAATCGCTTCTGGGCTACTCCAACTTGCTGTTGTACTTGAGGGTTGCATCCCTAGGGGGTAGCTAACCTTCTAATTTGATGAGTAGAACTCCTTCACACTTCATAAAAGCTAACAGGATTTAGATTTCTTTTTTGCCTTATTTCCCCCCCAACAAATTAAAACCTCTTATTTCTGCTACCAGCCTCCTTCTGTGATTATATCAATGGATCTGGGGGTTGGGGAATCAATATCCTACTCCCACACTAAACATCAATATTCATTAATAATATTGTCATATAATTTTCTTTCTCTGTTTTAACGCTCCCAGGTTTAAATATTTAAAACATATTTGCCTCATAAAAGGATCTTGACAAAATGTGTTCTTTAGCAACAATTGAGAATGTCTTTAAATGCTTGCTATAATTTAACTGTTAATCTATTTAGACCATTCCCTTTCTAGTGCCCTGCCCACTGCCCACACCCCCAAATTATGACTTATTCAATTTCACTTCCTGAAGTTGGATTTTTTTAAGGTCTCAACTCCATGTTCTATTAGTGTGGATATTTCATTTTTTTGGTAAATAATTATACATTTCTATAAAATTCTTGTTTATGTGATCATAAAACTATGATTGGTTCTATTAACTTATTTCCTTCTTATGAATTTTTCATTTTTATTAGCTTCATTTTTTATTTTGATACCTTATTTCTCTTTTTTTGGACCAAGTTAGCTAAAGTTTTATCAATTCATTAGGTTTTTCAAAACAACAGCTTTTAGTTTTTCATCATTTCTAGAATCTTTTGTTTTTTCAGTTCCTTATTTCTCCTCTCTATTTAGTTTAATAATTTGTTGATGCTCTAGTTTTAAAAATTTACATACTAAGTTCATTAATAAGGATGCATTTAAAATTCCAGGAAATTTGGTATATTTTCTTGTTATTATTCTCTTTCACATAGTCACTGTTTTTGTAACTTGTTCTTTGACCCACTACTTGTTCAGAATGTTATTATCAAGTCTTCCCTTAGTTGGATATCTTTTGCTCATGTTTTATATGTTCATTGTTATTTAATTAGGTTGTAATGTAGATGAAGGTGTAGATGGCATGGTTATAGCTCTTGCAGATGACAAAAAGCTGGGAGGGATAGGTAATGCTGGATGACAGGTTGATTTGTTGAACTTTACTGATTGCAATGTGTTGTTCTTATCTTTCTCCACACCTCTCTTCCCCTTGTTTTCACTCCCCCTTACATTTCCTCCCTTCCCTTTTTTTTTCTGCTTTTCCTTTCTGCTTTCTTAGCCCTTCTCTGTACAACTCCAGAGAAATCACAATAAGCGTTATTGTGACTGCGGAATAGAAATACCTTTATCAGAGCTTATTTGCACAATTTGATTACCTGGGAGGGTAGAGAGATATTATTGCTACTCAAATAAATTCCTTTCCTTGTTAAACACTCAGTTTAAATCATAACCTCTTTGTCATATTCTATTGAGGTCAATATGTTCATGAAACAGGGCAATTTCAATTGGTAGCACATTTTCTGAATTGATTCAGGTCTGACTGGACAAGAATTTCTCTTGAACAAAGTATCAGGAAATCAAAGTGCCATGCTGAATGTGGGAACCTGGAGAATATTGGTGGTGAAAACAATTTACAGAGGATGGGACCTTCTTATTAATGAGGCATGAGAGGAATTAAAAAACATAAGCAGCACAAAGGTAGGGATAGAAGCTAAGTTCATTTTAGACTTGATTTAATTGTGATATTAGCTATAGTTTAGATTAACTCATTGCTTCTGGAATGCGACTTCCTTGAAACAGGATTAGCAGCAGTGAAGCCTTCCATGTGTGTTGATACCAACACCAGTGATGGTTCCTTCAAAGGATCAACCACAAAGCAAGAATGACTTTGAAGTGTCTTTAAATCCAGTCTCCAGTGAATCTTTGGTCCTTTAGTATGTCTGGGCAGCCTTATTTTCTAGCTATTGGGTTGAGTCTCCCTCTTCCCCACCCCCTCCCAACCCTACCCTTCTCACCCCTATCTTTGATTCCTTTGAGTAGAGCCTCTGTGTCAAAGCTCTGGGAGAATACAGACAAAAGTTGAACAATATGGGGAGGCCTGGATGGCTTGAAATCTGCATTGTTGGAAAGATTACAGAACTGATGAGATCATGGCTACAACTGAGTATTTGAATAGGATCCCTTTGGTTTTTTTTTTTAAATGTATGCAGTTTTCCCTTATTTTCAGCATCTGCCAAGTTATTCACAGAAGACTTTTCCTCTTTTTCTTATTCCACTTTTATCAAAACAAACCCCAAAACAACCTTCCCCACCCTCCATTAAAAGACTGAATTGTTGTTCAAACTCTGGACCTCCTGCTTTCTAAGCTCACACCCATTGGTCCTTTCCCTCTAAAGCTTACGAAAAGTTCATCCTGCAGGATTTGTGTCTCCAATTATAAATCTGTGGGTCGTTAGGATTTATAAAACTTGGGCAATCTTATCCTTTTTTTCTCTTTCTCATTACTTCCTCCTTTTTTTACCTACATCCCTCCTCCTTTTCTTCTCTCTCCTTTGTTCCTTCCTCCCTCCTTCCCTCCCTCCCTCCCTCCCTTCCTTCCTTCCTTCCTTCCTTCCTTCCTTCCTTCCTTCTTCCTTCTTTCTTCCTTCCTTCCTTCCTTCCTTCCTTCCTTCCTATAATAGAATTGGAGAATTTCAGTGGGAAGGGACCTCAAATATCCTCTAGTCTGGTTGACCTTTACCAAAAGCATGTCAGCATGAATCTTTGGACCAACACACTCAACAAATGGTTATATTGCCTCTCCTTAAAATTCTCCAGTGACAGGGAACTCACAATTTTTCTGGAGTTGATCCTTCCATGTTTGCATAGCTATTGCTATTAGGAAGTTTTTCCTTATATTAAGCTAAAATTTGTCTGAAACAGCTTTCACCTACTGGTCTCAGTTTTCCACTCTGGGCCAAACAATACATGTCTGATGCCTTTTTCATATGGCAGCTATCATTTCCTCTTTAAATCTTCTCTTCTCTAGAGTAAACAGTCCAGATTGTTTTGACTGCTCTTCATATGCTATAGCTTCACAGCAAGTTATAGCTTTTCTTCTATGTTTTGTCAGGTTTTGTAACTTAGAGCAGAAGTTGACATGTACTGGGACTTCTTGTCATCTAATACATAGATTGCTTCTGCTCTGCACAGGGACCTAGATGGTGACAGTGGCCCTGGAACTACTCAGTTTAGAGAGTAGAACTATTCAGAGCAGTTGATTTTCCCTTCACACTGAAAATCAGTCAACCAAAATTTATTCATTCATTCATTCATTCATTCATTCATTCATTCATCCATTTATTTATTTGCTTATTGCTTTTTTATTTATTTTCCCAACCTCGTGGACCAACTGTGCATGGGGTTTTCTTGGCAAAGATACTGGAATGATTTGCCATTTCCTTCTCCAGTTTTAAGCAGGCGGGGGTTAAGTGACTTGCCCAGAGTCACACACTCAGTAAGTATCTGAGTAAACCATTATGTACTAAACACCTACTATGTGTCAGACATTTAACTAGGTGCCAGGAAGCATACATTCTTTGGGGAAGACAACACATACACATATAAATTTAAACAAAATACACACAAACTAAAGAAAAGGTAATTTTTGTAGGTAGGAAAGGAGCTAGCATCTGGTGGGTTCAGGAAAAGTCTCACGTGAAAGGAAATGTGTAAATTGAACTTTGAAGCAAAGTAGAGATTACAGGACAGCCTGTTGTAAGGCATGAAGATTTCAATTGGACTTTTGTGTGTGATGAATAGTAAGATGGCCTGTTGGGCTGTCCCACAAAGCATGTAAAGGAGAGTGCATTAGTATAAACCTAGAAAGGTAGTTAGAAGTCAGGTTGTGAAGGACTTTACAAGTCAATCAATCAATAAACATTTATTGAGCACCTACTGTGTGCCAGGCAGAGGAGTTTATATTGTATCCTACAGCTGATCTCTCTTTCTCTCTCTCTCTCTCTCTTTCTCTCTCTCTTTCTCTCTGTCCCTCTCCCCATCTCTCTCTGTCTCTCTCTCCCTCTGTCTCTCTATCTCTATGTCTCTGTCTCTTTCTCTGTCTCTCTCTGTCTCTCCCTCTGTCTGTCTCTGTCTCTCTCTCTATGTGACTCTCTGTGTCTGTCTCTGACTCTCTCTCTGCATATGTATGTATATACATATTGACAGATACAGATAAATAGATCTAGATCTAGAAATATGGACATAGCTTGCCACTGAGGTCTAGCATCAGCCAATTATGCATTTATTAAAAACTTATTAGGCACATATGTATATGTATTAATGTATATATGCATGTTTGTGTATATATCTTGTTGTGTATCTTGTTTGTGTATAGTTTGCATATTGTTTCCCACCCCTATTAAACTGTGAGCTCCTTGAGTATAGGTACTATCTTTTGTCTTTGTTTGTATCTCTGGCACTTAGCACAGTGTGTGGCACATACTTAATAAATGTTTGCTGACTGACTGATGATGCTAGACCCTCAATGGTTAGCTATATCTATATTTTGATTATAGGACGTAGGACTCCTGGTTTAGCTGTATGGTCATTTCTAAAAAGTTATTCAAAATGAAATAGTTATGCAAATATGATTCCCTTAAAGCTAGAGGAGGGCCTTTTATCAAGATCTTCCCCTTTTCCCCATTGGGTAATGACAGCCATTGCCAATACAAATTAATATATTAATACATATGTATGAAATATGTGTGTATGCATATATCACATTATATTGTGATGTATATATGTGTATATACATACATATATACATATATAAGTAATTAGCATTAAGGGAGTTTGGGAAAGATTCTTGTAGAAGGTGAGATTTGGAGACTTCGGGGAAACCAAGAAAACCAGAAGGCAGAGATGAGGAGGGAGAGAATTCCAGGCATGTAGAATAGCCAATGAAAATGCCCAGATTCTAGATATGGTGTATCTCAGAGCAAGGAACCATAAAGTTAGTGACATTGGATTGCAGAGTACATTTATGGAATAAGATATAAGAAGATTGGAAAGGTAGGAGGTGATCAAGTTATGAGGGGTTTGAACACCAAACAGAATATTTTGATTTTGATCTTGGAGGTGATAGGGAGCCACTTGAATTTATTGTATGGGGTTGGGGAACAGAACATGGTTAGATCCGTGCTTTAGGAAGATCAGTTTGATAGCTGAGTGAAGGAAGACATTTGTGGCAGCTGTATTGGGATGAGACTTGAAGGAGGGAGACCAATCAGAAAGCTATTGCAATAGTCTTTGAGTGAGATGATGAAAAACTGTGCTGGAGGGGTTGTAGTAGAAGAGGAAAGAAAGGTAAAACTGACAGGACTTGGTAACATATTGGATCTGGGGAGTAACAGAGAGTGAGGAATTGAGGATTACACCTAGGATATGAGTCTAAGTAGCTGAGAAATTGATGGTGCCTTCTACAGTAATAGGGCAGTTAGGAATAGAGGAGTGTTTTAGGGGGTGGGTGGGAGGGTGAGAGTAATGAGTTCAGTTTTAGCTATGTTGATTTTAAGATGTCTATGGATCAACTTGTAAATATTCAAAAGGAAATTGGAGATGTGAGACCGGACATCAGGAGAAAGAGTTAGGTTGGATAAGCAGATTTGAGAATCATCTATAAAGAGATGATAATTAAATCCATGGGCACTGATGACATCATCAAGTAAAATAATATAGAAGGTGAAGAGAAGAAGTCTTAGGACAGAACCTGGAAGGAGGGGATACCTATAGTTAGTGAGCATGATCTGAATGGAAATATAGCAAAGAAAACAGAGAAGGAATGGTTAGATAGGTAGGAGGAAAACTAGAAGACAATATAATAGCACAAAACCTAGAGACAATAAAGTTTCAAGAAAACAGGAGTAATTGACAATGTCAAAGTCTCCACAGAGGTCAAAAAGGATGAAATTTGAGAAAAGTCCATTAGATTTGATGAGGGACTCCAACAGCGAGATAATTAAAGGCATGACCCTGGAAATTTAGGTTTCCTAACAACTATCCTGAAGAAACTGTCTGAGTTTTGCTTTTTAGTTTGTTTAATTTGTAGATCAATTATAATTTTGTCACATAGATTTTGTTATGATTCTATGGCACAAGCCATTGGTGGAGGCACTTGACAGGACAATGCTCGAATTTTGCCCCAGTAGTCCAGAGCCATTTCTGGAATTGAGATGATGGGCTAATTATACCTCATTTAATTATCTGAGGACTTGCAAGGAGTGCTGTAATGGTTTAAAAAGTTTCTCCTCCCAACCCACATGTACAAAAACATTTATAGCAACTCTTTTTATGGTGTCAAAGAATTGAAAACTGAAGGAATGCCTATTAATTGGGTAATGGCTGAACTAGTTGTGGTATATGTATGTAATGAAATACTATTGTTCTATATGAAATGATGAGCAGATGGATTTCAGAAGCATCTGGAAAGATTTATGTGAACTGATGCTGAGTGAAGTTAGCAGAACCATTGTACACAGTGATAGCAACACTGCGCGATGACCAACTTTGACAGACTTAGCTCTTCTCAGCAATACAATGATCTAAAAAAATTCCAAAAGACTCATGATGGAAAATACTAGTAGGCACATCTAGAGAAAGAACTATGGAGTCTGAATGTAGATAGAAGCATACTATTTTCTCTTTTTTTCTTTCTCGTGGTTTTGCCCTTTTGTTCTGATTTTTCTTTGGCAACATGACTAATGTGGAAATATCTTTAATATGATTGTACATGTATAATCTATATCAGATTTTTTTGCCATCTTGGAGAGGGGTGAGGGAAGGGAGGAAGGGAGAAAAATTTTACATTCAAAATCTTATAAAAGTGAATGTTGAAAACTATCTTTACACATAATTGCAAAAAATAAAACACTATTAAGTGGGGAAAAAAATTTCTATCCTCTTCTACATCAGTGGCAGTGCTAACATTCAGCCTTACAGCAATGTTCTGTGCAAGCATAGAACAAAAGTCTTACTAATCGCACTTATCCTGCTCTGGCACCAGGGGTAAAAGTTGGCTTTTGTAGAGCAGTCAGCAGGCATGAATGTGGGTCTGAGTAATGCTGGCTGTGACCAGTGAACACAGAAACAGGCCGCTTGGGGACAGGGTCACACATGACTGTTGCCAATGGTTACCCAGTTGTAGTGACAGCATAATGGTCAAAGAATGGGTACTAGCACGTGCAGAGGCAAAAGGCAGGCTCGTTGTAGCCCATTGTTTACTGTAACATAATGTTGATTGGCTTCTCCACATTGTTGCCAGGACAATACATAGGGCTACCTATTTGGGACCATTAATTCCAGATGGAGCTGGAGTTTGGAAAGTAGGGAGCATGACAGGGAGATAGTGGGTAATTGGTAGAAGGAGAACTAAAAAAGAGAAATGCCATGAAAACAGAGGGAGGAAAGTGTATTCAAGAGGATGGGTTGGTCATCAGTGCTAATTACTGCAGAAGATCAAGAAGGTTGTGTCCTAAGAAATCATATGAACCATCACATATAGTACTAAAGAGATCACTGGTGACTTTGGAGAGGGTGTGGTTTCAGTCCACGTCAGAAACCAGATCGTAAAATATTGAAAAGTAAATAAACAAGGAGAGGGAGTAGCTTCATTGAGATTTTTCTTAGGAGCTTGGCTATGAACGGGAAAAGAAATATAGAACAACGAACTGAAAACTTTTTAAGAATGGAAGAGAATTATTTTGTAAGAAGGAAGAAAGTAATGAGTAGATGGGGAAAGACTGAGGATTAGAGAGAAATGATACATAATAGAGATTGGAAAATGAGCAGAAAATGGTACAACTCTCCATGTGACTGGGAAAATTGCTTCTTGGAGGGTCATGACAAATTGTAATGGAAGTACCTGGGAAAGACTGTAAAGCATGTATGGATATTATGTAACTTTTAAGAAAAAAAAATCACATAGTTAATGGGAGGTTTTTTGATAACTGTGGAGACATTCAAAAGGACATTAATCAGCCTCCAACCCTCTCTTGATGCATCTCTGCCCTTGGTTTAACTTCTTCACTAGTGGTGTCCCATGTGTGATGATACATATGTGTGTATATCTATGTGTGTGTGTATGTATGTATGTATGTATGTATGTGTATACGTACCTTCTCCTTCCAAGGTTAACATTTGACCCTGTGAAAACAGATCTTGGTTCTTTTCCTCAGTGTTCTTTTATTTTAGGTGAAGATATTAGTACTACAATCTTATGAGTTTTGAAAGGTCAGGAAAATGAGCCATTCAGATATCCAGGAGCCTTTGGAATCTGGAAGTACAGTCCTTGCTAGGTTTTATAGTCAGCCTAGAATTAATGCCCTGAAGAGCAAGGAGCGATTGTTGTGACCCAGTGCAGAGACTGCTGAGATTGAAACACATCTGATAGTCATACAACAACTGGACATAAAATTAGTGGAACCAATGCTTTGTAGAAATTGTGCTAAGTTTGAGCCCACTTTCTCCAGAGACTGGGATGAGATAGGGGATACTGTGTCCTGAAGATGTTGGAAGAAGGGAAGTTTGTACTTCTTTTATTGCCATATCTTCAGAGGGAATATCCCTTTGTAAAAAACTAACTTATGTTTATTGGCTAAACGGACTGGGGTGCTGGTCACTCACTAGCAGCTAACAGCCAGTTAGTCAACAAACATTTTTCAAATCTCTACAGTGTGCGAGGCACTATACTAACATTGAGGTGTGTACAACTGACGTTAGCCTATAACAATAGAGAAAAGACATCCCCAATCACTTAGGAGAGCCCATAGAACACTGAAAGGGAGACCTGGCTCCTGCCTCTGTGCTAATGGGCCCCACCTCCATACAGAGAGGGTGAATGTGAAAAAAACACAAAGTGATTATTTGCTTCTTGTACATGATGAAGGTCTCAATAAATTTCAAAAAATGGGAATTTTTTCCCTTCTACTTCAGACAACCTTGAAAATAATTTCAGTTGAATAAAATGGAGAATTTTAACTTTGCATTTAAAATGTTTTAAAAATTATTTCTGGTTGACAAATAATTCTGTCCCAAGTTACTATTCTTACAAACAGGGAGCTTTGTTAGTCTAGTGCAGATATGATGATAAGGAGAGAATTTTGATGACTCAAAACAGCCCATCGCTACCACCAGGAATAACTGAAAGCATGTGTCCTGCTGCTCCTAGGTCAGAGAGATGCTTCTCTGCTCAATATTCTCCCTTGGAAGGAAAGAATGAGAGCCATGAGGGATGGAGAGTGAGAATGCAGAGTGTATTCATCTACTAATTTGCTGAGTAACTTTAAATCAGTCACTTAACATTGCTGATCTGTGAAAAGGGAGAATGGAACTAGAGAATCATTTCTAAGGTCTTCGGTATTATTAATTCTTTCTTTCTTCTCACCAAACATCTATAACTATAAAACATATCTCTCGTAAAAGGTTATTGGAGGTTTCCATCTACGTGGCACATGTGACATAGGATAGAATTTATTATACATTCAATCCTGAAGCTCAGGGAAATAAAAGACAGCTAAAAGAAAGCCAGCAGAAATATGTTGTTTGGCTGTAGCCATGATAACTGGGTTTGGTTTTTGTCATTAATTCCACCAAATATGTATGGAATTAAATAAAAGTTTCTTTCCTTGCTCCCTGTAAATGATTTTTAGTAGTTCAGGAGGCCCATTTGAACAAGAGGTTACATGGATTTTATTTCAAAGGAAAGAATGTCAAAAGAAATCTTCCAGATGTGAATGGTCTCCAGATGTTAGTGCAGGCTCTTCCAGATGTGTGGAATAGCAGGATGGGAGGAGGGGGGTGGAGAGTGAAATGCCTTGAATGTCTGCAAAATGAAATGGAAAAATCTCTCTCAACCACAGGGGGAAAACAGGACAAAGCAGAGACAAATGAAATAAGAGCCACAGAATGCAAGTTAAACTTTTCAATATGGGCCTGACTGTGTCAAAGTAAAATTCCCAAAGTGTGTTCATATTTTAAACTACAGAATACACATTAGGAGCCCCACCTCAAATGGTTTACTGTTCAAGAGAAAACTCAGAAGCTATCTTGCCTGGAGGAACTAGAGACTTTTTCCCAGCCATTAATGTACCTCATTCTGCCCCAGGCAGTGGGTTACCACCGGAGATTGTTCTCTGCCAAGAACAGAATGTACCTGCTATAAGATCACCAGTATCTTCTGCACATTTATTAAGAGAACAGACAAGAGAGAAGAAGGCTGAACTCAGGACAGGGAAGAAGTGAGACAATAACTACATGAAAGCCTTTATTTGAGCTTTAGGATGATCTTCCAGTTTTGTGGGGGCTATGTAGCAATACATAAAAGAATACTGGACTTGAAATGAGAAGGATCTGGGTTCAGATCCTGCATCTGATGCTTCCTAGCTGTGTGACAGTGGACAAGCCACTTAACCATTTAAATTCTGTTTCCCCATTTGTAAACCAGAGATGGTAGCTCCTGTAATGTCTGCCATACAATGTGGTTATGAGACTCAAAAAGTGTATAAGGTGCTAAAGTGTAAAACTTTAAAGTGGTTTAAAAAATCTCAGTTCTAATTATTGACTGACTACTTCCTGTGGTATTTCTCTCATGTATGAGATGCTTCTGCCCATTGCAATGGCTCTCAGATCTCTATTTGTTCATTAAATTTAAAAAAATATCTATGCTAGTAGGACTTGGGACTTGGATGCAAGCACACGGGATTTATCTGCAAGGCACCATCATTTCTGATCATAGCACAGGTCAAGACCAAACATCTAATCCCTCTTTTGAGATCTTTTTCTCCCTAGGTTGCTTTGGGTTACGCTTCTTTTCTTTTGCTTTACTCCCCTTCATCTCCACCAGGGAAGACCTTTTGGCCACCCTATATGTATGATCTTTTCTACTTTTTCTTTTTTCAAAGCTTAATCTTCTTTCATTTAAGGATTTAGACTAGGAGACAATCAAAGAAGGGATTAAAATGACTACTTTGAATGGATGTGACAATAACTGATTAACAGAGAAATTAGATACACTTCACTTAACCTCTCCAGACATCAATTTCCTCATGTATAAAGTAAGAAAGTTGAATCAGATCAGGAGTTTTTGGCATCTGTGAAATTGTTTTAAAAATATTTAGTAACCATATTTCGACATAATTGGTTTCCTTTGTAACCCTATGAATTTTATTTTATGCATTTAAAAACATCATTCTGAGAAAACAAAGTCCATGGACTTTGCAAGAATGCCAAAGTAGTCCACAACACAAAAAAAGTTAAGAACCCTTGGGCTAGATAATCTCTGAGCTCCTCCCAGCTCTAGATCCCATCATCTTACTAGACTCATATTTTCTTCTGGTTCTTGTGCCAAGGAGAATTATCTTTGGACTGGAAAGAGCAGAACAAAAATAGCTAATAGAGAACTGAAATCGAAGATTAGTAGGTGAGCACCAAGCTGCCCTTGACGAGTTCAAGTCACAAAGCCCAGCGAATTATATCCCACGTACTGAATGACCTGGCAGACATTATTGCTGAGACACCATTAGTGTTATTTGAAAGGCACTGGAGAATGGGAGAGATGCCACATGCCTACAGAAGGAAAAAATATTGTTCCAATTTTCCAAAAAGGTGTAAGAGTAGAGCCCAGAACCTACAGGCTGGCAGACTTGATCTCAATTTCTGACAAAAAAAATCCCTGTAAAATATGTTATTAAGGGGATAGTTAGTAAACATTAGAGAAGAGAAAAATGGTCATTTCGATCCAACATAGTTTAGTCGAAAACAAGACTTAAAGTTACAGAATCATAGAATCCTAGAACTTCAGAATTGGTAGGCTTTCTAGTCCAACCATCTACATGCCAGACTAACCTCATTTCCTTCCCCCCCACCCTCCTTTTTTTTGACAGTGTTCCTAGGCTAGTAATAGTTTACCTAGATTTCAGAGGATCATTCATCAATGCCTCTTCTGCTATCCATGGGGACAAACTGAATAGATGTGAAGTAAATAAAACAACAATATGATTAGGTGTATCCAGAAATGATTGAAAGTCTGGACCCCAGCAAGGTTTGATTTCATATCGGAGAAAGAGCTCTATTGAAGCTTCCCCAAGGATTTGTGCACTTTAATTTTTTTTATTTTTTCAATGGCTAGGACAAATTGGCAGGTGAGGCAAAGCTGCTGGGAATAGTTACTGTGGTGGATAAGAGACTCAAAAGGCTAGATAAAATGTTAGCTTCAAAATGATGAAAATTTAAAATGGTAAATACTACATAAAGTACTATACTTGGGTTTAAAAACTGACTTCAGAAATAGAAGAGGTGGAGCCTGTGAAAAAGATCTGGTTGATTTTAGGGAATATAAAAATCAATATTAGTTGATTATATGCCCTGGCACCTATTTTTTTTTTTTAATCTTAGGCTGCATTAAGAAAAGCACAATGCGTATCTCATAGAAGATCACAGCTTCACTGTACTTGGCCCTAATTAGATCACATTTGGAATGTAGTATTCAGTTCTAGATGCTTCATTTTTAGGAGTGGAAAGCTGGAGAGTGTCCAAAATAGAGTGAATATGATGGTCAAAGGCCTTGAGATCATGCCACATGCAGATCAGTTGAAGGAAATGGGATGTGTTTATCCTGGAGAAGAGAAGGCTTGGTGGGGAGTGGGGAGAAGACATGATAACTGTCTTCCTGGATTTATTTCCTACTTGTCACCAGAGGAGAAAACTAGAAGCAAGGGGTAGAGACTGAAGAGAAGAAGATTTAGACTAAATGGAAGGAAAAACAATTTGAACTATTCTAAAGTGAGATGCGCTGCTTTGGGAAGTAGTAGGTTCACTATTTCTTTAAATGAAGACTATATGATCATTTTGGTTTACTAAATAGTTTTTGAAATTTATTTACCAGGACTGTTCAAAGAGTTAATTCTGTAGCACTTGTTCTAGACAGCAAATAGCAATCCAGAGTTTAATTTTTTTTAATTAAATTAATTTTTTTAATCAACAAAAATCTACCTTTTCTCCCTTATACCTCTCTCCCCTTGTCCTCCACCCACATTGGAAAGAGATAAACAAATCCTCTGCTATAAACATATATTGCCAAGAAAAACAAATTCTCTCATTGACTGTGTCCAAAAGAATATGTCTCAATCTGAACTCTGAGTCCATCAATTCTCTTCCTCATGAGTCTTCTGGAATCATGATTGGCATTGTGCTGATCAGAGTTCTTATTTTAAAGTTGTTTGTCCTTATACTGTTATTGTAATATAAATTATTCTCCTGGTTCTTCTGCTTACTTCACTCTGCATTAGTTGATACAAATCTTCCTAAGTTTCACTGAAACCATCCCATTCTTCTTTTATTACAGCACAAGAGTACTCCATCACATTGATATATTGTAATTTGTTCAGTCATTGTCCAATTAGTGGACACCCCCTCAGTTTTCGTCACTGCAAAAAGCTTGCATAAATATTTTTGTGCATCCTTAGAGTTTCATTTGCCTATGACTAATACCTCTCTTATTTTCCTTCTTATTTCCCCTTCTCCCTTCTTACATTTTCCACCTTTTTTCCTGTTGAGTTAATACATTTCTATGCTTAACTCTATGTGTGTATATTCTTTCTCCTTTGACAAGGTTAAATGAGGGTGAGGTCTCTCCTCATTTGTATAGACTTCTACTTGTGTACCCCAGTCATCGCATACTTTCTTTCCCTTCTCCCCCTTCATATTGTATTCCTCTTTCCTTCCTTTTCTATTCTTTTAAGATTTTCAAAACATAACAGAACCTCATCCCATGCCTTCTTTCTCATTCTATTTCCTTGATGATCTCTATTGCTGGTAGGGGTCCCAGGAGATGCAGTTATTTCCTCATATTAAAATGTAGATAGTTTATCTTTGTTTAACCCCTCATGATTGTTCTTTCATGTTTTCCTTTTTATGTTTTTCTTGACTCCCATATTCACTCTTCAAATTGTCTATGCAGCTTATTGTCTATGCAATATATCTATTTTCAGCTATCTGTTTCATTAGAAATACTTAGAAATCCTCTATTTTGTCAAGCTACTTTTTTTCCCTTTGTAGGATTATATTTAGTTTTGCTGAGTAAATTATTCTTGGTTGTAAATCTGTATCTTTTACCTTCTAGAGGTAGCAGGGTGACACAGGGGACAGAGTGCTGGACCTGGAGACAGGAAGACCTGAGTTCAAATCTCAATTTAGATCATCACTGTTGATCCTGGGCAAGTCATTTGAACCCTGTAAATGGGGATCTGAATAGCACTTGCCTCCCAGGTTTGTTGTGGGGATCAAACAAGATGGTATTTGTAAAAGCTTTTAGCATAGTGACTGGCACAGAGTAAATGTTTAATAAATTCTTGTTTCCTTCCTTCCTTCTTGGGTATTGCATTTCAAGCTCATTGCTCTAATGTTGTGACTGCTAAATCTTATATAATGTTGACTGTGGCTCCTTTACATTTGAATTCTTCTTCTTCTTCTTTTTCTTCTTCTTCTTCTTCCTCTTCTTGCTCCTCCTCCTCTTCTTTTTCTTCCTCCTTCTCCTCCTCCTTTTCTTCTTCTTCTTCTTCTTCCCCTTCATCTTCTTCCTCCTCCTCCTCCTCCTCCTCTTCTTCTTCTTCTTCTTCTTCTTCTTCTTCTTCTTCTCTTCCTTCCTCTTCCTCCTCCTCCTTTTCTTCTTCTTCTCCTCCTCCTCTTCTTACTTCTCCTCCTCCTCCTTCTCATTTTTTCCTTTACTGGATAACTCCGGATTTGGGGTATAATGTTCCTGAGAATTTTCAGTTTGGGGTTTCATTTAGGCAATGACTAGTAAATTCTATTTCCACTTTATCCTCTGCTTCTCAGAGATTTGAGCATTCTATTGCCACCTAATTCTGCACTCTGAACAAGTCAAGGCCCTCCTATGCTTGATTTGGGATCTCTCTTCACTCTGGTGCTCAGCTTCTCCCCACAATGCAATGTTCCAAGGTGCCTTTCAGGCTAGACACCCATCTCCAATATCTGAAGGTCTCTATGTCTGTTGCCCTTTGTCTGCTTGTCTTGGAAAAATGATACCTTATGGTTTCTTTTTCCTTAGGTTTCCTGATCAGGATGCTGATGCATTTTCTTGATATCTTTGGAGGAAATGTGGGATAGAGCTTGCCTGCTACTTTGTCACATTGACTCTGCCTCTTGATCCAAAGCTTAATTTGTATTTGTTCAACTAGCCAGGTATTGCATCTTAAATGATAATTTTAATAATATATCTAACTTTTGTAGTACATTTTTCTCTGATTCTCTGAAACCTCAGTTTATTGACTCTCAGTGGCACAGAGGACAGCAACTAAGAAGCCAGAGGGGAGAGGAATTGAACACAGGGTGATAGAGGAGTCAGTTCTTAAAAGTTTATAGATTTTAAGAGCCTTTACAAACAAATAAAAAACATTAGCCTTTTACCAGTGATAGTCCACAGAGAGTTAATTAGGAAATACTTAAATGGATTATGGGCCATAGCTGGGACATAGGCATAATTAGCAGTATTTCCACTCGAGGTAACAACAGCTAGGGGTGATATGGTGGGAGGTGTGGTGGAAGTAGCAGGGATGTGATGATACAGAAGACTGAGGGTATAAGGAGAGGATGTGGTCCTCAAGGGTTGATGAGAAATGGGTGCTCGAAGAACCTTTGAAGGGAAAGTGGGATGGTGGTCCAGGATTGGCTACCTTTCCATGATAGCAATAGTGTAAAATACCCAGGCTTTACATATTCTCCTTTCATTTCTGCCCTATAACTCATCCAACGTTGAATAACCTCCAGTCATTCATTTCATTCAGAAGGGTTATCCTCAGGATTCTCCCATGGGGAAGAAGTTCCCCATTTGTTAAAATACCTTCTTGGTGAAGACATCCTTAGATGTGTTCTCTAGCTCACTGCTTTATAGCTGTGACTAAATCTTAGCAGCTGAACCTTTGGTTTCTGATTCTAAGGCTACAACTTTTTCTGGATCTTGCATGCTTTTCTCCTGGATGTTCAACACTTGGCATCTGCCATGTTCAGGCCTATACACTGTGAATTTAATCCTATGATGATTATGGACTTAAAAAAAGTTCCTAGAGGTAATTTGTCCACCTATTAATTTTTTCTGAGAGCTGAGCTAGTATTTCCTTGTACTAATGATTTCCAATCCTGGTCTTTGATCCACCAGAGTGTGTCCAGTGACTTCATTGGAGGTCATGAAGTTCTTGAAAAAGTCTTAAATAAGAATTCATTTAGTACTGGTCTCCTCACCCAAGGTTTCCCTATGCCAATGATATAAGAGGTAAATCCTTCATCCCATCCTTAATTTAAAAAAAATATATAGAATTTTTGGGTTGCACTAAGAAATCTAACAACGGGGGGCGGAGCCAAGATGGCGGCGTAGAAGCAGCAACATAGCGCAGCTCTCACATGGCCACCCCAAAATACCCATAAAATAGGACTCTAAACCAATCCTGGAACTCCAAAACACACACAAAGATACTTCCCACTAAAGTCAGCTCGGCTACGAGGAACCATATCAGCACTGCGAACCGAAACCAGCCTGGCCTGAAGCCGCGGCTGTGCCCCGGGGGCGGCTGGACGGGAAGAGCTGAGAAGCTTCAGGTGAGCAGATTAGCGGCAGCTGTGAATGGGATTTGTGAAAGGGGGAGATAAGCAGTCTGGCCGGAAGGCCTCCAGAGTGGAAAAGTGAAAGGCAGAGGTTTTGCACCACGGCTCTGC
>CM053581.1:431612963-431658354 GCA_028627135.1 Pseudochirops cupreus
CATGGCAAAAAGTAACAATGCAGGTTATAACAGCTGGAAATTACTGTCCTGTATTAAATGTATCTTAGTTCTGAATTGAGATCAAGTAGCACATAGGAAGCATTTTGCTTTATGCTTGTTTAATTTATTTTATTTTAGTTAGTTGAACTGATCCTATAATGTGATTGTGGTACTGGAAGGGTTCAGTAACACCCATAAGTATAACCAAGTTGGAAGATTCCTTTATAGTTCTTAAACTTCCTTAAACCTCCGTCCTCCTACCTCCCCATTTCAATTTAATTTAATTTAATACAATTTTGTTCAGTTCAACAAACATTTATCAAACACTTGCTACACGCAAAACATCCTGCTAAGTGTTTGAGAGATAAAAACAAAACAGTCTCTTCCCTTAAAGTACTTACGTTTTACATGGTTAATAAAGCACATTGATAGATAGTCAAACACTAACTAATTTCAGGAAGAAGAAACATTAAGAGCTGGCGTGAGGATCAGGAAAGGTTTCCTGCAAAAGGTGATACCAAAGCTTATCTCTGAGAGAATGACAGGTTTTAAAGGATAGAGAAGAAAAGTATGTTCTAGGTGTAATACCTCATTACAATAATTACCTCATTTTAACCCTAGGGGCCATAATGGCCTTTAAGATCCATAAGGTTCCCTCTGCTTCCATTTTAGGGAGGTTTTTTTGAAGATAAAAAGTTATGAGCTCTATCACAGTTGCTCTGAGCTTGTAGTTGGGAAAATTCTCAACATTTAAGTAAGTTTGTGCTCTCTAACTAAATTTACATTTATAGTTTCTGTATTAACCCCAGGCGTTTAGTAATTGAGGCAAAATTCAGTTTGCTGGAAACATTTGGGTAACATTATAGTGCCTGTGGATAAATAGGCTCTGGGAATAGAAATTAGAGAAAGAGCAGATTTTTTCTTGGAACTTACCTTAGCCCAATTCTTCTGCGCAAAAATATTGGTAGAGTCAATACTTCTCTTGATTTCTCTAATCTCTCTTACTTCCCCAAGTCTACAATTGTTTCTTAAGGATATACTAGAAGACTCTCTTCTGCTCATCATTTCTGGAATTCTCCAATTCCAGCTAACTTGATGCTTTTTCACAAGACTCAGAAGGCATGACAAAATCCATCAGTGGATTGGAACAGACTTCCTATCTGGAATAATTTCACTTCAACATGGCTTTCAAAGACATTTGTGTATTTAATTTAAAAGCTGTGAGTGAGACTGATAGATTGGCCCACTTATTTGAAGTGAATGAGGTTGAATAAATCAATCTCCCTATGCTTATACAGGGCTGGGTATACAGACAGTCTGTGCAAAAGGATAAAGATAGAACATGTCAGCTTGAGTTCAGGGAACAACCAGGTCAATTTAGTCAATTTAGAATGTGTGAAAGGGGCTAATATGAAATGAATCTGGATACGTAGTGATATCATGGAGGGCTATAAATGCCAAGCTAAGTGGACAGGCCGTTGTTAAAATTTTCTTTTGAACAGAGAAGTGACATCATTAGACCTGAGTCTTAGAAAGATTAATTTGATAGTAGTGTGAAAGGTAAAATGGAGAAGTGAGAGATTAGAAGGATGAAGACCAATGCAAAGGTGACTTTAATAGTACAGTATATAGATGACAAAGGCCTTAATCAAAGTAGTGCCTGTATGAGCAAACAGAAGAAGACTGATGTGAGAGATATGGTGGAGGTAGAACACCAGCAGTCAATATCCAAGTCCAAAGCTCACTCTGCGGCAGGGGAGTAAGTTTTTAAAGGGGTTGTTAACAATCTCTGTTATTTCTTTTAAAAACAGTCTTTTCTTATCCTTTGACTACTTGTCCATTGTGGATTGTGGGTTGTCATTATTATTTTTAATAGTTTCTTATATACATTTAGATGTCAAGTTATCTGTCAATTTTTCCATAAATAGGTTTTTTCAAATTCATTTTCCTCATTCTTGTAATTATGTGGTTTTTATGGCACATTTTAAATTTATACATAGTCAAGTATATGTATCTTATCCCTAACATTTGTTAAATTGGAAAATGAAATTCTCCCACAATTGAGATATGTACATAATTACATTTTCCAGTTTTAAAAAATAATTTTAAAAATGTTTGTCTTCCAAGTAACTGGAATTCACTTGAGAATATGGCGTAAGATGTGGGTCAATCTTTACTTCCCTTACTGGAACTAAACAAAACAACTGAGCTATGATGTCTTTCAAGGATTTCATGGGAAATAACTCACTGCCACCCTGATTATGGAAAGAGGAGTGAAAACCGAGTAAGTTTACCAGTTGGATCTCTCCCAATATGTAATTAGTAGAGACAAAATAAGAAAGAGTTCAGATCCCCAAAATTCTCTCAGTTAAGCTATGTTGTTGGATTTTGAATGAGAGATGGGCATGTATTGACAGAAAAGAGAGAAGAGGGTATTTCAGATACAAAGAATGGTTTGTATAAAGTATCAGAGGTAGGAATGTGCAAGGTCTTTGCAGAAAAAGAGAAGCTTTTTTTATAAGTTGGAACAGAAAAATCATATCTTAAACAGAGATAAAGTGAGATTAAAAAAGGGAAATAGGAAGCCATTGTAGGTTCCTGAAAAGGAATGTGACATAGAATAAATAATCTTTAAGTAATTTTTTTCCCTAGTAATTCTGGGTGGTGCATGTAGTGACAGATAAATAATCATAATACTTGAGGATTGGAGGAAGGAATGGGGATCCTGGAGAAAAGACTGAGGGGAAAATGATCATTGTTTTCAAGTATTTGAAGGGTTATCATGTAAAAAAGAGGGATTAAAATTTTTCTGCATGATCCTCAAGAACAAAACTAGGGGGAAACGAGTAAAAATTACCATCAGACTGTAGTTTAATGTAAGGAAAATTGTCCTCAAATTTTGACTTGTCCAAAAGTTGAATGGACTTCCTTGAGTGGTAGTGAGTTCCTCTCCCTGGAGGTCTTAAAGATGATGGACAACTCATTGACGATGTTGGAGACTTAATTGCTGATTTGTTATGGGTTAAATTGCATGAGGTCCCTTTCAGCTCTGAAATACTATGAATTTGATAGACCCTGGAGGAAGAGAGATGAGCCAGAAGTCTCTACCAGCAGTTCAGTCATGAAGAGATAAGAGAATTGAGTAGAGGTTTAAGAAATGGAAAACAAAAATGAGAACTACTGTGAAGGAAGAATGACCAGTCATCTTGCAGTCCTGCCCTTCCATATTCATTCACTGAATTCTTATCTTTCCTTTAAAGCCCAACCTGTGCCCCACCTCCTCCAGGAAGTCTTTGCTGATAATAATAATCTTCCCCTTGTGACTCAACGGAGAATTTTGTTAAGTACTTCTCTGATGCGTTTGTTATGTCTTAAATCTCAGTCAGGAGATGGAGGCACCACAGAGCTGAGAGGATATAAACTTAGGTGATGCTCCCCATTTGTGTTAGAAATCTTCCCCATTAATCTAACCATTGCAAGGGCAGCTGGGATAGGGCAGAAGGGATTGTAACTCCTCTCCAAATGTCAAGAAGTGAGCAGATTGCTCACACTTGGGATAACAGGGTAGATCAAAGCTGCCCTGGGTGCTGAATATGGTAGAATGTGAATGGAAAGTTATTGGTTACAGTGAATTTATATTTCAGAATGAGAACAGTAAGTAGGAGGGACTAGAGGGCAGAGGGCAGCAAAAGCATTGACTCTGGCCTCCTTCCCTCATGTGGTCATCCTGGTATTTGGGGGCGTGTTCTTGAGGGTTTATCTTGGTCACGACTTGTGGTTTGGCTGCCAGTAGCTCCCACCCCCCTGGGATTAACATGTGAGCTCAGATTCTGTCTAGTACAACTTTTCTGAATCATAGGCACAACTGAGATTGCTTCTAGGTTCCTATTCTTGAAGGAGAATGAGAAGGGCTGCTTGGTATGGGAATAGCCTCCTATAGTCTCCAAGAAGACTGTAAGTTGCCTTAAGACAGGAATTCTGTCTTTATCTTCCTCAGCACCTAAACTCAGAGTAGGTCTCTAATGAGTACCTGTTGAATTAGATTGAATGTAGGGGGGAAGAAGATAAGGAAGAATAGGACACAACAGATTTGGATCAAGGCTGATGCAACTTTGAGGGGTGGAGCAAGGTCACACCTTTTGGTACCTGGGCTATCCATAGTTAATTACTAATCTTCATCTTCTTGAGTTATTTTTCACTGGAGTGATTTGGCCTTAGAAATATTGAACTGAGTCATCTCAACAATGGGCAGTCTAAACAAAGGCTGGGAGAATGGTTTAAGAATGGTTTAGAAGTGCTTTGGTCTTTCTAAGAACCTTTGAGACCAGGGATGACAAAGATGATTTGAACTCCTTCGGCCTGTTCTTCTAAAATCACCCTGGTCTAGACTGGAACACAACAAAGTCCTACAAATAGTGGCCACTTGACTACGCTATTTTCTTGGCTGCTTGGCCTTGAACCATGAAGCCACACCATGTTCTGCCAAGACAATAAAGAATGCAGGAAGGCCCTTTCCCACAGGCCAAAAATGCATTTCATTTAGTTTTATTTTTAATACATTACTAGAGCTGTTTTATACAAGAGTAAAATAACAAAACCATGCACGAAGGCCTTGTGGCCTCCTAGTGCTCTGGAGATGCTGGGTTTTGGGTGGATAATAGATGGGGAGAATTTCAAGTACATCCTGTTCTACCAAAGCTTATTTTTTTTTTCACATGCTGCCTTCCTTCCTTCCCCCTTTCAGAATTCTTCCCTCCCCCAAAGCAAATTACTTTTGTGAGTGATGAGATTAGACAATGGAGGGAATTTCTTTCCTTTTGTCTGTGAGTGGCAAAACCTTGAAATATCAACAGAATGACACCCCTTGTCTGCTGGTCACACATGTCTTTTCTCTGTGATCAGTGGCTGCTGCCCCCCACCACGCCAAACTCAGAAACAGGAAGTTATCCCAGGCCCATAGTGTTTCTGAGCCAGGAAATTGGCTTCTACTGCCCTGCCCTGGCTCCCCTCCCCTCAGCTTCTTCCTGGCCATTTAGCACTGCTAAAAATAGCAACCACTAAAAGTTGATGTTATTGTTTAACCACCAACCACTTAGAACTCAATTTTTGGGTAGTGGCAGATGGAGCTAATCCTCTGACTCTGCAGCCTGAGAATTTTACCTGCCTTCTCCTGGGGTAAAGGCCAGTCCCTCCCAATATTATTTCAACATCATGGATTCTCTGGTGCCAACCCTTCTAGGCAGCACAGCTAATCAGGCAAGACTACTTTAATTCACATGCACACCTCTTGGGTGAGACAAGAAGTGGAAATCCATAAGGATTTCCTCTCAGCCCCAGCCATTGTGTGGTACAGGCATTATACACCCATCCTAGCCCATACCAGGAACGGCAATGGCAGCATGTGAAACCTTGCTCAGATGTTGGGCTTCACACTCCTGCTATTGATGTGTTGTGTATAGTTCTCACTTCCCTTGTTTTGCATGCTAAGGATTGCCCGCAATAGAGTCAGTGCCAATTCATCTCAGTAAACTGATTCAATAAATCCCTAAGAATGGATTAAACACCTACTATATGCCAATAATCATGCCTTGTTGGGTTGTTGTTCAGTCATGTGACTGAACTCTCAAGAACTGAACTCTTTGTGACCCACATAGAGTTTTCTTAGCAAAGATGCAGGAGTGGGTCACCATTTCCTTCTCTAGTGGATTAAAGCAAACAGAAGTCAAGTGACTTGCCTGAAATAACACAGATGGAGAGTGTCTAAGGATGGATTTGACTTCTTGGGTCTTCTCGACTTCAGAGCCAGTGCTCTGTCTACTGAACCACTAAACTGCACTAAAGCATGGGAATATAGAAGGCACATGAAACAGGTCCCACCCTCCAGAAGCTCATGTTCTGTAGAAAAAAGAAAGTATCTTTAAGAAGCATATGGAAATAAGTTTATATAGAATATCTAAATATGAATAAAAAAGTAATTTGGCAGAAATGAAGTAAGGAATGGGAAAGGTACTGGGAGCTTGAATGATCAGGAAAGACCTCATCTATGAGGTGGTCTTTGAAACGAATTTAAAAAGAAATCAGACATTGTAAGAAATGGAAATGAAGAGGACATCCAATCTAGAGATGGGGAGTAAATAATGATAATAATAATAGCATTTATATAGTGCTTTAAGCTTCCCAAAGCTTTTTACAAATATCTCATTCAATCCTCACAATAACCCGCGTAAGTAGGAGCAATTATTATCCCCAATTCACAGATGAGGAAACTGAGGCAGAGTTAAATAACTTGCCTAGAGTCACATAGCTAGTAAATGTCTGAGGCCAGATTCAAAGACCTCAAATAGGAGATGAATACACTGTGTTTTAAACAGGTAAGAAGTCCTGTTTGGTTGATACATGAAGGGGAGCACGGTATAACACATGTGGAAAATGGGGTTGCAGCCAGATGATGAAGGACTTTAAAGAGCAAAAGGAGGGGTTTGAATCTCAGAGCTGGTAAGGTGCTAATAGAATTTACTAGGAGGGGAAGTACCACAGGCAGAGCTGCGCTTTAGGAGTATCAGTTTGCTTGCTCTGCGAAGGTTAGATCAGAGAGGATATACATGAAGTAGAGAGACTGATTGGGGGCTATGGCAATAATTCAGGATAAGGTCCTAGGATCATAGGATTATGGATGTAGAATGAGAAGGCATCATAGAGGTCCTCCCTCTAATCTTTTCATTTTACAGATGAAGAACTGATGCCAAAATTTGTCAAAAGGTCATATAGTTAGTAAAGTATCTGAATTATTATCTGAACATAGGTCCACTGCAACATGCTTCCTTTTTTGAGAATCTGAACTACAATGGTTGACAGTGAGTGGAGAATGCAAGAGAGATGTGAACAACAACACAACAAAGCACCATGTTTGGCACATAGTAGGTGTTTAGTCCATTCTTGTAGAGTTATTGAATTGGTTTACTGAGACTCTATTGCACATGAAATGGCAAGTGTGATAACTAACCAGAAATGAAATAGAGGAAAGAATTGAAGATGGAGAGGGAAGTTTGAAAGATGGATGGGTCTTGGGGAGAAAGATGATGATTTCTTTTTTGGACATATTGCATTTGAGATACATATGAGCTATCTTGTCTTCTATGGGAGAGCCAGGTCTCTGTAAGTATCAGAAGACAGAAGGAACACAAGACGAAGAGGTCTAAGAGGAAGGGAAGTCAGTTATGGATAGAAAAGGGATTCTAGAAGGTCCTATAGAAAGGGCAGGCAGAATTCTGATTGAATATGGGAAGGATGGGATGGAGATGGATGGGAATAAAGGAGTTATATTGATGGAGACATTTATGAGACAGGCACATTAGTGGTGACGCAGAATCCCAGAATGGAAGGATTTCTGAGCAGCTATCGAGTCCACCTCCTAACTGAAAAGTATTTCCTGGTGATCTACCTCACCAAGATCTTTCTGGATCCTCATTTTTTCATATAGTGGACTGCAAAGTCAGTGCCAATCAGGTGGGTTATGTCACAGCAAAAAAGATACATGATGTGAAATGGTACTATTGAAAAAAATAAAGCAGAGCTTCCAGCCATGGGGAGGAGATATTTCTATAGTACTCTGCCCTTATCAGACTGCAGCTAGAGTGTTGTATTCAGTTCTAGGTGCCATGGTTTGGGGACATCCATAAGCTGGGGAGTGCCCAAAGGGTGGCAATCAGGATGGTCATTTTGAAGACTGGTTGAAGGAACTGTGGAAATTTAGACTGGAAAAAGAGAAAACGCAATGCTCGGAGTAGTCAAGAATTTGAAGGGCTGTTGTGTGGAAGAGGGATTACACTTGTTTTGTTTGATTCCAGAGAGCAGAACCAGCAACAAAGGATAGGTGTTTCCTAATAATTCAGGCTGTGCAGAGGTGGAATGGACATCTTTGAGAGGTGATGGGGCTTCTCTTCTTCACAGGGCTTTAAGCAGAGACTGGCAATCCTTTTCTCAGGTATGTTATAGGGGGCATTCCTTTGGTGTATGGGTTGATCTGAATGGCTGCTAAAGTCCCTGACAAGTCTCAGAAACTGTAGTTCTGTTTCTGTGATTTGGTGTGTTCCCTAGCCCTGCTGCCTATTACCTGTGTGCCCTTGGACAAATCACTTTAATTTTCTGGGTCTTAGTTTCCTTACCTGTAAAATGAGGGGGTTGGACTTCCATCCAGGGTCCTTTCCAAGCACTAACTTTATGATCCTTTGACTTGTGTAAGTGGAGAAAAGGAGAGCAGATATTCCACTAGAAAGGAACAACCAGGACAAGAAGACAATAAATTAAAACGACATTCTCTATAACAAATTATTCTGTACAACGAAAATCTCTGGTTTATGTCCCTTATACAAGGCATTCTCTATGATGGAAAAAAAAATCTCTAATCCAATTGTGTCCATGGTGTAGACATATCTCTGTAGACATATCACTGAATGCAACTGCAAACATGACCGGAAACCATTTGAGGACTCCCAGAAGTGCCCATTCTCTGCCCAGAGATCAACAGCAGCTGTTGATATTACACTGATTATAAGAATGTCACCTTGTAACTGTGAAACAATCCTTATATTTATGGTACTGTTGGGTGATCTCTACCTTTCCTCTGATGAATTCTGTGTTATACAGATATCTGAGAACATGTATCCTTCAACAGAACACAAGTTACTTGAGAGGAGAATTGTTTCCTTTTTGTATTTATGCTCCTAACCTAGTGTTTGGCACGTAATTGGACTATGTAGATTACCTAGATAGATTCCTAATGTGCTTTCTATCTGAAATGCTGTGGTTTTTTTTATTATTCACTAAAAGTTAGTAGTAAAGTTGATGAATCATTCTGGCACAAAAAGCAGCCTGATCAGGAAAGAGAAGAATTTATTGTTATCCAGAAGGAGGCCTGGGGCTAGATTGCACCAGTGCTGGTGAATTCACACCAAAAAGTTGACCCAAGACATCAGAGAAGGGGATTGGAGTTGTTCAGAGATTTTGTGGGGTAGAGAATTAGGCATCAGGGATTATTATGATCCTACATTTAATTGTTTCTCTTTTGGGAGACTTGCACTGAAAATACTTTTGCACCTGCCTTCAAGTCTTGAGCTAAATGTTGCAGTGGGAATCTCCCTTTGTGGGTATCTTTTCCTAGATCTTTTCCTTTCCTTTGGCATTTTGGTTAATACTATTACCAACTCATATTTAAACAGTGCTTTTCTTACCTCAAGGTCTCTGAGAAGTTGACTTGCTTAGGAGCTGGTTAGTGCAAATATTATTCTATTTTTACAGATGAGAAAACTGGGATGTAAAGAAATTAAGTGACTTGTCTATGATAACTTAGTTCATAAGGGCTGGAGACAGGATTTGAATATAGGTTTGCTCATCCCAAATCCAGTGCCCCACCTACTGCCTGTAGGGGAAAATGGGTCAGTCAAAACTATTTTCTTTCATATATCTTTATCTTAGCTAGCTCTCTATTTACCTATCACCTATTGTGTGACAGACACTGTGTTGAGTACTTTACAGATATCTCATTTAATCTTCACAAGTATCATGAGAGGTAGGAGCTATTATTATCCTCATTTTACTCTTATAGAAACTGAGGCAACTAAAGGTTAAGTGACTTGCCCCAGGTCACACAGCTAAGCAAAGTATCTGAGGCTGAATTTTAACTCAAGTCTTCATGACTGGTCCCAAGGCTCTATTTACTCCACCACCAAGATCCCTCTAGTGACTAGTCCATCTCAATAGAACACACCCAGCAAAACACACAAACACAGACACACAGACACACACAAACATACACACTTTTCCCCTTTAAAAACAGAATTGAAATATATTTCTATTAATTTGGGGAAAACTTTAGAAGCATGTGAGAATATCCTCTATTTTTGAATCCTTTGTCTTCTTGTCCTATTGCTGATCAAGTTTTGCCCAAACCCAGCTTCTACCATTTACCTGCTTTCCTCTTGTTTACCTACTATTGAGTGAATGGAGCTGGAGGAAATCGAGAAATTTTCCTGACTACATCCATTACCAACTCGCTGGGTCCTCTCTGCAGCAAGGTAATCCTACTCCTCTCCAGTCAATTAGCTACTATTTCATTTTCCATAGTAGCTATTCCAAACTTTCTCATCTCTCTTCTCAAGGCTCGCACACCATCCTTCTCCACCCTCTCAAATGAAAATCTTACCTCATGATTCATGGGAGAAAAATGGAGACCATGTACCACTGAATCAAATATATCCAGCATTTAAAACTCTTTGCAACCTAGCCTTTGCCTATCTTTCCAGTGTTACACTCTTATTACTCTCCACATGTGCCCTTTGTGATCTAGCTACATTGCCCTATTAGCTGTTCCTCACCCATGATACTCCACCTTGCATTTCTGGGCCTCTGCCCTGGCTGTCATCCAATGCTCTTTCTCCTCACTCCACTTCTTAGTTGTTCTGGTTGCTTCAAAATGCAACTCAAACTCACATTCTACAAGAAGCTTTTCCAGGTCTTCCTGCTACTAGTAGTGCCTTCTCCTCTAAGGTTATCTTCCACTTGCTCTATATGTATCTTGCATTTATCTAGTCATTTCCATATTGTCTCTTCTATATCATAATGTGAGTTCTGTGAAAACAGAGACTATTTTTTTTGTCTTGTTTTTCTTTGTACCCCTAGCATTCTCCACAATGTGTGGCACATGGTAAACACTTAAGTGCTTGTTGACTTGACAACTAATTCCTTTGCAAGGGAGGTTGAATTCCAATATATCCTAACATTAACATACACAGCCCATTATTGCAGAGAAAAGAATAGATAGCTGGAGGGAGATGAGTAGTAAAAGTGAACACAAAACGAGGTAGAAATGTCTGAATCCTACACAGGAAAAGAAGGTGGAGTGACATAGGTCTTCTGAACAAGGGAGGAGTCAAACCTTCCAGGATTTCACAGTTGGGTATTAGGAGATGCTAGGAAGGAAAGGTTCTTCACACAAACAAAGGCCTGTTGCTGTTGCTATCCACAAAACAGGTTGGGAAAGATAAACTCACCAAGTCTTAAATGTTTGGGGGTGGGGAGAAAAAAGACTTTAAATGCATGCACACCCAGGAAAAATAAATAGGGAAGGAAACAGAGTTCACATTTGCAGAGAAAGTTCTCCATTATAAGATAGGATAGAAATTATATATGTTTGTGTGTGTGTGTGTGTGTGTGTGTGTGTGTGTGGTAATCCATATATATATCTATATAGATATAGATATAGATATAGATATATAGATATATATATATGGTGATCCATCCTAGAGGGAAAAAAATGGGGGTTCATTAAAACTTCTTATAAGGCAAAGGGAGGGAGGGCAGCAGGAAATGAGAAAGAATGAGACCGATAAAGCCTGTACAGTAGGACATTAAATCTGAAAAGGAGCTTTCTAGAATGAGTATGAATTGTCCCCTTAGAGAGTAAGAATCAGAGGACTGGGAAACAAAGAAGGATTGAGAGGAAACTCAGTGATGTGGCCCACAAAGCCTTGCGTCCTTGAGTTTTCAGCAAGTAGATTAAGCATATTTCAGCTAGAGATTTGGCAGTAAGTTGAAGTGGCCTCAAATGAAGAAAGAGAGCATAGTTTGTACTGTGACAGACATGTTTTCTTTCTTTCTTTCTTTCTTTCTTTCTTTCTTTCTTTCTTTCTTTCTTTTTCTCCCTTCCTTCCTTCCTTCCTTATTTCCTCCCTCTCTCTGTCTCTCTGTCTCTGTCTTGTCTCTCTGTCTCTCTGTCTCTGTCTTGTCTCTCTGTCTCTCTGTCTCTGTCTTGTCTCTCTGTCTCTGTCTCTGTCTCTCATCTTCATAGAGAATTTTAGACTTTGGAAGAGTTTAAGGGGACTTTCTCTGCATGATCAGTTTTACTACTAACGGCCATAGCTTTGAGTGTGGCGATAACCACAGAGTAATGTCATATTTTGATGCTCTTTTGCCGCCCTTTGTCTAGGAAATCAGAGGTTCTTAAGCTAGGGTTCATTGGTTTGCCTATTTACTTAGTTAATTATTGTCTTTTTGGCAGGGCATTTAGGATTAAGTGACTTGCTCAAGGTCACACAGCTAGTAAGTGTTAATTGTCTGAAGCTGGTTTTCAAAGCCGGTCCTCCTGACTCTGGGGCTGGTGCTACATTCACTGGGCACTTAGCTGTCCCCTTGCTTATTTACTTTTTAATTTGGTAAACATATTTCAATTTAATTGGAATTCTTTGTAATCCGACGTGTTTTATTTTATCGGTTTAAGAAAATTATTCTGAGAAAGGGGTATAGGCTTTACCAGACTTCCAAAGGGTATCTAGGACATGAAAAAAGGCTCAGAATCTCAGGGGTAGGTGAAGCTACATTTGATCATTCCACCTCCTTTCCACCTTAAGTAGGGCCAGTAGCCCTGCTTAAATGCCTGCTTTGTTGAATCCCGTAGCCCAAACTATGCTATGCATACCAGTTGCTCCAAAGTAAAACATTCTGAGTACTTGGTATTTTTACAAGAAGCTTCTGGACTTCCCTCTCTGCTTCTCACATAAAGGGAGCCAAGTTACAGCCATTTAAAAATAAGCTAAAGGCCAGTGAAGTGTCTCTCAGAAAGGAGGCTGCCTACAGATTTTTAGAGGAAAGCACTGGAATAGTTCCTGCTCCAGTGTGTGAAATTGAAAACTGCCCTTGATCAACCTCTTTAGAGCAGGCTGGAGAACCTTACAAAGCAGGCAAATGATGGAGATGGAGATTTACACTGTCAGGTATCTCTCTAGGTGAAGGAAGTGCTTCCCAGTCAGGGAACCCAGCTGCAAAGCCTTTTCTTCTGGTTTAGGGAAGCTAGACTCAGTTTACTTGTGTGGTCACAAAGTGCCTGCTACATACAATGAACTCACTTGGAGCCAGGGATGTGAAGATGAAAAATGATATCATTTGTTCTAAATTGTTGCTGCTTCCCTGAGGAAGGCAGCTGAGTCCTGTATCCCTTCAAATATCAATTATTATGATGCAGGAATAAGGTAATTAGAAATTGACTGTTCCAGTAGCCATCTATGCAATGTTATAGACAGCCTGTACTATGTGTGTGTCAGGGACGTAAGATTAGGAAGGTAAAACACAGTGAGGCAGGTATCTATTTCCAGATGGATCAATGGGCCTGGAGTCAGGAAAACCTACTACATTCAAATGCAGTTTCAGACTCTGTGACTCTGGGCAATGTACTTAACCTTGGCCATTTCCCCAGACCTACCCATTATTTTAGCTCCTGGGTTTTCAATCATGTTGAAATCAGGCCAAGTCCCCAGGTCACCGAAGTATGCTCGTCTCCATTACTTGGATAATTGTCTTAACCTTAATATGTGGCAGGACACAAAACTTTAACATTTGTTTGCCTTAGTTTCCTTAACTGTAAAGTGGGGATAATAATAGCACCTACCTTAACAGGGTTGTTGTGAAGATCAAATAAGATAGCATTTGTAAAAACAGGTACTAAATAAAAGCTGATTTCCTCTCCCATCCCCCACCCTACCCCCTGATACATTCAATTGGAAGAACTTTGCTAGAGAGTCAGATACAGTATAACCAGTCACACCACTCAGACATAACTTGTATATCACCAGTCCCTTCACTCACATTATGATGAGAGATTCTTACTAGGGCTCCTTTTAATTTTAAAGTATGAACTACATCAGAAGAAATAGTGAATGGTGAAGATGAGATCCAGGAAAATCTCTTGTAATAATAACACTGGAATCCCCCTTTCCACTTCGTTTCTCAGCCTCATGACATAGTACTATGATATGATCCATTCCGAGGCTGCTTTTGGACTAGGAAATGGAAACATTTGGACAGGAAAGGGAATCTTGTTTATACCCAGCTATTGGCATGTGTTTCCTCCCCTAGACCGTGAGCTCCTTGATAGGGAGAACTATTTTTGCCTTTCTTTCTTTTTTTAAAAAATATCCCCAGCACTAAACACTATGTCTTGTATATAGTAGGTGCTCATTAAATGCTTGCTGACTTGATTTGATTTGACTTTTGAAGTTTATTCCTTAACATTAGGCACCAAGGGCAACTTTTTCCTTAGTGTTTCTTTGGCTTACAAACTAGGACCCTGAACATTATATTTTCAATGTAAAAAGGTCAGTTTGAGAGGGAATTTTAGAATTTCTTCAGTAGCGGAAAAATAACGCCTTTACCATGTTTTGGATAAATTTACCTTGACATACCAACTGGGTTATTTAAATGTAGTAACCACCAATTTTGCTCCAGAAAAAAAGGGGAGGAGAAAGGTGTGATGAGGGCATAACCTTAAAAACTCCAAGTCATTTCCATTAAAAACCTTTCACCTGTTACCATATCACATCATGAGAGGGACATTGAGCTGTCAAAGCTTATGCTCACTACTCTTAAGCTCTGAAAAAACTGGACAGACGTTGAATATTGGACCAGGCATAGAAATACAGTTTCATTTTAATTATGTGGGATAAAGTGAAATAATCAAATTTATCAATACACAATAGACATGACAACTTTTTTACAGCTTAAAAAACTCTAAATTTACGTCCTTTTGCCACAATCATGTGTTTTACATGATTTGGAATTGAATGAACAAGGTCTGGATGTATATTCTTTAATTTTTCATCAGGAAACTGCATTTTCAGGATGTTGGATGCTACGTGTACCTTTGAAAAATGGCCATTTTCTCAAGTCTACTCATTATCCTACCTCATAGGTTTTCAATAGGGTTTAAATCAGGTCAAGTTCCCAGTTCATTGAAGCATGCTTTCTCCTTCACTTGGATAATTTTCTTAATCATTCGTGATATGCAGCAAGATGCAAAGTCATGTCGTACTATTCTATTTCCAATCAGCAATGTCTTTATTTCCAGAACAATTCTACTCCTAAATATATTTTATGAGGAAGCTAGGTGGTGCAAGGGATGAAATGCTGTAATTTTAGATCAAATCCTGTCTACCTGTTTCACCACGAGCAAGTCATGAACAGATTTCAACCTTAGCTTCTTCCTTTTGAAAGTGGGGATGAGAGTTCTTAGGAGGACCCAATGACATAACATGTAAAGGACTGGTGCAAACTTCAAAGCACTAATATAAATGTTAGTTATTATTGTGAGCATGACAAGACTTTGATGCAACGTAGATCACCTAAGAGAGGCATCCATGTAGGAGACACCAGAGATCTTGCTTCTGGGAGAAGACATTCTGCATGCCTCTACCATTTGGGTAAGAACAGCCTTTTCTATTGGTTATGTAGCAGGAACAAACTGCCTGGGATAGTCTCACTCTCTTTTTGGGTCATTTAGGAGAGTGAAGGACACCCATAACATGAACTCCATGGATCAAACTGTGTGTGGGGAAGGTACACCTTCTTTTAGGCTTTGTGGACTTGAGAATGAGGCTTGGGGGGGGGAGGTGGTCCTTGGTCAGGTTCTTTTTGTCCTTTTCAGTTCTAGACTTTTCAGTTCTAGAAATGGAATCTCTGGAGCAGGGAGCTTGAGCCATGGTGAGCCTGAAGGCAGGATTCCAGACTAGATGCTGCTGCCAATCCAACAAGGAAGCCATTAGAAGCCAGCGTATCAGAATGTGAGCCCATGGAAGCTTTGGATTTGGAACTTGGTGGATCTGTGGTATATAGGAACTGGGCTAAGCCATGACCCTAATTCCCCTTCCTTCCTCAGAGACTGAAGTTGTATGTATGTGGGGGATAGGCTACCATGTGTGTGGGGATGTTTATTATTGTTATACACTTGAAATAATTGTTAACTTGTAAAAACTAATTGATTGTTACATGGGTAAATGGAACTGGGGTACAAGGGACTCCTACATTTGAGGAATGCAATAAGTGGGGGCTTAGACACCCCCAAATTCCCTTAAGATTACAGAGAACTCCAGGGAGAGGTGAAATATAATTTACCTGGTCTTCAGGCAATGGGAACCAGAACAGTCACTGTCATATATTTTTCAGAGGTCATCAGTTCCCCAATTGTGATAAAACTTCTAAACCCAATGAAAATTTTTTTAATTCTCCTTTTTTCTTATTTTTAAATTTTATTTTCAGTTCCAAATTCTCTTCTTTTCTCCACCCCTCCCCAGCTTACTGAGAAAGCAAGAAATACAAAACATTTTTATATATGAAGTCATGCAAAATTCTAACATTTTTGAGGCCAGCTGTTTCACAATTTGATGCAAATGTCTAGATCTTACAGGCTTGCTTGGGCTTTTGACACCTATATTTATATAGCCCTAAATGAACAGTTTTCATCAGTAAAAACTCCTTTCCCCAATCTTTAGGACTCTAGTGTTTGTATTGCCTTGCCCATAATTAGTCTTTTTTTTTTTGGAGGGAGGAGGGCAGGGCAATTGGGGTTAAGTGACTTGCCCAAGGTCACATGGCTAGTAACTGTTAAGTGTCTGAGGTCATATTTGAACTCAGGTCCTCCTGACTTAAGGGTCAATGCTCTATTCACTGTTCTACCTAGCCACTGAATTACTCTTTTTTAATTCATAGAAACAGCACCTGAAAACAAATATACCAACAACCTGACCTTGCTATTCTTCCAACTTTGAGACCCCTACACCAATCTACAGACTGCCCCCAACCAATCCCATTTCATTGTTGGCTTAAAAAACACTTGAAATTCTTGACTTCACACAACAGTTGCTGCAACATCTCTAGCAGTCTTAGAAACATATTCTTTGAGAGCTACAATTTTGCATGATCCTTTGGAGTGATACCCATGACTTAAAACCACAGAATTAAAAATAAAACAAAAGAGAGCACCAAAATACATGGAAAAAGCATGAAATCCAGGGCTCAGTTGAAAGAGAACTGAGTAGAGGTGAGGAAACCAATACAATCTGGGTTCATCTGGTCAAGGTCAGGCTTCTGAATCAGACTAGTGTCAACAGAATGACATGCAAGACCATCACTTGTCATAAAATGAAACAACTGCAAAATTATTGCTTGGATTGAGTGATTCACCCACCAGTATATGCACGTTGCCCAAGGACAAGCCTAGTTAGTCTGGGAAGATTTATTGCAAAATTAGGTTCAGGGAGATGACTGTTTCAGCCACAGTAACTCTTGAAGATCATCTCAAGTTATGGAGCCATAACAACTTGCATCAGAAATCACTTACTCTGATGAAATCACAGTTCTGTGAAATAATGAAGTAAGCAGTCAGGGACTGAATCGGATCTATTTTGTATCTGCCCCAGCGTTTATTATTGTGCTCTGCCAACAGTAGGTAGATAATAAGTGTTTGGTGAATAAATCAATGAAAGAAAGAATGAATCTCTGGGCTGGGCTTAGATTCTGCCTTTGGCACTTATTAGAGCAGGATACCAAGGAAAGACTGAACAGGACAAAAAATAGGAGACCAAAAACAAGTCATCTAAACTCTTTGAGCCTTAATTTCTTCATTTGCAAAATGATGATGATAATATCTCTAGTATCTTCCTCATGATGTTTTGTTTAGAGGATCCGATGCTAATAAATGTGTAACAGCCCTTTTAAAACTAAGACACTATGCAAATGTCTGGTTTTATTCCCCCCCCCCCCCCCGGGCCACCCCCGAGTGTTATTATTTCCCTCTTTATTGTTTAGTGACTGGTCTATTCCTTTCTTTATATCTATATATTAAAAAAAATAAAAAGAAAAGAACTATGAATCCAAAGGTCACAATACATTAATATGATACATTAATTACGATAATTATGATGTGACATTTTAAAAGTTCAAGAGATGTAGTTTCTAGGTAATTAATCATTTTACATATACTAGTAGGTTATTAATGAAAGGATCAGTGCCTCTCTCGAATGTGAAAGACCCCTCATGGAACCCACTTAATGCTTATATGCCCTTGGAAGTGTGGATATTCCCGAGGATGGTGATCAATTCTGACTGGTTAACAAGTGACAAGAGAGAACGAATATTGTAATGAAAGAAGGACTTATTCCTAGGAGGGTTTGGGGTACGTGACACTGAGCATCCAGTCTTGGCCAAAGAGACTTATCAATATCCACATCAAAGAGGGAATCTACTTCTACTCCAGACCTGGAGTAGACAGGTGTCTGACAAAACACAATGAATCTGGAATCCGTCAGTTCATCTAACTTTATCTTTTGAACAGATCTGAGTTCTTGCTCTTGGAATCAGACCTGCACTTTGAAGTCTGCCTGAATAACCTACAGGGGCTGATTTCTAAATGAGGAAGTAGAAAAGGGGAGAAAACCTTGGTCCTAATTCAATAATTAGTTATTAACTACCAGAGAGAAATAACCATTTATCTCAAGGAAAAATACTTGGGGGGTTGGTAAACAGTTTGTAGCCTTTTATTTGGAGTCACTAAACCTGGATTCAGATTCTGACTCAGTTACTAATTATAGCCCTTCATTTTTCTGGACCTCGGTTACCTCAAACATAAAATGATGGATTGTGAGACATGGGAGGCAAGATTGCCCAGCATGATGAGCCCGAATCAAAGATGGCTCTGTTCTCTATGAGCAAAGCAGAATTCTAGTAGCTCAAAAGAAATGTGAAACATGCAAATTTGGAGATATCTTCACTCCAAATGATCACATGGATCATTTGTGCTCGAACTGTTTTAGAATTTTCTGATCTGATATCGATCTCATCAGTTACATTCAAACACACTATACCTTGAACCTGACATAGTAATGCCATTCTGGTCCTCTTTGAGCACCAAGGACAACAACCAACCATCAACCCAAATGAAGTGATTAGATCAGTTGGTCTTAAGATCCTTTAGGATTATGGGTAATAGATTCAAGGCTGGAAGGGACTCCAGAGGTCATATAATCTAATCTTATTTTACTGATGGAAGAATTTTGTCCCAAAGAAGTTAAGGGACTTGCTTGAGGACACACAGGTAGTAAGTGGCAGAGTGAATATTTAAACTCAGTTTCTCTGACTCTCACTCCAGCACTCACTCCACATTACTACAGTGTTTCTAGTTTTAAAAGTTGTCATCCTAGAATCCTTGGTATTTTGAGCCAACTACAGTTGTAAAAGCAGCTTAGAGAGGTCACCTTTGGGGGTGGAGCGAGGAGGCACTTAAAGAAAAGGAAGGGCAGCTCCTGGCTGATGTTAAAATACCAATAAACAGTATTGGAAAAAATAAAAAAATAAAAAAATAAAAAATAATAATAAAAAAAAATAAACAGTATTGGTTTATTCAGATTATTCATTGATTTCTTTCAAAAGCTCTGCTCATTATTTTGGAAGATTGCCTTGCTGTTCCCATTGTTCTATTTTTTTTCAGGCTCCACTATCCTGGATTTGGAGGGCTTAGCTGGGCTTCCTGTTCCTTTTTCCTGTTTTGAACCCAGACATTCATTACTTCATTCAGTTCAAGAAATATAATTCAATAAGGACTGATTAAACATTATGTGCTTTTAATAATTAAACCTTATTATTAAACTATTATAAGTATCCAAATTAACTATAAAGGACACGCAAAGAAAGATGCTATCTGCATCCATACAAAGAAAGAACTGAAAAATAAAAGTATGTATAGAATAATTTCTTACGCACACACATATATATGTACACACTCCTATTTGGGTCTAATGGTAGCCATCTCTAGGGTAAGAGGGAGGAGAAGAAAAAAATGGAAGAAAAAAGAAATGCACTGGATAACTTTATTATATATTTAAAAGGGATAGCAAGTTGGGCAGGACAGATTTGCAGTTTCATATGCAATCATCCTTTTTTATTATACTAGTTATGGAAATGCTTGTTTTATTCCATAAACTAAAAATAAAATAAAACATTATGTGCAGGGCATTGAGGATTTTATTTAAAAAAAAAAAAAAAGCAAAAACAAAAAAACACAAACAGCAGAAACCCAAACCTTGTTCCCACCAGAATCGCCAATTTTAGCAGTTAGGGGGTGGGATGCCCAATCTGAATTAAGGAAAAGCTGTGGGACACTGATCCAGTGGGTGTAGAAGTACCTGGACACCTCCAGGCCACAGGAGTAGGGGTGGAGGAGAGGTTTATGCAATGGGTAGAGCTGCAAAGGAGAACAAAAAGGAGAAAGAGGAAAAGAAAGAGAAGGAAGAGAAGAAGGAAAAGGAGGAGGAGGAAGAAGAGGAGGTTCTCTTGAACTGAACTGGGCCTGGGAGAAAAAGAAAGATCTCAGTGAGAGGGGGCTGGAGGAAGAAAAAAGCATTCATTTCAGACATAGGAGATTTATTGTGCATTAAATGCTCTAATTTGACTAAAAAACTAAATATATGGAGAGAAATGTGAAATTTCCCCTTGCTAATGACATGGATTAGCTGTTATTCCTTTAGCTGAAGGAGTGGGAGTACTTACAGCACCCTCTAAATTATTGGTGTCCCAATTTAGGGACAGAGGTCTGGTCCACTTGAAATAGTTATAGCTCTGGTTTCTGGAGTCAAGGAGCTTTTGCTCGAAGGAAGCAAATAAATACTCTGAGCATTTCCACTAACTGTCTCTCGCATCTGGCTAGAACACATTCCTTCCTCGTCTCTTCATCCTGGCTTCTTTCAAGCTTCAGCTAAAATCCCACCTTCGACAGGAAACCTTTGTCAATCCCTCTTATTTCCAGTGCTTTTGTTCTATTGATTATTTCATATTGAACCTGTATATGGCTTGTCTATACATTGTTGTTTGCATGTTGTCTTCTCCCATCAGATTGTGAATTGTTATATCCTCAGCACAGGTGTGTGGCACAAAATGGGTGTTTAATAAATACTTATTGACTAATTGGCTGAATGTGATAGGGGGAAGGGGAATGCTAGGCAACATCTCTAAAAAAAATGTAAGGAAAGTGAGACCAGTTTCTGCTGGGGGATTAGGAAAAAATAAGAGATCTGAACTGGGTATTGAAGGATTAGGTAAATTCTTAGTCAGCAGGTGTTTGTGTGGGAGATGGACTCCTTTTCCAATCTAGTGAAGCCTGTGGACCTTTCTCAGAATATTTCTGTAGATTTGTAGTTTCATGTACAATCATCTTTTTTTTTTTAAATGGAAATGCTTGCTTTATTCCATAAACTAAAAATAAAATTGAAAAAGTAAATTCTCAGATCCCAAGTTAAGAACTCCTGGCTTAGAGAAATTTCACTAACTGCTAATCAGTAATAAATTGCTTTCTTACCTCCTGGAACATTCCAACACACCTTTTTTTGATCCTTAGACAATATATTATTTGGGTGTGTGTTTGTAGATCTAAAAAAGAGTGATGCAAACTGTGACTGCTTTGTTTAAATGTAAGTAATTGACCTTTATTTGATAGGCTCTCCACTGATGTTTTCCAATCTTTTGGTAATAAATGCATTATGCCTCCTGTTAAGAAGGATAGAATTAGACTTTGCATCTGAGAAGAAGCTGTTAACATGCTGGGTGAGTAATTCATGCACAGTTGTGAAACATTTGAGTCAATAATTATAGATCCTGTCTGGCCCCATCACTTTCTAATTTCACTGAGAAGCTAAGAGTTTCAATCACTTCCCTTGAAGTAGCTGTTTTGTCATTCATTATATAAAAGGTTTGTGATTCTCATTTGGCTTTCATTTTCAATGTGTTAGACTTTTTGGGGATAGCATTCTGTCTCAGAAGGAAAATACAAGTTTCCAAGCATACCTGGCACCCAATATGGGGATGAAATGGATCCAGAGATGAGAAGGTATGGCCAATGGAAAGCAGAATTATTAATGGAGGTGTAGGAGGTGAGGGGAAAGAATTAGATCACATACCTCTGTAAAGGATAATATTTAGCATGAGATACTACAGAAGACAGAGGGCAAAATCTGTAAAAGCAATAGAACAGAAATTGGTTAAAAGAAGGAGTTCAGACTTGATACTTCAGATATTTTAACTCTGTGAAGAACTCAAAGAGGTTAAAGAAGGAACAATAAAGATGTAAAGCACACATCTGAGATATATATATATTTATCATAGACTGGAAGGGATGAGAATTGACTGACAGTCCAGAGAAAATTTCCTTGAAAAAACCTGTCAATTTATGCACAAAAGATGTGTGTGTATGTGTGTGTGTGTGTGTGTGTGTGTGTGTTTTTCCAATTTGCCACTTAACTGAAGGGAGACAGGGAGGGGAAGATAGATAACAAAGAAAGAAATCAAGAACATGAATAAAATCTTCAAATTAAACAAAGTGTTGACAAATGAGGAGGAAGGTGCTTGTGTGGAGGCAGCCTGTGACAATAGCGTTACATCTGAATAGTTTAAGCAAAAGTAACTTATAAGGATTAGCCTAAAAGAAATGGAAAACATTTTTTTAAGTAACATTAGAGTTCTGAATTGAAGAAAACATAAACCTCTCTCTTGTAACATTAAATATGAATGGATTAAATCATTTAATAAAATGAAAAAGTGGGAGAATAGATAAGAAAACAAAAATCCAGAATGTGTTGCTTACAAGAAGTATATCTAAAAAGCAAAAACACATAGAATCAAACAGGAAGCTGGGACAGGTGAGAGCAACAGCCCCTCTTGCCCTTCCCCCCAATTGGAGTCATCGTATCAGAATACAAAGTAAAAGTTAACAATATCAATAGCTGCTGATCAGTGAAGTTACGCGATTCTTAAATCAATACTAAACTCATGCACGAATTGATACAATATCTAAATTTATAAAGGAAAAATCAGTTGAATTGCAAAAAGGCATAGATGGTAAGACAGTAATAGTATGAATCTTTAATATTCCTTCTATTAAAACTTGAAAAATCTTTAAAAAAATATAAGCAAAAGGGAAAAGATAAAACTGAATAACATGTTGGAGAACTTCGCTGAGAAATGTATGTCAACTTCTGTTTTTTGTTTTTTACTTTTTGGAGGGGCAATGGAGGTTAAGTGACTTTCCCAAAGTCACACACAGCCAGTAAGTGTCAAGTGTCTGAGGTCAGATTTGAACTCAGGTCCTCAGGACTCCGAAGAGCTAGTTCTCTACTTATTGAGCCACCTGTCCGCCCTGTATGTCAACTTCTGAATAGGATCACTCACTAATATACACATTTCTCTACACTGTATGAATACTTTCATAAAAAGAAAAAAAAGATACTATTAGGGTACAGTGAAATTTCGAATACATGAAAAAGGCAGAAATATGAAACACTTCCCTTAGAGACATAATGCAATAAAATTGGTAATCAGTTCAGGGATTACAGGCAAAAAGACAGCTCTAAATGGTTATTTAAAAATAATATCCCAAAAGATGAGTAAGCCGAATCACATAAACAATATGTAGAATACAGTAGAAATAATAAGACAGCCTACCAAAAATTTTGGGATGTAGCTAAAACAGTACCACAAGAAAAAGTTTTTCCTAAAAACATACATTATCAAAATAGAAAAAGAGAATTAGTGGGAAGAATGCATTTTTTTAATTAGAAGAGAACAAATAAAGCATAAAAGAGAAAATCTTGAAAATTATAGGAGAAATAGATTAATTGGAAAACACAAAACTATTGAACTGATGAATGAAACTAAAAATTGATTTTATGAAGACTAAATGAATAGACAAACCTTTAGTCAAACTGATAAAACAGAGGTTAAGATAAAATCGAATTAGCAAAATTTAAAAATGAATAAGGTAAAATAATAAATCCAGAAGAAATAAAAAAGAATGACCATATCCTATTAGATGTAGTATGCCAACAAAGCAAAGAACTTAAACGAAATAGATTACCAGCAAAAATAAAAACACTCAAGTTAACAGAAGACCAAATAGAAATCTTAAATAATATAATCAGAAAAAAATTGAACTATTTGTAAAGGAACTACCACAGAAAAAAATGTCCTGGTTTAGGACTTTAAACTTTTAATGAATAATTAATTCCTTTGCAACAACAACAAAATTCTCCAAAATTGAAAAAGAATGCACTCTACCGAACATTTTTTATGGAACAAAAATAATCCTAATACCTAAACTACGGAAGAATAAGTCAAAGAAAATTATAGACCAATATCATTAAAGAATATTGATTAAAAAAAAAAACCAACAACCTGGCAAAAAAGACCGCAACAATTGCTACAAAGAAATCATTCACTTTGATCAATTTGGATTTATAGCAGGTCATTTCAATATGAGGAGACAATTAATATAATTAATTTTAATGTCACATTATGATAATTAGTTCTTTTTAATCCTGAGGAGCCATGTAATGGCCACTAAGATCCATATTGTACTCTTCTTTGAGATTTTAGCAAGTTCGTATTGGATAAAATTTTAGGAATAAAATCCTGATAGGTGCAAGCCCTCAGTAATGAAAATTACTAATGTTTAAGCTGAGGTTGGACTTTCTACATAGATTTACATTTTATAGTTGTCTCTTGTTAACTCCTGGTCTTCTTGTGGTTGAAACAAAATTCATTTCACTGGAAACATTCAGGCAACAGCACAGTAAATTATACATTATAGTATCAACGGATAGATAATCATTGCAAAAGGGAAACTGGCGAAAAAGCAGATCTTTTCTTTGGACTTCCCTTAGTCCTTGTATAGGTTGGTACATTGATGACATCAACCTGGGTATTCTGCTCTAAGATGCTTGCAGAGTCAGTGGACCTTCTCAATATCTTCCTTTGACATAGCTCAATACTAACTTCTCGTCCTCCTTTTGCCGATTTCCCCAAGGCTTCAGGTTCCTGGATTACATATTTATCCCTCTTTGCTGATGATGAGTTTACATAGATATAATGTATTTACCTAGAACATGCTAGGGAAATTAGCAAAGAACTATTTAAAAGGAAAAATATCTTCCATAAAGTTGAGGGTTACAAAATGAACCCACCAAAAAAACTCCAAACAAACCCCAAAGCAACTGCATTTTTATATAATGAGAAAATACATGAGACAATAAAGAGAAAGGAAAATCCCCTCCAAATAATTACAACATTCATAAATTATCTGGGTATCGATCTATAAAAGCACACTCAATACCTGTATATATAGAATAACAAATCAAGAGCAATTGAAATAGATGGAAAAATATTCGGTGCTCATTGCACTGAATATGATTAAAATTACAATATTACCAAAGTTCAATTACAGATTTAGTGCTATAAAAATTTTCTACCCAATAGATATTTTATAGAGCTTCATAAAATCATAATAAAACTCATTTGGTAGAACAAGTAATTCAGAACAGTGATGTCAAACTCAAATACCACTAACTAGTACATTAAGATCTCTGTGGTCACACATTGCCTTAGATAACCACATATTAATATTATCTTTGCTTCATTGTATTTTTTTCATTTTATTAAATATTTCTCAATTACATTTTAATTTAATTTGGCATGGAGTGGTGTGGGCAACATAACATACTCCCTGAGTGTTTGACACTTCTGATCTAGACTACCATAGGAATCAATGAAAAAATGCTGGTATGAATGGGAAATAACACTGTTGTATCTCAAACTATATGACAAAGAAACAGTAATCAAGGCCATTTGAAACCAATTAAACAGAAGAAAATCAGTGCAAATACTAGACAAAAAGAATCAGAAATAATTGAACTCAACAACCCAAGGTTTGATAAACTCTGAAACATAAATTACAAAGAAAAAATTTCCTATTTGATAAGAGATTCTGGGAAAACTGGAATTCACAATTAGGTTTAGACCAGTATTTTATACCATGTTACATAGCAACAACAGAAAATGAAAATGTGAACTAAATATTAGAGATCATTCCACTGAAAACACTAGAAGAGAAACAAATTAGGTGTCGTTAACAACCATGGACGGATGAATTCTTTTTTTTTTCCAAGCCAAGCAATATTGAGCTTCATTAAAGATATGTTTCATAAACATTAATGGTAATTCAGGGGAGATGTGGTTGATCACTAACAATAGCATACAAACAGCTTTCAGACTCTTCTCCATGGACTACCAAAAATGTAAAGTCACTATAAAATCTAGTGAAGTTTCTTCATTTTATGCTTTAAATATTTTATGCTTTGAACATATGCTGTTTAACAGTTTTTCATGAGTCTACTTTGAGAAATTGAAATAAAAACTACAGAATTCTTAATGAGGAAAAAAAAATTCCTGTTATAAAAGGAACTGCAGCTCTTTTGGAGCGATTATTTCTGAACTTTTATTGAAGTCCAAATTCCCTGAAAGACTGGTGTCCAACACAATTGATTGGGGGTTGGGGAAAAGGAAATGAGGGCAGATCCTGATAGGCCATTGTGTTTGGAGCAAAGTTAATGTTTTTGGTAGACAAGGAAGAAGTACAAACTTTTGAAGTTACCCACTCCTACTCCCACCAAGGGGTATCAGTGTTTATACAATGCATCTGATGTGTGTGTGGGAATATTAGAGAACCTGTGCTTGGTATTCAAGAGATGTCCTCTTAAAAACTAGGAGGGGAAGAAATCCTTACCCATTTCAACCCAGCTTCTGAGATACTTCTCTGTGACATATGCCCCATCAGCCGTCAAAATAATAAAACATTCTCTGTGCTAACAATACAGTTTAAAAACTTTTTATTTATTTTATTTTTAATTTATTGAGAATAACAAGCGATTCCATAAAATAGTATAATTTTAAAAAGATAATTGCACATGAGACTGCAAATCTATCATGCATAATGCCCAAATTAAACTAACATTATAGTTTTTAAAAAGTAAAGCAAAATGATGAATTTTTAGAAAACTTTGTAAAAAATAGTGTTTTCAAAAGGTATAATCACCAGAAGTACACACTTATCAGAAATTCACACAATTTACTTGGCATCTTCATCTTTCTGTATCTGGCCTGTTTGGCATCTCCATTTTTTTGTTGTCATTTTTTTTTTTGGAGGGGGAAGGCAGGGTAATTGGGGTTAAGTTTCTTGTCCAAGGTCACGTGGCTAGTAAGTGTTAAGTGTCCAAGGCCAGATTTGAACTCAGGTCCTCCTGACTCCAGGACCGGTGCTCTCTTCACTGTGCCACCTAGCTAGTCCTGCTTCTCCATTTTTTGTAGGATTATGCTTATCCTTTACAACATAAGTCTTTCCCTTTTTCCTTTTCAACTGCCTTTTTGAGTTTGGTTTCTGACTTTAGAGGAAAAGGTTTAGCAGGTAGCTGTGTTGCTCTCCTTTGTTCATTTTTAACCTTGCTCTTGTCTTCTCTATCATCTTCTTTAGCCTTTCTCTTGGGCATGGTGGTGATGAAGGTGGCATCAGAATCTGGGTGCAGGGTATAGTGGCTTGTCCAGGGATAACTCCCATGTCTTCTTCCCAGGAGATGAATTCTTAACTAAATAAGGGGTAGCTGTAGTTATAAAATAAAATAGATAATTTTGATTATGCAAAACTAAAAAAGAAAAGAATGAATACAATTAATGCAAGTATGGTAGAAAAGAAGCATTTGCCTAGAGGGCAATCTTTATGTGCATTATCTCAAATAAAAGTTTGGTGTCCAAGTATATAGATAACTAACAGAAATATTTTAGATCCAAAGCCATTCCCTTAAAGATATGATCAAAGGATAGAAACAAACATTTCTCAAAAGAAGAAATGTAAATTATTAATAACCATATGAAAGAGTACATCAAATCACTAATAATCAGAAAAATGCAAGTCAAATCAACCCTGAGGTTTAATCTCAATCTCAACAAAATTGGCAAAGATGACAAAAGATGGAGATAGCTAGTTGGAGGCGTTATGGAAAGATGGAAACCCTAATGTATTGTTGGCAGAGTTGTGAATTTATCTAACCATTCTGGAAAGCAATGTGGGCAAAGAAAGTGACTAAAATGTCTATGCCCTTTGATCCAAAGATTTCACTGTCAAACATATACTCTAAGGATGTCAATGACAAAAAGAAAGACCTTGATGTACACCAAAATGTTTAAGGCACCACTTTTTGTGGTAGTAAAGACTTGGAAAAAAACTAGATGCCAGCTGATTGGGGAATTATGGTATGTGAATACAATTTTTTTTAAAAATAAGAAACTACAAACATGAAGAATACAGAAAAACGTGTGTTTATGAACTAATGAAAAATGAGACAAGTAGAAGCAGGAAAATATGCACCATTGACTACAACAATGTATATTGAATGTTGTTCTTGAGTCATGTCCAACTTTTCATGACCCCATTTGGGATTTTCTTGGCAAAGTTGCTGGAGTGATTTGCCATTTCCTTCTCCAGATCATTTTACAGATGCGGAAACTGAGGCAAACATGGTCAAGTGATTTGCCCAGGGTCACACAGCTAAACATCTGAGGCCAGATTTGAAGTCAGGAAGATGAGTCTTCCTGACTCTAGACCTGACAATCTGTCCAGTGCACCTAGCTGCTCTTTCTCCTAGAAGTCCCCTTTATTCTTTACCTCCTTGTTCAGTTTCATAAGACTGCGAGGAAATAGGTATATTTAAATGTTTAAGTGCATTCAACAGTTTTTGAAGGGGAACATTGATTTTTAGCAACCAAGGAATTATTAGACAAAGAACTCCAATTTAAGGAAAATGTGAGCCAAAATCTGAAAGTAGAGAAGTAGGAGAATGTGTATCATTCAATTATCTAAAGTATTTTTACTGGCAAGGTTTAGAGTTTAGTGCTTTGAGGAATTTATGTACATTCTATAGTCTCACAGTCCAGAAGCCCAGCATCCTAATGTAATTTTTGCCACTGACAGAGATGCTGGACTTTTCCAAGCATTCAGTTTGAATCCATAAAGCCCCTGGGCTGGTTCCAGGTATTGAGCATACTCTACCAAAACAGTAGTTCAGGGATCTCCTAAGGGTCCAAAGGTGGTCCATTTGTCTAAGGCCTGAAGGTAATGGTTTAGAAATCCACACATACCTTAGGGGTCCTTTGGACAATTCTGATCTAGTAGCTACCTCATAGGGCAGCAATTAGCCATGACAATTTCCGAGAGATGCAGTGGTCCTGACCTGAAATCATAATACACTTAAAAGATTTGACCCAATGCCTTTAACAATCCAATAGCTCAGACTTGTTAGCTAGTCTGTGACTGGGAAAATTTGTGCAGCTGACATTTTATGACTAGCAAATATCTATCTCTCATGAATTCACACCACAGTTACTTTGTGTAGGTACTCTGTAGGAACAGATTAGAATATTTTATTACAATAAATTTGATGGTGAAATCATAGATCTTTGACAAATAAGAAACTAATACTCCTTGAAGGAAATCACCAACACTTTCCCCTTCACATCTACCTTAAAGGGGATGCAGGCATCTTTCAGACGCTGCTTCACCTCTCCTTTGTTTGTGGAAACTTATGACATCTAACCAAGATAATATCTGGAGAGGATTATTGCAAAATAGGTATGGGGGCCTTAGATGGGCTGATTTGGAAGATAGTAGTTTTCTTGCCATTGGAGCTAATCAAGTAGATGAGTACTTGTCAGGGATATGATTGACAGACAAGATCATAAAATTCCTAATGATGCGGTGTAGGCTCTGGGAACTCCCTTGAACTCTCCTTGAATCTGAGGTACAGGTTCTGGGAACCCCCTTGAACTCAGATTGAATCTTTCCACTTGATGAGGCATTTACATGAGGCCATACTCATGGACCTCATCATTCCCCTAGGAACCATAAAAATAATATGGTCAGCATTAGGGGTGCTCAAGACCCCAAAATACCAACACGCTGGGTCCTGCTGAATGAATTTGACTCAAGTCTTCTCTCAGCCAAAGAAAAATAAAGTTTATTAAAAGTTTGCCTGTATTGGACACAGAGCAAGTCTGTGCTAGAAAATTTTATGGTGCTCTCACACACATGGAGGCAAGATATGGTCTTATATACAGAAAGGTTGTGAGAGGAATCTAGGGTTGGTCTGGAGGAGGAGTTTGGGGAGGGTCTTCAGGAGGAGTTAATGAGGTCAGTGAGTGATTAAGGGTGGGAAGTTGCTGGAGGCTACCTGGAGCCTACAGACAATGGTGGGCTAGGCCAGCTCAAGGGTGGATTGATATTTTGATAGGCTCAAGGGTAGGAAGTAGATGGACAATGGAGGGCTAGGCTAGTAACAGAGGTTTGAGCAGAGCCACAATAAAAAGCTTATGGCCTCATGCAAATGCCTTATCAAGTGGGAAGATTCAAACAGAGTTTAAGGGGGTTCCCCGATCCTGTGCCTCATCACTTCCTTTTCTGAGATTTTATGATTTTGTGAGGATGATGTGATACTGCACACCTAAAATTTGGGGGGACTTGTTGGTACTCTTGTGCTGAGAACACAAACCAGGGAACCCACAAGAAATCTCCCCAAATCTGGACATAGCTTTTTGAATCTCAAATCTTTATCTTAAGCTGGCAAAGCTCTAGCTCTCCAGGTAAGGCAGCCCTACCCATCTGTAGAAATCCAATCTGAACATTAATACAGGAAGTACTTAAAAAGGAGAGAGCTGATCTTTGTCCACTCCCACCTTCTTCCCATGGAAGCAGTGGGAGCTTTGAGAAATGGGGAATAAACTAGAGATGAAAAATTTAATAAGAACAGCTCATATGCACTCATATCTCTGCAGAGGGCTTTTGTCTGTGCAAAGGTAAAAGGAAGGAGTGATAAAGAGTCCACATCAGGAAGATATATCATCCAGCTTCCCCTGACAGTCCTGTGTGGCCTAACACGGAGCACCAGCTTATTGATTGAATTAAATTAAATGTGATTTTGTCAGTATGAGAAAGGAGGGAAAGAAGCATTTATGAAGAGCCTACTATGTGCCAGGGAGGCAGCTGGTGGTGCAGTGGATAGAGTGCCAAACCTGGAGTCAGGAAGATTCATCTTCCTATGTGACCTGAGTAAGTAATTTAACCTTGTTTGCCTCAGTTTCCTCATCTGTAAAATGAGCTGGAGAAGGAAAAGGTAAGTTGTTCTAATATATTTGCCAAGAATATTTTGAATGTGGTTGGAGACGACTGAAACAACTGAATATCATAGGCCAGGCAGATCTTTACAAATATTATCTCATTTCATGCTTATAACAACCCAAAGAGGTAGGAGCTATCATTTCCCCTATTTTGTAGTTGAGGATACTGAGACCAACAGAGGTTAAGTGATTTCTGAAAACTTCTGGTGTGAGAACTCTCTCTACTGAAGCAGTGAAATTCACCTATTTTTCAGTTCAAAGGTGTCAAACATACAGCCACAGGCTGTATGCAGCTCACAATACTCCCAAGTGTGGCCCAAACCACATTAAAATGGAGTTTTTGTCTGATTTTGATGTTTTTGTTCCCCATTCATTTATTCCTTACTTCTCAAAGTTCCCACCGATTCCATGGGAAGAATGTGGGAGTGGACAAAGATTAGCTTTCTCCTTATGTGCTTCCTGTATTAATGTTCAGATTGGGTTACTAGAGATGGGTACTGCTGCCTTGCTTGGAGATCTAGAACCATTCTAGCTCTAGCTAAAAATCTGAGATTCAAAAAGGTACGTCCAAATTTGGGGAAATTTTTTGTGGGCTCCCTGGTTTGTGTCCTCAACATAAGAGTACCAACAAGTTACCCCAAATTTTAGGCATGTGGTATCACATCATCCTCATAAAGTCGTAGAATCTCAGAAAGGGAAAGAAATTTAGAGTCCAAACCCTGCTTACGTAAAATACAAATTAATAATGAAGGCAGGGTTTTCATAATCAATATATGGCTTGCAGAGATCCTTGTGTATGGTTTACTGGCCCCCATTTCTATTTGAGTTTGACACCAGTGGTTTATTAAATAAGTCCTAAGATATTGTTTGAGGCACATGGAAATGAACTGACTTGCACCAGGATCACATATGCCATTTCTACGGAAAGCCCAATACTTGGGTTTAAAAATGCATGAATAAAGGTTGGATGCTGGGTCAGACAAAATGGTTAACCAGAAAGAATGGTTAATTTTCCAATCATGCTGAGTAACATTCATTGTCTTGATTTACTATTTGCTCATCTAATAGGTTGATAGAATCAGAGACTTATAGAGCTAGAAAGAGACTTCAGGAATTTTTTCTAGCTCTTCTTCTTAACGAGAAAGAAGCTGAGGCTCAAAGAAACAACATGATTTCTCCAAAATCACAAGGGTAGTTATTGGCAGGAATGGGATTAGAACTGAGGTCTCCTGATTCAATGGTTTCACAACCAAACATTTCTTCTTTTCAAAAAAATTTAGTAGTATTTTATTTTTTTCAGCATTCACTTTTTGAAAGATTTTGAGTTACAAATTTTTCTCTCTTGGCAAGTGATCTGATATAGGTTATACACAACCGCCACACATTTCTTAAGGAATATTTGAGTTCCCTGAAAGAAAAATAGAGTCAAAGCCTGAAGGCTCAGTAGAGGTCCTACAATATCTCTTCTTTGATTATGACTAATATTCCTACTATGATTAACCACCAAAACCAAGATGACCATGGTTCTCACACTAGTACTGGTAGTAGTCATCATAGTTGTAGTAATCATGGTAGTGATAGTAATTAGTAGTTGTAGTTAGTAATTGTAGTAGCAGCAAGGAGGTTAATACAATTCTACAAATTGACGATACTGGACTGGACTGCCTTCTGCCTTTATTCATCATCTTCTGGCTTTCTTGGCTTCCTTCAAGTCTTAGTTAATATCCCACATTTACAGAAAGTCTTTTCCAAATTCCCTTAATTCCAGGGCTTTCTTTTTATTACTTATATCCAATTTATCCTGCAGATAACTTATTCACATATGGGTGATTGCATGTTGTCTCCCCATTAGACTGTGAGCTCCCTGTCAGCAGAGATTATTATTCGCCTTTCTTTGTATCTCCAATGGAATAAGTCATTTATCTAGTGTCTACTCTATGCCAAGCGCTGTGCTCAGTGCTTCTCCCCTCCTGTTTTTAAAAATAAATATTTTCTTATTTGATTCTCACAACTACCTTTAGAGGTAGGTGTTATTAGTTTAACCAGTGCCTGTAATAAATGTTTTATTGACTGACTTCAAAATGAAGCATGAAACCCATATGTGGGCATTTCTGACCAGAGAGCCCCTAAAGGTCAGTCCTAGAGGTCATCTAAAATTTATGGGAAAGAATGGTCATGTTGGATCGCTTAGGGACGCCAACAATGATAACGTCCCATCCCAGAACTTTTTAATGCATTTTGGAGGGGCTTATTTTTCTTTTGTAGAGACCAGGGATTTCATGTATGTATTCTCAGTGAAGAAACTTCTACTTATCGATTTATCTTTTCCTAATTCAACATTTATTAATATATGTAGCATAGCCTAAGGAACAGCACCCCCAATAGATTTTAATCTGCTTGAGGATACAGCCTGTGTCATATTTCTCTTTCTATCTTCCCTAGTCCTTAGTACTATACACCATGAATCGTGGGCAGATATTTGTCGAATAAGTGCAGAAATGAATGAATTTACCGCTCACTCACTTTTAAAGACAAACATAAAGGCTGTTTTTTCCTGCCTCTGTGTGACCTGTTAGCTTTGGGTGTTAGATCATTTGAAAAGAGGTTTCAAAGAGGGCAGTGCACCTGGAAGATATTCAATTCAAAAAATATACTTAGGGTTTGCAACTAACGCCTCGTGCTGTGCTAAGCTCTGTCTGATAGGTGAGGACTAATCATCTACAGTGATAATAGTGTTGCATTTATGAAGTATTCTTTTAAGGAGGAGATATGGAGCCCCAAGTATGAGAAGGCAATGAAGATCAATAAAAAGTAATTTATTCTAGTGAGGCATTTACTTTTGCATTCTGGGAAATCTTTTCTCCTTACATCTGTTTCTTATTTTTTTGTTTCCAATGCTTTGACCATATCTCTCCACACTAACAAACCAACCATGTTATTGGCAGTCTTTATTTCAGCCATCTTGATCATCAACACAGATGGCTGTTACCTGATCAATTTGGATACATTAATGGGTACTGATAATGACGATGGCTAGGATTGAGAGACTACTTACTTCTATTGAAGTCTAGCTGGCCTCAAAGGCTCAGGCCAAACTATCAACACACACACACACACACACACACACACACACACACACACACACACACTTCTTTCATAATTCCAACTTCTTGCTGTTTCAAGGAGTTTATTTTCTAGTCATCTGGAAATGAATGTGCCAATTTCTAGCATTCCTGGAATGTCCAATAAATTATTTAGTGTTTCAGCAGTTTTATATTTTTGGAGATGAAAGGCTATATCTAAAACAGTCAGCTTGGAAACAGAAGAGCGAGGCTCAAGAGATTTCAGAGGCATTTCTTCCCTTTTTGTTGAAACTTGCAAAAAAAATGATATCTTTCTGAGTAATAAATGTTTTAAAGTAGAACACTGTGATCTGGAGGGCATAAGTCTTTTCCTCATTCAACATATATTTTCCAAGTGCTTCCTATGGGCATAATACAAAGAAAAAAATAATATAATTCCTGACCTTAATGAGTTTATAATATAATGGGAGTGGGAATTCAAACACGTACACAAATCATTACGATTCAAGGTAGACTGTTGATAATGGCAAAGGAGGGGGTCTAGACAAAGTGCTATAAGAAACACGATGTGTGGGGAAATGAGGAAAGATTTTACGAAGGAGGTGACACCTAGACCTAAGCTTAAAGGAAGATGAGAGTCAATAGTCAATATTTATTAGTCACCTAGTATATGCCAGGCACTGTGTTGAGTGCTGGGGATACAAAAGAGGCAAAAAGATAGTCCCTGCCCTCAAGGGGCTTACAGTCTAATGGGGGAGACAGCATGCAAAAGACTATGTACAAGCAAGCTCTATATAGGATAAACAGGAAATGATTAACAGAGGGAAGGCATTAGAATTAACAGGGGTTGGGAAGGGTATTCTGTAGAAGATGAGATTTTTTTACTGGGTCTTGAAGGGAGTCATGGAGGTCAGTAGTCAGAGATGAGAAGGGAGAGCATCCCAGGGACGGGGGAAATCAGAGAAAATGCTTAGAGCTAAGAGATGGAATGTCTTTTTTTTTTTTTTTTTTTTTTGTGGAACAGCTAGGAGGCCAATGCCACTAGATTGAAGAGTATATGGCAAGGAGTAAGGTGTAAGAAGACTGGAAAGGTTGGAAGGTGCTAGGTGAGGAACAGCTTTGAATACCAAACAGAGCATTATGTATTTGATCCTGCAGGAGATAGAGAGCCAGTAACCGAATAGTAACTAGCAATTGTGGTGTTCAAAACAATTTGCTTGAGGGGGTGTGTGGAGTCATGCAAGACACTGCCTCATGTGGGGGGAGAAAAAGGTCAAGGTATACCAAGAGGTCACTGCTGGGGAGCCTGAGGGAGTAGCCTGGAGAAACTACCTAGGGTGTGGTGGTAGGGGAGAAGGAAGGAGAACCTTTGGTAGCTTCTTATTTTAACTATTTTTCCTGCTAACTAGATACTAAATGTAGTTGTCACTGCAGGAAGGCAAATGATGTCATCACTCTCTAAATTTCAGAGCCCTAGGGCAAAGTTCCAATCGCCACATCCTAGTTACTGCTCTGACAGGAAGAAATGAAGGGAGTACATTCCAGACAAGAAGGATGGCCTTCTTGAATCCTCTAAAGTGGAGGAGAGTCCTAAGGGATTAGGAAATAGCTGGTAGTCTAGTTTGACTAGAAAAACCATAGAATTTTGAAGCAGAGAAGAATGAAGTAAGGCGAGAAATGTGGGCTGGAGACAGCCTGCAGAAGGCCTTAAATCTTAGGCAATAGGGAGCCACTGAAAGTTTTTGACTAGGAGAAATATTGGAGAAGAAAAAGAGAAAAGAATGAAAGATACAGAAAGAAATTTACAGCAAACCAGAGCCTGAACGAGGAGAAGGTAATGTAGGTAGTTGGGTAGAGTACAACAAGCAGGAATGGTAGGAAAGAAAAGAAGAAACTTTTAAAATTATTACTTTAATAAAGGCAGATTTAACAAAATATTTTTATTAAATAGAATGTTTTAAAGTCTGTTCCCTGTGGCCCATAAGTCTTTATTTCATGTTGAGTTGAGAAGGTTTAAATCCTTTAGTAACTTACATCTGGATCCAGTCCTCACTCCAATCCCCACCACCCTGGTGAATACCTCACAGGGTCCACTTTCTCTATGATGGCGCTAGTCATAATTCACTTTACTCTCTGATCATCTCATTAGCCACTTTGCTGCTGGGTAAGTACCCTCTGCCCCATTCCCATTTGGAATTCTGCAAATCTGTGCCAGAAAGGGTGTATCAATATATTTCCCTATTGCTCCACTCACCATTTCTATAACTTTCCAAAGCAAAATACTCCTCCCCCATCACAATTCTTTTATGTGTATTTGCATTTCATATTAGAATATAAGTTCCTTAAAGGTAGGGACCATAGTTGGCACATAGAAAGTACTTAAAAAGTGTTTTCTCATTCATTCATTCATTCATTCATTCATCCAGTACACAGTAACAAAGCACACTTTTCAAATCTTGTCTAAGTTAATAAATGCCCTATCCTGGTTTTGTAGTAAACTGGTAATTATTTGCATTTATAAAGGACACCAGTAGCATAGCTAATCCAAAATTTATTTGGATTTTATAATTTATTCTGTGGTTTTTTTTTCTTTAGGCATTATAGTTCCTTTCTAATTGTGTTTTGCTAGTGTCATGGTAAAGGTAGCTAGGTGTGTAGTGGATAGAGTTTTGGACTTGGAGTCAGGAAGACTCATCTTCTAGAGTTCAAATCCTGCTTCAGATAACTCCTAGCTATGTGACCCTGGGCAAGTCACTTAACCCTGTTTGCCTCAGGACCCTTATTTGTAAATGAAATGAAGAAGGAAATTGCAAACCAGTCCAATTATCTTTGCCAAGAAAACCCCAAATGGCTTTCATGGAGAATCTGACATGACTGAAATGACTGAACAACAAAAGTGTCATGGTAGACTGAACACTGAGCCCAGTCCTTATGTGCATGCGCAGAGTGTTGCTGATGTAATTTGTGATTTGCAAGAGGCTGGAGAGCCTACTTCTAGGAAAGTCAGGATGACTTACAATGGAAGTGCCTTGGAGAGTTTTAGAAGTTCTGTATCTGGTTCCATTACACTAACCATTGGTAATAGAAGCCTCTTTAATTGGCTCTGAATATGAGGAGCATTCAAAAGCTAGTAAACATTATTTCTTTCTCTGAATTGACTCCTGCTTATTGATGGGATTTTATTGAGAGGATGGAGATAATGCTATAAAGGGAGAAGCCTTGCAACCTCCCCATCTAAGGCTGATACATGGTCCCTGAATAAAGAATGTAGTAGCATTAGAGAAATAAACCTTCAATCTGGGAGAATGAGAACAAAGTGCTTGATACATTTATATTAATAATAAAAATGATTTAGAATTCTCTGGACAGACACTGGTGTAGTAGAGAAACGAGTGGAAGGGCAAACGGTCTATCAGGTAGAAGCTGGCTTGTGGTTTTTAAATGGCCAGCTGTTTCATGGCACAGATAATCATGAGAAAACACCCTCAGTTAGTGTTCATTGGTTTTCTTTTCATAGAGTCTTGGTAACTGGTGACAAATACACACAAAATCCCTTTATCTTTTTTTTTTTCGGAGGGGGGAAGTCAGGGCAATTGGGTTTAAGTGACTTGCCCAAGGTCACACAGCTAGTAAGTATTGAGTGTCTGAGGTCAGATTTGAACTCAGATCCTCCTGACTCCAGGGCCACTGCTCTATTCACTGTGCCACCTAGCTGCCCCTAAAATCCTATTATCTTACATCACAAAAACATACAAAGTTCTCACACCAGCATGAACTTGCTAATGTGTCCAACACTGAATCTTGCCAGCTGTTACTACTTTGTTGCCTAAGAAGGGAGTTTTAAAGGACTGGTGGTATTTGAAGTGGTATTTAAAGGATTGTGCCACTAGAGAGAGGGGGGAATTCCTTCCTGATAATAAATAATTTCCAAATTTACAAAAATAAAAAAAAACCTGGGTAGAAAATAATTATGACTGACTCATTTTTTCAAATGGGGAAGTAGAGGCACGGACAAGGAAAATCAACTGTACAATGCCCATGCAAAGTCCAAGCCAGGGTCTGAACCAATGAGCAAACTTTCCACACCCTAATCTGTTTTCAGGCCTCCGGCCTCTGTAGCTATCCTTGGTCTTAAAAGTCTGCCAAGCTTAATGCCTGGGTAGGGATAATGCTTCATGTTTTAATCACATCCAGAGTAATCACAAAGGGTTGCTTTAACAATGTCTGATCTAGCTTCTTTCCTATTCATAATAAGTCACTTACTTCATGATATCCAGTTGCAGTGAGGTTTCAAGGGTTTATTACAAGCTTTTATAAATCCCATGCTGGGATTCATCTTTTAAAAATACCACCCTCTCCAGTTTATATGGCACCTTTGTTTTTTTCTTGAGATGTTCAAAGTGTTTTATGTTTTCTTGTTAAATCTCACAACATCTCTACAAGGCATATAGAAAGGTAAGCCTCAGGTTATTACATCTGTTTGAAAGTTGAAGTACAGAGACCATGTGTCATTTACTCACCATCTCACAGTAACAAGGGACAGAAGGGTAAACTGGAACTCAATTTTCTGGTTAAGAAACTAGCTACTCAGTCCATTGAATGTACTGTTGAATTGAGCTTCATTAAGATAGGCAGCATGCCATAGGAGACAGAGGTCTCAGATCCTGGAACACGTGAGTCTTCCCTCTGACATACACTGGTGGTATGACTCTGGGAAAATCACTTAAATTCTCAGTCTACTAGGCACCTCCCTAGGAAGGTACATTTCACAGAAGGTACTGAACTGCACTGGTGGAGGGAATTTCCTCATCTGGGTGTTCCCTCTATCAGCGAAATCACAGGTCAGGTTTCTGTGATCATCCTTTTCCTTTCCAAGCACTGCCTCTCAAGTTTCCACATCCTTCTTTGAAAACCAATGAGGGAAAGCCTTCAGAAAATTCATTGGTTTTCCAGTTTTCTCTTAAAAACTGCAACCAGACCACATTCTCCTCAGCATCACAAGCTCCTAGACATGCTCTTTCCTACCCATCCCCATTATCCTGAAAGATATTATTGGGTGAAGAGAGATTTTACAGACTGGCAGAAGACCCTAGCGGTTCAAGAGTGGGAGGACAGGGGGGGAACTGCCAAGGGGCAAAAAGGAAGAATAAACCTGTCATTTTCTGCAAGGGATCAATAGGCAATACCATCAATCTGCCATCCACCCTTCCCCGGAAACCTTTTCCCTCCCTTAGGGCTGAGAACAGTCTTAACCTATTGATGGGAGCATTCCTTCACCTGTGATGGAGAGGTTGTGAAATGGATTGCATTGTTTAGGTGAAGACTTCATCTAATTTTTAATGAAAATACATGGGCAACCCAGATAATAACTTCACCCACACATGATCATCCCTCATCTCCACTGGGAGAAAAACATTCTTTGCAGTTACTTTCTGTGAACTCATTCAGGTGTAAGACCAACAAGCTACCCCTCCCTCAGGTGTTCTTTAGGAAATGTGCCTTTTTCTTACAAACAGAGCAGATCATTGAAAGAGGAGAGTGAGGAAAAGAGTTGTTATTTTTATGTCTCTATCAGGATAGAAGACTACTATAAAGCAAGGTTCAGCTGATTAAAGCATTCCAACAAAGAGCAAAGTTTCTATCCCAGAGAATTCCCCTCCCAGGTATATGAGACCAGTGCTCAATAATTACCAGAGTTTGTACAGAGTTGCCTCAAGTAGTGAGGTTTTTGTGTTTATACGGTCCATTGTTTAACTCCTGGATAATCCTTTTTCTTCTTTAGGGAACCTTGTATTTTTCTTGGAGTTCACTTTTTTCCATTTCATTTCTTATGAGCCCCTCCCCAGAAAATGAGAGGAAGGGAGGTTAAAAAAATTAATTCTTTTTTAAAAAACTAGTTATTAACAACTCTGGCAAGTGGCTTGGTGAGAAAGGATGGAAGCCTACTTTGAGGACTGTTTCAAGAATTTGGTTAGTCATGTCATCTTTGTATACTGCCCCACTCCCATCTCTTCACATCTTCCCACCTCAGAGAATTAAAAGCTGGAGAGATAATGTATGTTGCCTGATGCCCCTGGTTGCTATGCCTTTTTTTTTTGTGCTTTACTTATTAGTAACAAGAAGTGGGATTTTGTAAACACATGCTATTTGTGTGACTCCTATTACTCACTTGAAGCAATGTCAGTCTTTTTTCCACTGTGGTCTATGTGTCTGAGTCAGAGGGAGCCCTACAAGAGGTTTCTTTGAATTGATGGTTCCCTCCCAGTCACTCTTGACTTACTGCCAACATTGCAGGGTGTAGTTCCGAACAAATCTCCACCCCCCCCTCCCCCTTCTTCTTTAAAGCCAGACTGATTCATAGAAACTCCTTTAAAACTCAGTAAAAAGACACCGCCCCATCACACATCCTAACACACCAACAGAGGAAACATAACCTCAGGAGTGGGGTCCTTCCCCTCAGTGCTGTTACATACTCAAGAAGAGAGGACCAAGGACAAAAGCCAGCTCTTGTCACTCAAGGCGCTCGCTGCAGTCGTTCTCTTTCTCAAGGTAAGAAACATTTGGGGAGAGACTCATAAAGTTTTTCTTTCTTTTCCTTCTGTTTCGCTTCTTTGGACCTCACCAACCTTGCTTTTTTTCGCCTCTGCATTTCTGCATTTGTCTTGACTTTACGATCTTGAGGCAGCTTACTGGGTGATGAGGCAAAATGAAACTTCTTTTTGCTCTGGGGCACACGTATCGACGCTACTTAGAGTAGGAACGAGAAAAGCACGAGAATCAGGGGACAGTTTGCTTATTGTAGTCACTGAGCCTGCTCTCCAAGGTGTGAGGAGCTGGGACTTTGGGACAATCTGGGCACTTCTCCATAGAGGAAACGCTGCATACCTTTGAGATGACATATTTAAACTCAGTTTTCAACTGCTCCATTATGATTTCAAAAACGCTTCAGGGCTGTGGTTGGTTTTTTTTTTTCCATTTGATTTTGACTGGCTCTTTAAAACAATTTTGTAAAAAATTAAATTAAAATGTAAATTCTATTTTTTTTATGGAGAGGTGGTTTTGTTTGTTATTAAAGTTATTTTCTTTTATTTAATGTTATTTCTAGTTTGAAAAGGGAAAAAAGTTAAAAATTAAAATGCTGTTCAGGAAAATAAAAATGTTTCAAATAAAATTCAGGGATAGTAGACTTGATGGAATCAGACTCCCATCTGATCGGAGTTCCAAAGAGCTCTCTATTGGGCAGATGTAGGATGGAGGGCGGTGGCAATTCATTTGTTGCTGAGAAATTATTTCATGGATTTCTGTTTCCACCTGCATTTCAGAAGTGAATAAGGATATTTTAAGTCAGAAAACAAAATTAATTTGTAAAAAAAAAAAGACAGAAAGAAAGAAGGTAGTAATTTTTCTGGATAGAAAGTAGCAGGCTGCCTTTGAATGGTTATTCTTATTACTATTTTAGAAGGCAAAGTGACATGAACAAGAACACTCCAGCAAAGTGATAGTAATTTTGAGAAAGAAAGAATCCTTTTATCTCTTTAGCTTTCCTGTTCTCTGATTGGAGTGTCTTTGCCCAGCTGTGGCCCATTTCAACATCTCTACTATAATTAATTTTTTCCCCCTGCATAAACAAGGGAGAAAAGACAAGATACAACCTGTTGAGAATGGTTAGGTTTCCCCTCAAGCAATTCAGCGTATTTGGAGATTTTTAATGCAACCAGTTTGTTTTCTTTTTCTAACCAAAGCTTGCTTTAAAAAAGCTTGGGAGGTAGAAAAAAGAAGGGTGAGGCAACCTGTTGTAAATACAGGTGATCCCAAAAATCTCAGTTGCAGTTTTGAGCTAAGTTGAAGGTCACCTTAAATTTTAGGCTTAAAACTGCAGCTAAGACTACTGGGACACTGTGCAGAGAAGCTGCTACTTTTGCTCAAAGCTCTCTATCATGATGCGTTTGCCAGCACATAAAAGGAAACTATTATTTTAATCACCCATTTTCTAATAATGGTTTTGTACCTTCATAGTAGTAATCCTTTCTGAGTTTTTTGAAGTCTGTCAGCTAAGAGCTATGAGAACAAACAAGTGGTAGGAGAGTTGTTCAGTTGCTACTGGGGGTTTTCTTTGCCTCCCCCCAAATTTTTCAATTAAAGTGTGAGTTGTTTTTCTAGTGGTTTCTGCCCTTCATCCTTAGAGTCTGGTCAAGTTCCGGACTAACTTCTGAAAAATGGGCTGATGAGTTGGACATTTAACTAGAAGGACCCTTAAGAATTAAGAATGGTTTTACAGTTCACTTAGATCTATTGCAAAATTTTCTCTTCTCTCTCCTTAGCAGCTGCCCCTGTGCCCCTGTCCTACTGCCTATCTATTCTAGAGTGGGTCCAAATTCTCAGAAAGAGCCTTGAAACCAAATAAACTTCTCAGAGTACTTTTGAACCAGACATCACCTAAAACTATTATAGTGGATCTCTCATCATACTAAGAAATTCTGCAAGTGCTAATTCAATTGCACTAAAAAAAATCAAGTAAATTTAAAAAAATTATTAAGCATCTATACTTTGTGCTAGGTTGTAGGGATACAAAGATAAGGGTAAAATAGTCCCTCAATGAGTTTGTATTCAACCATCATGGGTGGAGATGGGATGGAATAAAAATAATGTACAATATAGTGTTAGGGAAATTGAAGAGGGAGTGATCTTTAAAAGTTAGGGAAGGGGGCAGTGGGTGAAGGAAGGCTTTCTTGGAAGATAGTGATTAAGTTGAGCCCTAAAGGATTTTGAAAGTAGGAGAGGAGGGAATTTATTTCAGACTTGTTTGAATGTACCAAGCCGGGTAGTAGAGTTCAGAAGTGGGGAAATGGCTGGTGGCTTCTGGAATTTTTTTTCCTTTTTAAAAATTGTTGGTGAGGCAGTGACATTGTCAGCCTCATGTTTTAAGAGGATTATTTTAGTGCCTGTGTAGATGATAGGTTAGAGCACGGAGATATTGGAAGCAGGGAGATAAATTCAGAGGCTAATGCTATGGTCCAGACGATAAGTAGTGAGAGCCTAAGCTAAATTCTGTTGGTAGGATATGAGAGATGTCGTGATGTTAGAATAAACAAGATTTGGTAACTAATTGGATACGGGAGGTGAGGGAAAGCAAAGAGTCAGGGATTCTTCTAAGGTTTTGAATCTAAATGATTGAGTGGATGGTGTGATGCCCACCATTGAAAAGGGCCTATTCCTTAATTCTTCAGGGTGTAGCCCAGATTGACATAGCCCTAGAGGCAACATTCAGGCTTAAATGCTCTAACCTCATCCACTGACCCCAATGAGTCTAGAGCACTACTACCTGCATCTTGTTGGGAGGACTTTTATGGAGACCATGTTGGTTCTTTGACCATAGTGGGAATTCAAATCTCTTCTTGGCTACGTTTAGTATGGCTCTGGGGGGGATTCAGTCAGTATTGAGCCTAATAATCCTATTTAGTGGTGGACTGAAATCACAAGGGAAAAAAAGGACCTTTTCAGACTGGAGACTGTACAGAACCTGGTATACTCACTATATCCTTCCTTACTCTATCTCTGTCTCTCATTCTCTCTGTTTCTTTCCATCAATTTAGGCCAAAGACAAGATTAAAAAAATGGTAACAGGCATTTTTTAGACCTTGTAACTGTTCATCCAGCCAAACACATATACACTATTTGAATCAAAACTATTTTACACACTAAACATAATAATATAATAAGCATAATAGCATCATTCTCTGATTCACCACCCATTGATTCACAGTCATATAACTGACTCAACCAAAGGTCTAGATATAGGCACATACTCACAAACACACACTCAAGAGATACATGTTGACACACCCAGCTAATGGTTCCCCAGAGGTCACGTTCAAGGCGTTGTGGTGTAACAGAGAGAGAGTTGTCTTTGCAGTCAGGAGAACCAGAATTCAAGTCTCCCCTTTGACACATATTGAATGTATCATGTTGGAGAAGTCACTAATCCTCTCAGTATTTCAAAGAGAAGCTGCAGAAGGACATTTGCTAGCATAGACATGGGTAGAAGGTCATTTCCTCATCAAGTAGTCCTCTCTCTCCACAAAATCATAGGACTAGTCCCTATCCTTTAGAAAAACTCACATCTATATTGTACTTTAAAGTTTGTTTATAGCACGTTTTCCAACCCAGCACTGTCAAGTAAATAATGCAAGTATTATTTTGATTTTACAGCTAAGGAAATTAAGGATCAGAGAGGTCAATGATTTTCCCAAGCTCCTACCTATATTTAGTAAGTGTCAGAGTTGGGTATTGAACTGAGGTCTTCTGACTGTAAGCCTAATACTCTTTTTTACTAAACTGTGCTGGAAACTTATCTAACTTAACTCTTTGGGGTGTCTTGGTCCAACTTGGTCCATAGCTCATCTAGTCATGCCTACTAGATTCAGTCAAAAGGCCACACTTAAGGAGCTAGAAGGCCTCAGGTTCCCCACCCCTGGGAGGTTCTCATCAAAAAGTCTACCAGCCACATCACTCCTATCTTATTTCCACATTGTTAGTAGGCAATCCCTCTATCAGTAGATTCTTATTCTCTTTCACTGGGGAAAACTAAATGATCCTTGATCCACAAGGAGAACCTAGTCTTCTTTCAGACATCAAACTTCCAGTCTTTTCTTCACTCCCCTTCGGTGCGGCAGAGTATTCCAAGTATCTGGACCATACCTATGTTGCAAAAGCAAGAGAATAAGAATAAAATTCAGATGGGGTGTTTTCTCCCAAACCATGATTAGTTCTTCACAGTGTCATTGAGTGGAGAGAACACTAGTTCTAGGTCCCAACTCTGGCACCATCTTGCTGTGTGATTTGGGGTAAGTTATTTAACCTCTCTGGGAATTAGTATGTTGATATATAAAACGAGAGGATTGAGCTTAATCTCTAAATCTTCTTTTAGCTCTAACAGTTTATTAATTTCTACTTTTATCTTTACCCTAGGAGACACACCAGGAGACATTACCCTCACCCTAGTAGATTGAACAGAAATAGCAATGGCTAGCCCCTGCGTCATGTCAACAGCTGGGTTAGCTCTTAGAGATGAGTGGGAAAAGAGTAGAAAGAGGCAATAAGTCGCATTTGAAACGGCATTCTACAGAGTATACACCCTTCCCCACAAGGCCTCCAGAGACAGCAACATCCATTCAGAAATTCCTCATGCATCTGATCTGGTTGGCTTTTCATAAAAGATCCTCATTTGTGCCATTAATTGAATGCAGATTGTGTGCCCCCAAAGGAGGTGGGAAGGGGGCGTTGAAAGAGGAATGGATAAGACACCTGGTAGACACTTCAGTAGTTAGGCATCTGCCAGGAACCAAATGAGACACAGGGAAACTGAACAGGTCCTGGGAAAGAAGCTCCACTTGCTTCTTAAGAATAGACCCTGCAGCATGAGGGTGTGGTTGTAAAGGGGTGTGTGTGTG
>CM053581.1:431658854-431696034 GCA_028627135.1 Pseudochirops cupreus
GAGAGAGAGAGAGAGAGAGAGAGAGAGAGAGAGAAAGGGGAGAGAAAAGACACAGAGACAAATTTTTGGAGAAACACAGAGACAGAGATGGAAAAATTGATAGATGGAGAGACACACACACAGAGAAAGAGAGACAATGATAGAGAGAAGCAGGGAGACAGAAGAGAAAGGAATGAAGAACAGAGAAATTGGAGGAGATGATAGACATATATTGAAAGAGAAAACCTAGAGGGGGAGGTAGATAATAAATAATATGTCTACAGTACATGACTCTATAACATAGGTGTATAAATATTATTATCCCTGTTCTATTGCTGAGAGAACAAAGGCCCTTAGAGATTAAATCATTGGTTTATGGGGAGCCCAACATGGAAGTGACAGAGCTGGGATCCAAACCCAGGTCCCTTGACTCCAAGGCTCAGCATTCTTTACCCTACACTTTGTTGTTTTCCAAATACGATCCAGGGAATCAGAAACACAGGAGAAGAGAGAAAGAAGGGTATGGGGAGAAGTGAGAAAGATGCTTTTATAATGAAGTGTTACCTGGTGGTAAAAATGCAAGTTTTCATGAACGGTCAAGCTTTTTTCCCTCTCTTTCTTTTCCCCCTCCTGACTTGGTGTTTATGTATCAACAAGACAGTAACTGTCCTCAATATTGCCTATACTTTAAAAGGGTCAAAACAAAGTTGAGAACAATGTGAAACTTATTCTTTCATCTCAGAACATCAAAGTGTGTGTGTGTGTGTGTGTGTGTGTGTGTGTGTGTGTGTGTGTGTGTGTGTTTGTGGGTGTGGAACAAAGCATCATGGTATGTTCCTTCAGCTCCAATGAGATATTCCTTGCATCCTCATGATTTACTAACTAGGGATGGGTTCACTTGGGGCTTTACCCCATCCTAAAGGGTGCCAAGAAGCACTTGTCCATCTTCATCAGAAAGAAACAAATGACAGGTAAGGTATGTAACCATGACAGGGAAGGGAATGCTTCCTGCTCCCCAACCCAAGCCCTGGGGACCTTTGAGACCCTGCCGCTCGGTCCTCCCATCTCTGTATCTCTTGATCATTCGCTATGGCCTCCTGTCTCTGTGTTGTGACTACCCTTCACACCCAGGACCTAGACTGCTACTCTTATACAGTCTGACCACTCTCTTGGGTCTTAATCACCCATTTGCCAGTTTTATTTTCTCAATGAATCTTAGGATCAAGGGAAATGACTTCTGCCATGCCTCCCTCAACTGCTGTGCCTGCTGCCTCCTCCCATAATCACATCCCAGAAAATAGGTCATTGAGGATCACTGAACAAACTGTAGAGGTACAGGCTAGTATCTCTAGGATTAGCTATCTCTTGCTTGGCATGATTGCTTTCATCCAGTGCCTGGAGTTAATTGATGGTGTTGGCTACTCACCCAAACCATCTTGACATATAACAAAAAAAGTCTAATACATGCTAAATCCAGTGGCTTGCACAAAAATCACTCATGGCACAATGAGGGTGAAGATAGGTTTGGGCCATGTTGGAATCCTGAGGTCTTCCCACTCCCCATGTAAGCTCCACCCCACAGCAGCCTTGACACATCCTAGTCCTATAATCTCTGTCTCCTTTCCTTGTGGAATATTGTTCTGGGATCAAATGTCTCTTTCCAAAGTTACTCTTCCTCGAAAAATTTGTCTTATAAAACTGATCTGAGGAAGGCTTTCCTTTTTGTCCCGAGTGTCTTTTTATAGTATTTAGTCTGGGGACTAAAGTCATTATATATTTTACAGGTTCATCAAATTCCTCAACTTACAGAGTTTAAGTCTAGGGGGGACTTTAGAAACCATCTATTCTAATCCTCCACTGGAGAAGGAAGCGACAAACCAATCCAGTATCTTTGCCAAGAAATCCTATGGACAATGTGGTCTGTGGTGTTATAAAGACTTGAACATGACTGAGCAATGTATTCTTTATTCGCAGATAGGAAACCTGAGTCCCCAAGGTCTCATAGCTAGTTAGTGACATTCTCAGGATTCAAAACCAGTTCCTCTGACTTCAAATCCAGGCACATTCTGTTACAGCAGTCTGAAACCCTGATCTCCCTGTTCTTGCAACATATGCACAAGGGTTATTTTGAATGTAGGTTCATGATCTCCAGGTTCTGAATTAAGCCCATGTTCTTTTATGAAGATAAATTCTTCAATATGGATTTAGGGAAACATGAGGCTGGAATTTGAATATTAAGCTTCAGAAGCACCTGCCTCTGAGGTTTGGAGGAGTGGTCCTTCAAAGAAGAAAGAACCTTGAACATATGCCAGAATGTTTCTTTGTTGTGATGTCAGGAGGTTTTGTTAGTTTTTTTTTTTTTGGAGGGAGCAAGGCAAGGCAATTGGAGTTAAGTGACTTGTCCAAGGTCACACAGCTAGTGTGTCAAGTGTCTGAGGCTGGATTTGAACTCAGGTCCCCCTGACTCCAAGGCCGGTGCTCTATTCTGTGCTACCTAGTTGCCCCCGTTTTGGTTAGTTTTAAGAGGTTGTGATGACCCATGCATGGACCAGAAAACAGTAACTGTAATAGGGTGGCATTAATAATAATAAGTACTATTTATATGTACTTTATGGTTATAAAACACCTTTGTGTATGATCCTCACAACAGGTCTATGCAGTATGCAGTGCATACTTACCCATTTAACACGTGTAGAAATGTGACTTGTCCAAGGTCACACAGGATGGTAGTTAGTGGTCCTTTCATTATTCCACACTGTCTCAAATGGTTCTACAGTTTTTTCTGAACCTAAAGAAAATACTGAAGAAAATATGCAAGAAAAAAAGCATAGCATTATAGAAAGAGCTTTGGACTGAAAGTCTAGAAACCTGGCTTCTAGACAGCTATAAATTTGCTGGACAACCATGGGCAAGTCACTTATGTGTTGTCTTCCCATTCATTAGATTGTAAGCTCCTTGAGGGCAGGAACCATCTTTCTTTTTGCTTGTAGTTATATTCCTAGCACTTAACACAGAGGTTGTTAAGCATATAAAATAATAATAATAAAGCCATTTCTGGGCTTTAATATTCTCATTTACAAAATGGGAGGGTAGGGTTAACATGACCTATAAAATGTCTTCTGGCTCAAAAATTCATGAACAATAACAAGATTTTTTTTTCTTTCTTTAAATGCCTGGGCTTGGGGGAGGGAGGAGAGATAATAAAAGGAGGAGCCGAATTCCAGGATAACCTGCAGAAAACTATGGCATACAGCAGCCATCTCCTATCAAGCTCACCAGAGTGAGCTAGGGTTTCTTGGGATCTCAGCTTAACCACACCTTGATTTGTCTTCCCTGCTTCCTTTGCTCTTGGCACACGCCTCCTGTAAGATCTCTTGGCTGGCTGGTTACTTCTGCTGTGGGAAGCACTACGGAGATTCTGCTTACCTCTTCCCACAGGAGAAAGGTTTGCCTTTTATGTCCTGGTGCTCCTCTGGGGTTGATGATGTTGCTTTAGAATTCTATGTGTCCACCTAAGTTCTTGCTTGTGCCATTCCAGAGTTTCCACAATCTGATAATGAAGTGGATGGGAAAGGGAAAGAGATCCAGATGGACGGTGGTGGGTGGGAAAACAAGGACGACCTAAGAGTGCCTAAAGTGTGCTTACTCTCTCTGGGAAAATTTTCAAAAATAACATGCCTGCTACCATTGTTCCTCTTTGATCCTCACTAGAGCCAGCGTGCTGTCCAGTGTTATGGGTGTGGGCCTTCAGTTTTCATTCACTGGTAACAAAAGCATGCCATATTAGAATGTAAAGAAGAAACCTGAGAAATCATCTCGTCCAGGCATTCTTGACCTAGGGTCCATGAACTCGTTTTGTTTTCATAGCTGCATTTCAATGAAATTCGTTTCATTTGTAATCTGACGCATTGTATTTTACACACTTAAAATCGTTCTGAGAAAAAGTCCATAGGTTTCACCAGACTGCCTAAATTTAAGAATCTCTGACTCTAATCCAACAGCCTCATTTTACAAATGATGAGGTAAAACGATTGATTTATAGGGCTCTCTCACTACTGACCCCTCTGGGTTTCTTTAAGTCCCAACTTTACAGTTGTTTTTAGCTGTGTCTGACTTTTTGTGACCCCATTTGGGATTTTCTTGGCTAAGATACTGGAGTAGTTTGGCATTTCCTTCTCCAGTTCCTTTTCCAGATGAGGAAGCTGAGGCAAACAAGGTCAAGTGACTTGCCCAGGGTCACACAGCTAGTTAGTATCTGAGGCTGGAGTTGAACTCAGAACGAGAAGTCTTCCTAAGTCTAGGCTTTGGATTCTATCCAATGCACCGCCTAGCTGCCCAGCTTGATACCTAGTAGGCACTTAATCTATGTTTATTGATTGATTCAGCTCAACCATTGGGACATTATCATAGCTAGGCCTGTGGCCTAACCTGATATATGGTAGAAAACAGCCTTGATTTAGAGTCAGAAGACTTAGCTTCCATCTTCAGTTCTGTGATTTACTAACCATGTGATGTGGGGCAGGTGACTTCACTTCTCTAGGTTTTAGCTTCCTCAGCTGTAAAAAGAAGGGCTTGAACTGAATGATCTCTTCCAGTACAAAGCCTCATGACTTCCAAGCCTATGCTTTTCCCCTCATGCATCTTTTCTATGTTTTCAATCCAGTCTCATGATAGTCGATGTTGCTGCCAGATAAAAGCCACTCTTCCCACAACAATCCTAACATGTAGCCTCTTTTTGGGGAAGCATTCCCAGACCGATGAAAGAACCAGTTGTTTTCCCAGAAGCCCACAGACCACTCTTATTTTGGCTGCCTCAAATGCAGATGTTTTTAAAAAATTATTATTGCAGTTCTGTTGTTTAAAAAGTTCAGTCCCAACTGGACAGTAATATCCATACCTTCCACCCAAACCATCAGGCTTTTAGAAGCAGATGGACATTATGCTCTCTCCCATGGAGAAATAAATGGGGTTTTTTCTTTCTGTTTGGAAACAAGATTTGGAAGAGAAACTATCGTTGATATGAAGCAATAACAGTTAACACTGAAACTTCACTTGAAGATTCATCTAATACATACCCTTTCCCTCTCCAGTTACCTACTCCCATTATCGAATTTAATTTTCGTCTAGAACACTGAACTATATAATATCTTTCCACTCTAGTGATAGAGCATTTACTTTGCTGCCTCTGTGTTCAATTACCATCTGATTTTCTGCATGAAATAATTCTTTGGTGGAAAAGACTGACTTAAGAGAGGGCGTTGGGTTTTTTCTTTTCCTGCCAAACAATAGTTTTCTTAGAAGGTTAAGGGAGTCCTGTAGTTAGATGGTGTCACTCACTTACTGGTTGCGCTGAAAGGGGCTTCTGAGATTTATATCCAAGCCCCTCATTTGAGAGATGAGATTATAGTCTCAGGGATATGAAGTGACCTGTACAAAGTCAACTGGTTGTTGGGTGGCAGAGCAAAGACACAAACCTAGGTCTTCTGCTTAAAAAGCAAGTGTGCTCTGCCCTACACGTAGGGAAGACAGCATAAAGAAAACTGGCAAATTAGGGTACCAACTAGGTAGCCAATGACATGAAGAAGTTCCTCCATCTTTCACCTCTTCTTGTCATTTGGAGAAAGTATATCAGGTCTTTCATCAGAGCAGGGGAGGGTTTGAGTGATCTGTGGAAACAGTAATGTCATTGTGAGGAGATAATAGAAGGAAGAACAATGCTAATTAGTCCTGAGATTATATAGGATGATCGTATCATTTAGTTGAGAATATGGAAGATGGTTGTGAGGGATCTGATAGAAAAGCCTTTGTTGAATTGTTTTAAGAGTTTGTACCTGCCATAGTTATACATATTGTAAAGTGGAATGTGTAGGAGGATGGATATGATAAATCAATAGATAAATTAATTGATACTTAGAATTCAACATTTTCCATAAATCATTTATATGTATGTTTATTATAGATATACGTTGACTCCACATATGCACACACTCACACACACACACACACACACACACACACACACACACACACATGCACAAGCATATTCTTTGCTTTTTAATGAAAAGAAGCTAACATATACCTACCGGAGTTAAGTGCCCCCAAAGAAATGAATCCACATAGAGATTCACAGAGAAGAGTCATAAACAAGCATTTCTGAGATGGTTCTGATCAATGAAGGGACCAGACAGAGTGCTTGAACATAGTTTTTTAAAAAAATGGATGAAAGGTAATGCTCCAAAGACCATCTATAGCAACTAAGGATAAGTTCACCTTTTGGTTTTCTTTTAATATTTCCCATGAAGGCTTCATTAGCCTCGTAATGTGTTAGTTATTTTAATTTATTCTGAATCCTGGTGATCAGGAGAGCTCCTGAGCAATTTGAGTCCATACCCATTGACTCGCAGGTGTCAATCATGTTGGAACAGCATCAGTTATGGGACAGGGCAATGCTCAGTGTCCTTTCCATATGGAGCCAGGCTACATGGCTACTGCTCTGGGAGATAATTGTAATAATTATAGCTAAGACTTATGTAGGGCTCATTATGTACCAGGCACTGTGCTAGGCACTATACAGTTGTTATCTGATTTCATCCTCTCAACCACCCTGAAAGGCAGGTGCTATCGTTATCTGCATTTTATAGTTGGGGAAACTGAGGCAAACAGAGGTTAAGTGACTTGTCCAGGGTCACACAGCTAGACCGCTTCTGAGATCAGATTTAAACTCAATTTTTCCTGACTTTGGGCTCAATGCTCTATCCATTTCGCCTCCTGGCTGCCCCCTTCAAAGGTTATATAAAATAATCTCATCATAATCATTCTAATATAACCTTATAATCTCATCAAGAAGATTGGAGGAGTTACCAAATTGTTGAGTGGTTTTTCAGATTTCCACCATTTTATAAAACATTTGGGACAAAAATTATATTCAACATAAAATACTGCCTTTTCTCCTTTATTATACTACTAATCATTGAGTATATATGGTAGATACTGTGATAACACAAAGTATTTTTTTCACAAGAACTCTATGAGGTAGATATTACATGTATTATCCCCATTTTAAAGATGAGAAAACTGAAACCATCAGAACTTAAATGGTTTGCCTGTGCTCACACAGGTAATAAATCTTTGAGGAAACATTACAACTAAGGCCATGATTTGCTGGAGCCAATTTGTGCTGGCTCTTGAGAGCTGGTTGTTAAATTTTCATTGTGAGCATCCATACTCCGTAAATTGACAAAGGCTACAGATCAAGGCTTGCTTTGTTGTTTTGTTGATTGTCTAGACTTAAAAAAGAGATGGAAGAAAATTAATTTTGTAGATTAAACTTAAAAGAACAACTTACACATTTTTTTTTTGAGAACCAGTTGTTAAACACCCGTGAACCCAGCTCTCTTGCCTCTGAAATCTGGAGCACTTTTCATTATGCTACTGTGATACAGAGGAGAACAGCTAACACCAATTCGTTTGGTAACCTTGGGCAAGATGACCTCCTCTTTTGAGGCCTGAGTTTTCTTATTTTTAATTGGGGTTAGATTGGATGATTTCTAAGGTGAAGCCCTAATATTGTTATTTTGCATATAGGGAAATTCACAGTCCCTGACCTCAGTGAATTTATAAACTCCAAAGAGAATTTGCTTGGAATTTTGATCAGGCTCTTTCCCAGTTCCCCTATTTCTTCTTTCTTCACCATGGAACTAAATTGCGCTTATGGCAGGGTGAGAATGGGAAGGATTCAAATCAGGACACATTTAAGTACTTCCATTTAAGCGTGTACAAAGATAAAACACAACAGTCCCTCCCCTGAAGTAGATGATATTTTATTAGGGTAATACTACAAGTACCTGGATAAGTAAACATAGGTGAGTAAATAGAGTTTCAGCCACTGGAGGAGGTGGGGGCAGGGGAGGAAAGGAGGAGAGGCTCCCAGAAGAAAGAGCAAGCTGATGAGAGAGAGCATTCCAAACATGGAAGGGAGGTAGCTTGTGTGAATGCTGCAGCAGGAACCGAATGTTGGGTATGGGGAAGGACCATTAGTCTAATTTGGATGGAACATAGGTTACCTGAAGGAGAGTAATGTGGAATAGGTAGGAGTCAGTTTGTGGAGGGCCCCTGAATTCTTAGTTAACAGACAATAGGGGGGCACTAAAAATTTTTGAACAGGGGAGTGACACGGGCAGACCTGTACCCAAGCAAATTATTTTGGCAACTGGACAGAGAATGGATTAGAGACAGAAGGAACTGGTAGAAGAAAGATCCACCAAGTGGCTTTTAGGATAGTAGAATACTTTAGGTAAATGTCCATTTTTTTCACCCTGTTTTTTTTTAGAGAATAGATTCTTGAGAGAATGCTTCTAAGGTTAGTCTACCGTGGTTCCTAATTAAATAGGCAAATTCTTGAAGTAACAGGCCCAAGGGGAAAGGGTGGAGCTCTACTTGGTGTGAGTTCTAGGGATTAATTTCGTGCTGGTAAATGCCACTGGATTAGGCTCCTGAGATTTGAGGCAGATCTTGGTGGCTGCATAGTCTCAGTTTCTGTCCTTCCTTTCCCCCAAAAAAGTCTGTATTTTCTGGGTCACTGGGAAAATGGCTGAATGTTTTATGGTGTAATCAGACCCAGGATGCTTGTCTGAAAGATGTTCTGTAAAAAAGGACTGTGAAGCAATCTTGTGCCGTCTTGTACAGGGAAAATTCCAGTTTCTCCACCCTTGCCTTTCATCTTAGAGATTCTCATCCACTTTCACATGAATCATGGAAATTACAGCTAAGTCGGAATACCCTGTGATGTCACATACTCATTTCATCTTCTCCCTTCTCCTCCACTCTGCCGATTTCTGACCATTCTACCCCCCTTCCTCCTCCATTCCCCCCATTCCCAGGGCTTTGTCCACTCAAGCCACATGGTTTTTTTTTAACAACTTTTTTGACTTTGGAAGTCACTTTGCTCATTGATCCCTTCTATCCCAGGGTTCCTAACTATTCTCAAACCACATATAAATAATTCTTCTACCTGCTTTCCCACTATTCCCATCATTATTCAATGACTTCAGTTCAATTCAATAAGCATTTTAAAGCCCTGTCAGGTCCCCAGTTACTCTTCTGGATTCTGGAAATGCAAAGCTACAGCAAAAAATAAGAAATAATCCCTGATTTAAAGTAGTTTACATCCACAGTATTTTGGAAAGTGATCCTCAGATCCTCAATTTAGAAATCATATACAAGCTTTTCAGATTTAGTCTGATTCATTCCTCTTATATTAAAGATTTTAGGACTTCTAGGTCCAAAAAGATACTCATCAGAAAGAGGAAAGGGGAATCAACCCTTACTCTACAGAACGCTGATGAACTTAATCGACATCAAAACACTTAACCCATTCAGTTAAGATAATAGCTTTTAGCTGACTTGTGAACTGAGGACATCAAGGCCAAGAGCCAGTCTGACAATGTTTCAATGCTTTTTTTTGAGGGAAATCTTTCTGAATGAAAGGCAGTACAATGTAATAAAAAGAAAAAAGGACTGGATTTGGATTGAGAGGACCTGTGTTCAGATCTTGACTTTGCTATTCTTGTGCTACTCTGAGCAAATCACTTTACTTCATATGGCTTTAGTTTCTTCAAATACAAAATAGATGTTTCTTTTTTTTTTTTTGAGGGGGGAAGGTAGGGCAATTGGGGTTGAGTGACTTGCCCAAGGTCACGGCTAATTTTGTGTTAAGTGACTGAGGCTGGATTTGAACTCAGGTCCTCCTGATTCCAGGCCCGGTGCTCTATTCACTGCATCACCAGCCACTCTGAAAATATATATATTTCTTTAAAGATAAAATGAGGAAATCAGAGCAGATGAACTCTGAAGTTCCTTCTGCTGCTGATACCTGGAATGATAATCCAGTGTTCTAGTCAAATAAATATCCTGTATTAAGAATAAGTTCATTAGAATAGATCAGCAAATTGTTTCCTGGTTGAAATACATAATGACAACACATATATGTCTTTCTTTCTCTATCTACAGATCTCTCATCTTTCTCCTGGGTTCACAGCACAAGCGGACGGGCCCTTGGGATTCATCTAGTCTGAATTCCCTATTTTGTAGATGAGGGAATAGGGTTAGAGGGGGCGAATGATTTACCTTCCTGCCATAGGCTTAGCACTAGAGCCAAGAGAATCAAACCACACTGTGTCCACTGTGCCCCTCCTTTTACAAGTTTTCAGTTATCAAGTTTTGTCAAGAGTTGATGCATTTCAGTAGCAACCAAAGAGATACTTGAAATTTCTCTTGGTAAAGACAAAAAGTGACGGCGGTGATGGCGGTAAGGGGAAGGAGACTCTTATGTGACAAGTCATGATGTAAGGCTAGTTTTTAGTTCTAACCATGTTTACCACCAATAGCTACAATGATCACATTCTAAAATACAAAAAAACGAAAGTTACTATCTTCAAAACGTCTTGAGGATTAGCAGTAGTTGCCAGCACTGGGAATGAGTCTCTCCTCAAAACTGATGAACAAACATTGGGCCTTAGTTCCTGTGCTTGGAGTGGGTCACCATCAACTTCTGCTCCATCTCAGCTACTACTCTGAACTGCTGTCTTCTCTTTCGGCTAGAGGTCATCCAAATGGAGGTTTCTAGTCCTCTTTTTGTCACACCACAACACACATGCTGTGGTCCTTGCTGTGTGTGTGTGTGTGTGTGTGTGTGTTTTAGTAGACTGGATAACTAGCAATGGGTCAGGACAGAGAGTCAGAGGTTTGGGAGTGGATCAGTAAAAATAATGACCACCTCAATATGCACTCTAATAAAAAGAAAAAAAACCCAAGCTGGTCCACTTTAATTTTACCCGCAATTAAATGGAGGAGAAAAGATGACCAAAAAAAAAAAAGTTGTAGGTAAACCAGGTCACTTCTCTAGCCAAGTGATCCCCACCCACTTCTGCCTATATGTAGCAGTCCAAAACCCTCCCCCAGGAAAACAAAAAACAAATGCATTAAACTGTAAAGTAAGAAGGGGGCTATTCTCCACTACTTTCTTCTCTTTGCAAAGAAAGAAAGACAAGGGCACCATCACAGAAATCTGAGATGAAAGGAAGTTGCTTCTTTTTTCAGTACCCCACCCACTCCCTCAGCCAATGCAATTGGTAAATGGAATGAGATAAAAAATGATATAGGAAAAGCTGAGAATGCTCATGCCCTAAAGATGCTGTGGATTAGGATAGTCGGTGGGGAGGGAGATGCTTTGGAAAGTTTAGGTTGCAAGAACTGAAAGTGAGAATGAGAAAGGGAAAAGTACATTAAATATGACTTTAAAGTGTAGAAAAAGCAGTTAAAGGAGAAAGAAAGGGATATTGTACTCTGAATAGCCTGTCTATAAGAAGAAATTTATCCTTGGCTGTACTTGGAATATTCTACTCACATCTGAATAGAATAAGCCTTTAGAAAGACTTTCCAGCATTTAGAGGGAAAGTGTTTGTAAACGAAGAAAGAGGGGGAAAAATCCTTAAACGGATTTAGGAGGATTAAGTAGAAGAACTAATTAAAAATCAATCATCCCTTGGATTGCATCTTCTGTGTAATCAACCATATCTTTGAATAACTTTGTGCGTTTGGCCTGGGAATGAAGGGCAGGACCCCGGATTGGGTTGAAGTCAGGATTTTCTTTCCCATCCCAGAGACCATGTTGCTTATTCCCTCCCTTCTGTTCCTGACTTGAGGGGAAACACTGGGCGGAAAGCCAATTTTCAAGAGGACCAAAGCGTTTTACTACACACTGTTTCCTTTATGCTCACACAAGCTTTGGGAATTAGGACATGCCCGGTTATTATTATTCTAATTTTACTCTTGGAGGAAACTGGTGGTTGAATGACTAGTTCAAGAACGAAATGAGAAGTCAGTGATAGGTATCTGCTACCTTATTTCAAATGGAAATTTAAATATAATTATTTAAATAACTTTACACCATAGAAGAAAACCTTAGAGTAATGGAATGGAATTGAGTAAAGGAATAATTAAGCTGAAAATAAGGAAAGATTTGCTAATGACAAACCTGAGAGGCACCAAATTCTTTCTCCTTTGGAGAAAGCAGCGTAAACTAGCTCGTATCATTCATAATCCAATTGGACAAAGTCCTATGAAATAATTTTATGTTGTGGAGAATGCTACCGCTCTGGTCCAGGGATGGTGAGAGGTGGTGAGAATGTAGAATCTAGTCACTGCTTGCATCCCTGGACATATCAGTGTAGGTACCCTTAATCAGTTCTATTTTGAAAGTTTGGGAAATAAAGCAGTGAACCTTAAAAGGGTTGGGATTCTACAGCCCTCTGATCCAATAAAACTTTGTACTGAGTGAAAATGTCTAAGGCACACTCAGAGCTTTAATCAAATGAAGTAGAACAGGAAAAAAGTGGGACAAGTGCACAAGGAATTCCATAGTCTCCTACCTTTTTGATGGCATTTGCACATACCCCCTATCCAGGTTATGAAACTGTCTGTCACTCTGTCCATATACAAGCATGCATGGTACTGGTACTTTAACTCCTTTGGATACGGCAACACATCTCGTTGGCAGCAAACAGTTCCCAGAACAGATTCCCTTACCTATTTCCATTTTAAGTCCTGAGTTTACTTATTGCTTTGCTTTTGACTTGTTCTTACTACCTATGGTCCCATTGACAGATGACTTTCATTTACCTATGCAAGTTTACCAGGTCACTTTTTCCCTTTTTCCTTTCTTCTTTCTTCTTCTGTGGCTTCTCTATCTTCCTGCTTTCTGTATTGACTTTTTTTTTTTCTGGACTGGAGTTTGTACTTTTCAAAAGTCGTTCATAATTTCAAGGGTTGTATGCTACCGTAACTTATGTCTGTAAATAAAAATCTCCAGTACAAGTCCTGGTAAGCCAGGATTCTGCGCCCAAATATAGCCCTCTGTACCCTAACCAGCAACTGTCACTGAGCTGAGGCATTCACAGCCTGAAAGCATGAGCAAAGTGATATTAGGAGAAAAATAGGTTGATAAATATATGGTAAAACCACTGAGAAGCCATTGTGGAGTCAGTTGCTAAAGTATGCAGTAGTAGAAAAATACAAGAGGACATTCTTGTATTTTACTGAGGAATAATATGTGCAAGGCTATCTAAAGCACTTAGTTGAGTGCACGGCATGTAGTAAGCGCTATATATTTATATAACAACAACAATTATTAAAGCTATATTATTATGAATTATTATTATTATTACCTAGCCCTGGAGCATGACCTTGAGCATGTCCAACTAACATATGGAACATTGGAAAGAAGGCTCAGTCCTCATCTTGAATTCTTCCTACCTATGTGACATGGGCCAAACCACTTAAATTCCCTAAGCCCTCATCTATACAGCCTTAAGGGATTGGACTGGATGTCCTGCAAGGAGGCTCCTTACAGGTCTGGCATTAGGACATCAAAAGGAACAAGATTGGAGCTCCATGGAAAATGAACCTCATTGCATATGGGCCTAGAGATATCCAAAATACTTTAAAAAAATTTAAAAAAAATTTTTTTCTACCTCCTCAAATACAAACAAAGTGTGAATATTCTTTATCAACATAAAATTTTCTGCCCCTTTTATCCCTACCCTTTTCAAAACCTGATACATAGGTGCTTAATAAATTAAATATATGTATATAACAGATACCTAAGAAAAACAATTATTTATGTATGTACATTTGTACATGTATATATGTATACATATATAGGCATATACACATACATTGATGTGTGCATTATGGATATATACATATACGTATGCATATACATACACATACACACATATATTTCCAGAACTATAATTTCATTGACATAAGGAACTTGTAATGCAGAATTCCTTTTATTAAGGCAGATTGTAAACTGGTCTAGAATTATTAGTCTGAATGCCTGGGTTATTTAGGTTTCCAGGTTTCCAAGGGTTGAGAGACTTTGCTATAGTCATACCTTTAGTATTTGTCAATCAGTCAAACCTTCCTGACTCTGACACTGACTCTTCTCTGTCCATTACATTATGATCCTTCTCTTGGTTAGAGACAGACATTGAATATAGAGAAAGTTAAATAATTAGGTTGCTGGAGATGTAAAATAATGGTGTTTTATAAAAAGAAATAATAAATACACACAAACACATAGTGCTTTAAGGTTTGCAAAGTGTTATATCTACATTGTTTGATCCTCAAAACAACCATGTTGGGTAAATGCCTTGTCATCCTCAGATAATAAGTTAATGCTCTCTTATGCCAGATGAGGAAACTAAGTTTGAGAGAGGTTAAACAACTTATTTGGGATCATATAATTACCAAGTGTCTCAGACAGGATTTGAACTCAGTTCTTCTTGACCCCAAATTTAGGGTTCAGTCCCCTTATGCCACCTACAAAGAAGGAATGCCTACCCTTTCTACTTTGGGATTCCATATTTATAACATACATTGAAACCATATGCTTGGAGCTTACGAGGACTTTTTTTTTTTGTGCTCCCATTTTAGAGTTCTCGTCGTTGACATCCACTCAGACAAGATGTTGGTACTACTGGCAGGGATCTTTGTGGTCCACATCGCCACAGTCATCATGTTGTTTGTCTCCACCATTGCCAATGTGAGTAATGCTCTCCTGCTGTGCTATTCTCTAGCACTTTGTGGGTTTGTTGGAAAATCATAATCTAAAGCCCAGAAGCCTAAAATCAGGAAAGAAGTCTTTCATTAAGCATTACTGAGCCAAGTTGGGAAAAAGCAGAAATTCAGTTCATTTCGCAACCTCTCAAACCCTCTTGTACTACTCAAATGCTATGAATTTCCCAGGTGAAATTTCTAGAAGTTGCTACCTATTTATACCCTAAAGCCTGAGTTACATGAACCTTAATGTTCTTCTTAAAGACAATACAGTTTAAAACATATATAAATTGTCACACTGAAATAGAGCAATAATAAACCATTGTTTTCCCTGACTTATAAATGCCTTCTTCATTAATTGTTCAAAATTTGTAGTATCTGTTCAGGCTAAAAAAAAAAAGGAGAAAGAAAACCATACAATCACACATCCTAAGGCCCAAACTGTTCACTTAACATTAATAATCCAATAACTACAAAACATTTGCATATCTTAGTCTTTTTGATATGGTGATTAGTTTTGCTAAATTTTCTTCCTCTTTTTAAATTATTTATTAGAAAGAATAGTTTTCTAGGTGAATTTGAGGGACAGATACAGTGGGGAAGTGTACATGACGCAGAAAAACTCCCAAGTCCCTAAACTCCAGCATGTCAATAATATACACATTTTATTAGCCATCCATGGGAACTACTTTCAGATACCCAAGAGCTTTTGAGAATGTGTAAGCATTATGCTTTCTTATGAATTTATCACGGGCCAGAAAAGGAGATAAACTATTATGAAAGTATTAAAGAAAGGCAACATGGGAAATAAAATCAGTGTGTGATTAGTACAATTTCTGAATTCATCAGGGGACAGATTTTACTTAATTCTTACTGATTTTCCAAAAGTGTATAAACCTGGACAAAGAGTTTCAGCCTTTAAGAAATGTTCTTGAGAATTTCATGATTTTGTAAAAGTATGTGTGCTCACTTTGTTAATTGGAAAGCATCTAAATGGAACACCTATATGGACATTTTTCTCATGAATTAATTTGGAGACAGCTGTAAAATTCATACAATGTTCCTTATGAAATGGACAGTCGACTGCTTTTCTACCCAACAAATACTATACACTCCCATCTATGCTACTTAATGGGGAAAAAGGAGAAAAAAATCATAAAACCATAGATTTAAAACTGGAAGCCTATGCAGAGCATCCTGGTAAAGACAACGCAATGGAACACTCTTCTTCTCCCCACTACTCCCTCTAATTTTACAGATGAAAAAAAAACTATGGCCCATAGAGGTGAAATGATTTGCTTAAAGTCCCACACATGCTTTTTATACTATACCAGGAATATTCTTCTGCTTCTGGTTAGAACTCAGATTTGTGTTAGTGAAGAAGAAGCAACTAAAGGGACATTGTGTTGGGCTGCATACCTATTCTTCAGAGCCAGCCCTAGTGGGATATACTAGATAGTTTTCTCCGTGGTGTGATCTGAGGAACACTCAAAGCTCCCTCCATCAAAAACATTTCATGGAAGAGGTGGGTTTTCATAGCAATAGAACTGGCTCTTGAAATATGTGTAGAATTTTGAAAGGCAGAGAAGAGAGGGTGGGGCAAACCCAAGAGAAGATAATGCAAAGTTTACCATAAGCATGCTGTATTCCGGTGACAGTGAGTAGACCAGTTTGGGTGTACTGAAGGGCTCTTATGATTAAGCAGGACTGGAAGAGATAAGACTTAAAAAAATGGGTTGAGGCTAGATAATGAAGGAGCTTGAATATGATGATAAGATGTTTGGTTCTGCAAATTATAGGCCAACAAACCTGACTTTGATTCTTGGCAAAAATCACGAGCACTATCAAAGGGATAGTTTATGAATATTTAGAAAGGAAAGTAAAAACTGTGAGCATCTTTAAAAGCCACAGTGGCTTCAACAAGAACAGTTCATGCTAGATTAGCCTCATTTCCTTTTTTGACAGGGCAACTAGTTTTGTAGATCAGGGAAATACCGTGTCGAATCAGCCTATCCAGATTTCAGGGAAGTAGTTGACAATTTCTTTCATACAATCTTTCTATAAAAGTTGAGATGTGGTCTATGTGAGGATATAAACACATGGATTCAAAGAGGCTTGCTTCATAAGACCCCTAAATTAGACATTAATCAATAGGTGACAACTTGGAAGATGCTCTCCAAGGGAGGCGTTTCATGAATATTTCCTTAGTCCTGTGTGGCATAGGAAGCATTGCATGCTTGTCAAATTTTTAGGCAGGACACCTATTATGTTTTATGAGAGTCAATATCCAAACAATTTTTTTGAAAGCTGGAAACATGAACTGAATTGAATAGGGTAAAGGGTAAAGTTTGATACTTGAGCTCAAAAATTAGTTTCATAAGAACATGATGGTGGATGTATGACTAGACAAGGTTTAGGTAAAAAGAAAAAAATGGGAATTTTAATGGATTGCAAGTTTAGGATGTAGCAATAGTGTGATTATGCATGGCAGCCAAAAAAAAAAAGGTAATGCTATCTTCGCTTACATTAAGAGAGGTGTGGGGTGTTTGGGTGGTGCAGTGAATAGAGCACTGGCCCTGGAGTCAGGAGGACCTGAGTTCAAATTTGGCCTCAGACACTTAACACAAAAACTAGCCGTGTGACCTTGGCCAAGTCACTTAACCCCAATTGCCCTCCAAAAAAAAAGCAAAAAAAAAAAGGTGTAGGGTCTAGAATGAGAAAAGTGAGTTGTGTAGTGTGTTTAGTTCTGGGTGTAACAGTGTAGGAAGGACATTGGAGAAAAAATGGAGAAAAGAATAACAACCTCACTGACACACACACACACACACACACACACACACGAAATGGAAAAGGAAGATTTTTGTGGGGCAAGAAAATAGCATTCAAATATTTGAAAGGCTGTTGTACCGAAGAAAGGTTAGACTTGTCCTATTTGGTCCCCGTGAGCAGGATTTAAAGTAGTTGGTACAAGTGGCAAAGACTCACATTGAAGTTTGAGTGAAAGAACTTCCTAACAATCAGAGTTGTTCAAATGGGCTACCTTGTGAGGTAGTGGGGGCAGCCTTCACTGAAGTACTTAAACTGGTTATTGACATATCATCATGGCCTCTGGAACACCTTTCAGTTTCAAGATCCTGTGAGAGATTCTACTCACTGTCAACCGAATACAGTCTACTCATTTTGAGATTTCATGTCACTAAAACTTTCTGAGCAGGAGAATCATGATGAAACTAGTGTTTGAGAAGATTAAACTGGCAGTTGTGTGTCAACATATTCACCAATGCAAAAGAACATGAAAATATTTGTCTTATATTTCCTGGAAAACAATATCTCCGGGACAGTATTTGCATTTTTCACGAAGTTACGAAGATTGGGAAATCATCTCTGCCTCTTAGAATACCCTGACCTCTGGTGGCCATTTTAAACGTTCCACTTGTTTATCATCCATCATTGTTGTGGCTGCTGTTACATTGTTGCCATGATTATCATTATCAATCATCATTCTTATTGTTAAAACTTTGGACATAAGAACCAAATGACTCGAATGTTACATATACAGTATCTCTGGAGACTGCAGCCCCGCCGTCCGGCTCAGACTTCTGTAATACTATAAATGTAAGTAGATTTTGTTGAAAATAAGAAAGGTTTGTTGTTTTCTATGAGTATGCAGGGTAAAGAGTGTTGGATCTGAAGTCATTGGACAACTCTGGAACCAGTTTCCTCAGCCATAAAATGAAGGGATTGGAATAAATGGTCTTTGAGATCTCCACCTCTATGATCCTATGAGATACAAATGGAAGACTGGCTTCTAATTTCTCTTGTCCCCTATAGAATCAAAACTTAATACTCCTGTGTTTTCCAAGGTGAAAAATAACTAGCATAACAAATTAACTCAAGCTGTATGTACTTTGTGCTTTTTTCCCTAAATTTATTTATCTTGTAGTTTTACTTGTAAAAGAGACCCTAAAACATATAGATTTATGGAGAGCAGTTTTATTATGTATCGTGTATGTATGTATCTCTAAAAAACTTGTGGTATATGATAGAAGTTCATGGTTCCTTAATATAAACCTCTATCTTATTCTTCTTTGCATATTGAAATATTATCTTTTCTGACAATTTTTAAGTTCACAAGAAAAGATTTTTGGGGGGGGGCAATCAGAATTAGGTGACTTACCCAGGGTCACACAGCTAATAAGCATGTGAGGTCAAATTTGAACTCAGATCCTCTTGATTTCAGGAGCAGGGCTCCACCTAGCTACCCCAAAAAAAGAATTTAAAAAAAAAAGATATTTCTTTTTTTTTTCCCCAGCAGAAAGGTAGTAGAGAATTAGGGTAAGCAATAGGCAAACACTTGCAGAGCTCTATGCTTCAGCCCTAGCTTTGTCATTCATTTCATGTGTAATGGGAGCATATTGTTTAATCCTGAAATGCCTCAGTTGCCACCTTGAAGTCAGACAATGTTTATTTTTAAAAATTTGATTAAAGAACTACCAACTCTTCCCTAATGGTTCCCCATGGTTCTACTCAAATTAGCATCGGCCCAGTTTTCTATAATTCTGTTCAAAAGTTCAATCTTTTTTCCCTCCTGAAATCCTCCTCTGCTGCTTTATTTTGGTATGGAAGAGGTTCTGGGTTCTGGAAATCTGTACCAGTGGACTGCAACCTCTGGCGGAACAGTTCTACAAGCTGGAAACCCTTTGAGTACAAGTCAGGGGTTGGCCATTGCCCAAAGCCAGGCCACTTACATTCAGAGAGATTGCTCATTAGGCTGGATTCAGAAGCACAGACACTTGCAAAAACCATATACTAAGTTATAACTGGATTAAAATCTGTGTTGGTGGAGTGAATACTCACACACCAACAAAATGGCAGATCAGTAAAATTTTGAAACATCTATTAAGTGCCTCCTGTGTGCAAGACATTGTGCTACATACAATAACAGAAATGAAAAAAAGTTCCTGACCTCAAAGACATTACATTCTGTTTGGAATGCAACATCTAAACAGATAACAAGATAATTAAAGGAAGAGGAGAGTACTAGCAATTAGGCAACTAGGGAAAATTTTCCTGTATGAGTTGGCATCTAAACTGAGCCTTAAAGGAAGGTAAAGCTTCTGTGAGGCAGGGATGAGTAGGAAATATGTTGCAGATATGATAGACAGCCTATGCAAAGATTGACTTGAACAGATTTGTGAGGCATCTGCGTAGAGATTATAATTGAATCCATGAGAGCTGATGACTCATGAGGTAGGATATAGAAAAAGAAGAGAAGAATGTCCAGCATGGAGTCTTGGGTAGGTGGGAGAATCTTCTGTATCCTGAGAAGTCATAATCAGATAGGAAAGAGGAAACTTGGGAAATAGTCAAAGGAAGAGAGAGCATCCAAGAAAACAGGGTGATCAGCAGTGTCAAAAGCTGTAAAGTCGTATAGAAGGATGTGATTTGAGGAAAAGGCAATCAGATTTAGCAAGTAAGAAATCATTCATTGGTAATCCTGTAGACAAGTTTCAGTTGACTGGTCCAGACAGAATCCGTATTGTAAGGGATTGAGGAAAGGGTGCAAAGAGTACAGAAGTTTTTGTTTTATTTTATTTTCTAAGAGTTTGGCTTTGAAAGGCAGGAGAAGTGTAGAACAGTGTTTTGAGGGAATGACAGTGACAGGTGAATTTTTTATAAAAAAGATTGGTGGATATGGGCATATTTGTAGGGAGCAGAAAAGGAACTAGTAGATAGGGAGAGACTAAAGGTGAAATGAAGAGAGAATACCAAAGAGAAAATCTCCCAGAGAAAATAGTTGAAATAAAAGGTACAAGTACAGAGTTTGATTTTGGCAAAAGGGCTACTTCTTTATCAAAGACTAGGACAAAGGAGGAAAGAGGAAGGTGGGGTAGAGGAATTTTGAATTGTAGACTAGGATTCATAGAAGGATGGCCTTTATGTTCTCAGTAAAGCAGGGGGATGAGGTCCTCTGCAACATTGTGAAGGCTGGAATTGATGGCATGTGGCAGCTGATTAGAAGCAGGAAGTGAAGGGTGAAAGAGAAGAACCAAAGATGGCATTGAGGGTTTGACTGATAGGATTTCAACTGAGCTTTCCCCTTCCCTAAACAAACCATTATGGTTCCATAACATTACATTCAGGGCCCTTTCTCCTTGTTTCAGGAATAGACAAGCTCAGTCTTTATGATCCTCCTTTGCAGTTTGCTTTCTGGTCTTCTTAGTCCCTTAGGAATAAATATGCAAGCTTAGGGAGACTCAGGTCATTCATTGAGTTTAATAAGCCTTGATTAAGCTCCTATTGCATGCAAGTTATTGTCCTAGTTGCTGAGATCTCAAAGACCAACCAACCAACCAACAAAAAACTGGGTCTCTATCCTCAAGATGCATATTTTCTGCCTGGAGGATACAATATTAACACAGAAAAGTCAATTCAATTTAATTTGAGAAGGGAAAAGTCACCCAAAACTGAGCTCAGTGATAGGAAGGGCTTTTTATAGGAGGTGATACCCAAGATGATGAGGCTTGAATGAAGCTAAGGATTCCAAGAGTCAGAAGTAAGGAGCTTTACCCTGATTGTTGTTGTTTGTCGTTCATTCTCTAAGAGGGCTCTGACAACCAGGAGGTGATGCCATGACATACAAGTGAATTGGATTTAAGTGAGGAAGGGCTGTGCAAAGTCACCAGCCTCACTCTCTCCTCTGGAGCTATGTGGGTTCTGTGGCAAGATATACATTAGGATAACTGGAGATGACCCTAGATGCTGTGAAAGACCTTGGCCTTTTTAAGCTAAGGCCTTTAGCAGGTCTCAGTTTGAATGAGGCAGTGCCCATTTAGTGATTAAGGATAGGTAAAATGAGGCAAAGAATGGCCTTTTTAACTGTAGTTAAAAAAAAAAATCAGTCTGGGAGGGGAAGATCCTCAGGGTTTCTGGACAAAAGAGAAACAATTCTTATTTACATTCATTCTGAGTCAGTTGGGCCTGAGCAATGACCAAGTGTGGCTTGACCTAGGACCTACTAATGGCCAATTGGTGAGAGATGAAAGATTTGGGTTTAAGGTATGGTCCTTAAGAAAGAAATCTAGCCTCTAAACCCCAAGATATCTTTTGAAGTTTGGGAAGGGGAGGGAAGGAAGGAAGGAAGGAAGGAAGGAAGGAAGGAAGGAAGGAAGGAAAGGAAAGAAGGAAAGAAGGAAGGAAGGAAGGAAGGAAGGAGGGAAGAAATAAAGACTTTAGCTTAAAAAGGTCAAAGTTTTCCACTGCATCTGGGCATCTCTAGTCATCTTGATGTGTGTCCTGCCACTGGACCCAGATGGCTCCAAAGGAGAGAGTGAAGCTGGTGACTTTGCACAGCCCTCTGTAATGCCATGCATGAGCAGCTTCCCAAAAGAATGCTACTGTGAACAGCTTTTAAGGTTCTGATTACACAGGATAGTGAACATTCCATTTATTCCATAACAAATCAAGGCAAACATTCACAACAAATCCCTACAAATACGCCTCACTTAAATCCAGTTCACTTGCATGCTATGGCATCACTTCTCTAATGTCATAGTTCTCTTTGAAAATGAAGAACAAACAACAACCTCTGCCCCACTGGGAACCCAACTAGTTTACTCTAGAAATTCAATATAGAGACACAAAGGTCAGAAATGAAATACCGAGGGCAAGCAGGCCAGCTTAAGTGTGTCAACAGACATTCATACACTGACAGCATTTTGGTACTAGAGATATATGCTTGAACACAGATTTTATTTATTTTTTTTTGGTTTTAGGTCTGGGGTGTTTCAAAGAATGGGACTATGTCAGCTGGTCTTTGGAGCCAATGTACAAATGGGTCATGTAATGGATCACTATCACTTTGGGAAGGAGGTATGGTTGGTCGTTTTTTGGAGCTTGAAAAAGACTGATTTTTTGGGGGGGGCCTAAATAAGTTTAATCTTTTCTCTCTGTTTACAAATATTTGGACAGATGCCCTCAAATCTGTGCAAGCCTTCATGATTCTGGCCATCATCTTCTCTGTCATTTCTCTTGTTGTTTTCATATTCCAACTCTTCACCATGGAGAAAGGAAACCGGTTCTTCTTCTCTGGAGCCATCATGCTGGTTTGCTGTAAGTATACTAGAGTCAGCCTCCTTACCTTAAAATGCAAGTGTTTACAGTAAAGAAAGCATAAGTAATTTAGTGGGAGATTTCATATGAAACGGTCCTTTCTGATTTTCTCTTTTTGAGAATCTTTAATTAAACGAAAGGCCAGTCACCTCAGTCCTTCGTAAGAAGCTGCTACCAAGCAGTCGTTACACATTGCAACTGAAATACCTCTGGAAAAGCAATCCATTGCCATGCTTAATTAGTGAGTCGTGCTCTCATGGGTTACAAAAAGGGGAAAGTTGTAGCCACAACATAAAGCAGGTATCCTCTTCCTCCTCCTCCTCCTCCTCCTCCTCATCCTATCACTATTTCCCAGTTCATCCAGTTGGGCTGGAAGACTAAATAGCTGTTGCTGCACATTCTTGTACAATTAGATCCTGCCCTGACATGCTGCAGATACAGACAACATTCAGAGCCAGGGTGGGAATGGTGTTCTTTGGGTTGCTTTAGACTTCTGATTATTTATGCTTATTGTCCTACCTAGACAATTCAGCAGTTTCTTTACAGAGCTCAACAGTAGTCCTCCTTGGGGTCTGAGTTGGTGTCCTAAATTTCAGTTTGAATTGATTTATTATGCATAACAATGAAGACACTGAATTTAAAAATCACAAAAATTCCTTTGATGGCTTGCCCTATATGACAAGACAAAAACTTAAAAGTAAGGCTTGTGTTTCTGACTTTAATATTGGTCTCTCACTTTCTTTCCATTTCCCCCCCCTTCCCTCTCTTCCCTACAGGGCTATGCATTCTGATTGCAGCTTCCATCTACACTGATAAATCCAAGAACACTTTTCCAGAATTTGATCACCATGGATATTCCTTTATCCTGACTTGGATCTGTTTCTGCTTTAGCTTCATTATTGGCATCCTCTATCTTGTCCTTAGAAAGAAATAAAGCTGCTGGAATGTCTGTGGGGTTTAGGGGAGGGGGCTGGGAGGGTAAAGCTGTTGAGACTGGGAGGGAAGTGGGAGCTGCTCTGCTAGAAGAACCATGTAAAGGGAGGGGTGGGAGGATGGGGTGGGAATGGGAGGGGGAAGAACTAGACTCATCATTGCTGAGACCAATCACTACCACCACACACCCTACCCTCAAGAGAAAGCAGGCTGTGAGGAGAAGCTGCTCTGATCTTCCCTGGATACCACAGGCCAGAGAGCTTCCCACAAACCACCAGGGTTGTTTTCCTGCTCTTCTAAACTCTGTTGGACTTGCCAGACATCAGGCCGTTGACTTCCTAGCATGATGGAGAAGCAGTGAAGTTCTCGCTCCTGAGGAATCAAGAATGCCCTCAGACCTTTTTCACCAAGTTAAAATAGCGGTACAAGTTCCTGGCAATCACTGTGGTGTTATTTGTGCTGAATGTGTTAAATCTGGAAGCAACCCCTCCCTTCCTACTCAGAGAAAAACATTGAACCCTCTGTTACAAAGTGGCCTTAAACCAAGCTGTTGGCAACCACCCGATAATCTCTGTTATGATTAGCCTGAGGAATCAGAAAAAAGTAAATTAGAGAAAGTGTGTTAGCACCTGACAACATTGGAAGGGTTCAGAAATGCTTGCTGATTGAGGCAGAGATTGCAGGGAGAGGACAAAGCAAGCAGGGAGATTGGTTAGGAGGTTATAGAGAATAGGAGATTTCATACTCAAGAGGGACCTCAAAGGTCCTCCAGTGATCCAATCCCTCCCCCCAGAGCAGCTGATCAAAACGCACATTCACCCCCACACAGAGGCCTCTCACCACTCAAGTTTGCTGGGCCCCTTGCCTACGCTCTGAGGCTAGGAGTTTTTGTAAAGCCATTAATTAACTACAAAGTCTACAGTGAATATAACATGCAAGCTATGGGACCAAGGGATTGTCTTATAAAGAGCACCAAGTCTCCCAAACTGTACTTTTTGATGCTGGACTCAATTTTTTTGGTTGCCTACATATGAGCAGATTATTTTTTCCTACTCTCGTGATGGAATGGCAGTAAACACAGCTGTTTATAATCCCCAAATTAGGAACAAAAGAGGAAGTGGAGTCCAATTATCCAGACAGGGATATGCTAGCTGGGGTTTTATTACTCCCTTCTAGCTCATATTCCTTGTAAGATATTGTGGGTATGGGGGCAGCTAGGTGGCCAAGTGAATAGAGCATTGGCCCTGGAGTCAGGAGGGCCTGAGTTCAAATCCAACCTCAGACACTTGGCATTTAAAAAGCTGTGTGACCTTGGGCAAGTCACTTAACCCCAATTGCCTTGCCTTCCCCTCTCAGAAAATGATATTGGGGTATGTCACTTCATTTCTCCAAGGCTCAGCTTCTCATATTTGGGGACCCAGGATCTTAGATCTCTTCCTGGCTTTGTAGGTCATCTAGTCTGGCCTTATTATATAGGAAACTGGGGCTCAATAACCACCTCATACACCTCATAGCAGGGCTTTTTAATCCTTTTTTGCATCATGGATTCCTTTGACAGTCTGGTGAAGCCCAGAGACCCCTGTTGAGAATAATGCTTTTTTATAATTGATGGAAAAACCAAATTACATTAAGAGATTAGTGAAAATAAAAAGATATTCCCCCTCCCCCCATCCAAGTTCATAGATTCCCTAAAAACAATCTAAATACCTCTTGGGAGGTTAAGAACCTCTATCTTACTGTGTATTGAGGCCTAATTATTAAGAAAGCTAATTCAATTCAAGTTAAATTAAAGCAACAAAAAGGAACTTGGGTGAAAGGTGCTACCTAATTGTAAAGTATTATTATGTCATAGCTCAGTTATGAGAACAGATTGCTTGCTTCCTTGCTTCCTACCAGAAAGCAGAACATTCCCCCGAGACAAGTAAAACTTTAGTCAATAGGTAAAGTTCTTTTTATGACTTATGGTACCTGATCAGATCATAACTGAACTGCTCTGCTGCCATAGGGCCATTAATATACAGGATTGAGTTATTCTGTTCCTATTGGTCAACTAGCCACTGCTTTCCTCCCCTTGGCAGGCAGAGAGGAAAGTGGGGTTCTTAAAGGGACAGCCAGAGCAGCTATTTAAAGCCATCTCAGACCTTGGGTTTCTTTTTCTGATGTTTCCCCTCTCCATGTGAAGGGAATAGTCTTGGGGAGGAATTTCAGACATCTTTTCCTTCTAACTTAACCTCTACTCTCCCAATATCTCCTGTACTTTTTTTTTTGAATTGTGTGGGGTTGTTCTGCCATGATTGCTGATATTTATGTAAAAGTAGTATTACTAAGCAGTACTGGTGTATATTCTAGTTCCATGTATAGCCTGGGGGCAGGGCACCAGATTACCTGAGAGGGATGGCCAGGTTGGCTTGGAAGATTGTGGGCTGATAAATGTTTTAACAGATAAGAAAAGTTTAGGCAAGTAGTAATGGCTTTTATAACCTCCAAAAACTTATGCCATGAGTTAACCAAGGAGATGTTTATGTCAATTAACTAAAGTCAAAATACGTCTTGGAGTGAACATCATGTTCCCCTCTTCTTTTTGTGTGACATTTCCTTCTTATGCAATTTGTATTACATTGGTAGGCATGTCCTAGTACTGTACTTGGCTTTTTATCATGGAATAAGGATATTTCATATACGGTAATTGTAAATATTTTGATACAAATGTTTATAACGTTAAGGTTAAAAAATAGATTCTGATTCCCTTCACTGCATAAACTTTGTCTCTTCATTCTTTGAAAATGTTGGAAAGTACGAATAGTAGAAATATATGACCCCAGCTATAAGGTTGCAATTTACTTGGTGCTTGGTTGAGATACGAAAGGGGGAGAGCTTTGGGCCTTAATGTCATCGTGTTGCCTCAAAAAATATCCTTCTGGAGCCTAAGCTATTCCTTGGTTGTCAATTAGGCAACTTTAGAAGGTGCAATAATTTGTAGTTTATGAAATGTGATCAAATTCAGGTGTCTCTTGCTTTTAAAAAATCTCATACAAAAACAGAAACTTCCTAAACAGACCCGTTAGAATGGATTATCTACTTTATAAATAAAGCATCTCTTTACTTGCCCAAGTGACTCACCACAAACTTCCCTTGAATTAACTAGTTCTCTTAGTGCATTCCGAGTATGAATTAATTTGCAATTTTGATTTATACATAATTTTTCAGGAACCCATCTCATGTACAAAATGATGGGGTTTTTTTCCCATTGAGGAAAAATGGCATTTATACCATAGACCAATAGTGAAGGAAAAGAGTAAGCTCCTGCCATGTTTATGTCGACAGAACCAATGAGATGGGACTGACTTCAATGCATGTGAAATAGTCTTCTGTCTCTCAGTGCTTTGTTTATGGTTCCAGAACTGGAAAGAGAGAGTGGTAAGTGCTCAGGTGCAAGTAGTGAGGCTGGGGAGGAAGAAGTGAGGATCTCACTGAAATAGTGGGCCAAGTAAGGTAGTCATCAATCAAGAAAGCAGGACTCCAGTGTAGATGTTCTAGAGATAAAAGGGTTAAAACATCTCTGCCATGTTTTCAGATCCAGGCAGAGATCGCTACTGATGAAGCTGGGGGGAAGATGACTAGTGAGTAGGGAATGAAGTAAAGCATAACTGGATCCTAAAATTCCAACTTCCTATTTCTCTAAACCCCATCATTCCCCCCAAGTTCCATTTCCTTGATGCCTCTCCTCCAACTAAATTATATATAATATTATAATATATTATTAAATTAAATATTAAAATATTTATTAAAAATATGTTAATTCAAATATATTAAAATGATAACTAATACAATATTAATTTTATAAATATGTATACATATACATATGTATATAAAGCTTACATCACTCCTACCCCTCACTATATTGTAAACAAATTTCCTTTATCCTTGAACTCTTCCTCCTATACCTCTTCCATTTTTTGGCCATGACCTGAAACAATATTCCTTGCTACCCTCTCCAGTGTTATGCCTCCTTATTCACAGGGTCAAGGAGACATGTTAATATACTTCTTTCCTCCAACTACCCCTTTCAAATCATTGCTCCGCTGTGAGAGTTTGACAGCTTCTTTAAAATCCATGCCATTCAATTATATTACCCTGTCCAGGTTTGTTGTTGTTTTCATTTACTAACATTGAAGACATTCTCCCACCTTCCCCAATGATTTCAGCACCTGGATCTCAGCCTTCCTCTCCAATCTGAGTCCTGTCATCATTCATTGCAATTTCAATATACACCGTGATAACCCTTCACACACCACGGTCTCCTTCTTCACTAACCATCTCAATTCCCATGACCTCCATCTCTATTCTGCCTCAGCCACCTATGAGGTATAAATTTTTTAGATCAGAAGTGTCAAGTGGTGGCCCAATACAGAGGGCAAAATCAAACCATATTAAAATGTAATTGTTCAATATTAAAAAAATAAATAAAATACAATTGAACACAGATAATGTTAATATATATGGTTTTCTAAGTTAATATACAGCCTGTGGGCATCCTTATATATGTTTTAGTGGCTTTCATTTTTATTTGGAGTTTGACTAGCTTAGATCACATTATCACCCAAATTCTGCTACCTCCTTGTGAAATTTCTCTTTCTAATCACAGTTTCTTTCCCTTGCCTTATCTCTTATAAAGCTGTACTCCACCCTTCCTATGACACCAGTCTCTTGATCTCTTCTTATTCTCTTAATTCAGTGTGCCTACTCTGGCTTCGCTTTCTCCTTTCAAAATTCTATAGTCAGCAATTTCAACAAGGCACTTCCCCATACTTTTGAATCCTTTACTCCCTAGCCCTTCTCATGCTCCTCCTTTACTAATCTACAACGCTGAGATGCTCTCACAATCTTCCATCTTTGTTCCTGCTTCCAAGTCACCAAGCACTGCTTGAGGAAGTCACAGAATCAAAACGGCAGAGCTCATTACAAATTCCACTTAAATGGGCCATAGTTGCTGAATGGAAATTTCTTTTACTCATTTTTAATTCTGATTGATTCAGTATGATATTATTCTAAGCTTCTTGTCAGGCTTCCAATTCCACCTTTTACCCACTGAACTTCAGCAGAACATATCAAGCCGTGAGCAAACATTTATTAAATGCTTGCCATGTGCCAGGCACCATGCAAAGTGCTAGAGATTTTTTTTTTTAAGGGGAAAACAATTCATGCTTTTGATGAGCTTACATTCTAATGGGGGAGACAACTTGTACATACATACATACATACATACATACATACATAGACACATATACCTATATATGTATACACACACATATATATAATGTATATTTATAAATACATATACAAGATATATGCACAAAGTAGATATGAGATCACTATAGGGAGGTGGTACTTCCAGCTAAGGGACTTGGGGAGACTTCCTTCAGAAAGGCTATTCATCTGAGTCTTGAAATAAATCACGAATTCCAAGTGGTAGAAGTCTACACCAGAGTATTCAAGGCAAAGGAAAACAGCTGGAATAAAATTGGAAGATGGGAGATGTCACATCACATGTCATGCACGAAGAACAGCAATTAGGTTAGTGTGGCTGGGTCATAGAGTTCGTAGAGGATGGTAATGTAGAAGAAGACTGGAAATTTAAATGCCAAATGAAGGACTTTATTTTTGATCTGAGAGAGCCAATGGGGTTTATTATGGAGATGACATTCAGAACTATGCTTTAGAGAAGTCTTTTGACAATCTTTGACTTCCCTTAGCTGCTTGGAGAATAGTGGCCTTGAAATATCGTATCCCTGAGGTCCAGAAGCCTTGACCGACAGTAAAACATATTACTGAGTTCCAGGAGAGGGACCAAGATGCCCTATCTCATATGCCCAAGAAAGACCTGGGGGGGGAGGGGGCGGTTATGATTCAAGGGAATCCAGAAACATGGTAGAAATTACTGAAATTGAGAAGATTAAAAACACTGTGAACCCCATCATTTTCTATATTCCATCACATACCTAAACATTTCAGGGCGTTCTCACGTATGCTCTTTTGGCTGTAGTCAGCTTTTTCTCTAAGTCTAAGCTAACCACTCCACCTGTGCTCTCCACCCCACCCCGTAACCTTTGAACCCTCAGAGAATAAGATTTAATATTTAGTTACAGATCGCTAAACAACCCATTGCCTAGTTTAATAAGATTAGACAAAAATTAAACGTGGTCAGAAGTGACAAAGGAGAATCATACAGATTGTAATTGTGCAATCTTCAAACCTTCCCAGGCACAAGAAGTTTCAGTGACTATTTTCTCTATAATAAATTATAAACTCCTTTATTTTGGCATTTCAAACCCTTTAAAATCTGGCTTCAAGCTATCTTTCCAAAAATTTTGCATTATTTCTGCTTGTGCATTCTATGATCCAGCCAAATTGGCCTGCTCGCTGATCCTCATCCACAATAATCCATATCCTTTGGAATCCAGAGCTCCACTCAAACTTCATTTTACATCCCACACAGTGCCATTCTTCATCATCCAATTATTAGTGATTTCTCCAATCCCAGCGGAAGGTATCGAGAGCAGGCATTATTTTTATTTTTCAAATTTTGTGTTCGCTAGCACTGGGGGAAATAGTAGGTGCTACATGTCAGTTGATTTAAATTAAAGAAGCAGCAGAGGATCTCAATGAAATTTGTTATATACATACATAATCAGTATATGTAACCTATGGTCCAGAGAACCTCCTAGACCATGGATTTACATGAATTGCATCTCACCCTGATGGCCTAATCCCAACTGGGTTGCTATTTCTTTTTGGCTCATTGCCCCTACTTGGAGATATTCAGGAATGTCTAGTATTCTCAAAGTGTCATTTTTATCTAGGTTCCACAAATGTGGGTCAAATGGTCCCGAGTACCTGTTCAAGTAGTAAAGGAACAGTATGGGTATCATAATTGGGACAGCCTTTATTTCATCCTATAGAAAGGGCAAGCATTACAAAGGATCCATAGAAGCCCATAAACAGATACAGAAATTACACCTTCCCAGTAGGAACTGAACTTGGAGATGTTATTAGGGCAACCCCTTGACAGTCCAGTGAAACCATATTATCCCTCAGGGCCGTAAATGGTGTCTTCCAGACTCATAGTGCCACCCTGTGGCTTCCTTAGGCTTCCTTCATAAAGTAAGCATACTTTGGGGGTTGCTGAACAAATGATGTCCTTCCCACAGAACTTGCATCACTTGAAAACTCCCTAGCTTTACTCTTCAATTACGAGGGAGCAATGGAACATCGCAAATAAGCCCCCTTCTTTCTTACAAGTATTATTCTGTATCAGAAAATCATCTCCTCTTTTGAAAACCTGGGGACTCCAGAACTTGAGAACTAATGATCTTGGGATTGATTGAAGACACACACACGCATCTATGTCTTCTACAGCCATCTGCAGAAAATCTCTTGATGTCCCAGTTGCTACCACCTGTTAAACTCAAGAAAGTGCTCAGGATTTCACCTTTCAGACCACATCCAAGCACATGACAACTACACCCTCCAGGAGTCCTGGTGAGAGAAAGGAGAAATGCATTCCCCTCATCTGCAGAAAATATACGGGAAGAAAGGGAAGGGGTAGTCCTGAAGAGAGCTGAGGATCCTGCTTTTTTAGGTCATGCAGATTTTCAGTCAGACAATCATTAAGAAGGCAAGTCACTTAACCCTGATTGACCTCCAAAAAGCAAAAAATAATTAAATAAATAAATGAGAGAGAGAGAGAGAGAGAGAGAGAGAGAGAGAAAGAGAGAGAGAGAGAGAGAGAGAGAGAGAATTCCAGTCTCTGAAACTCAATGAGGAACACTAGCTATGCTTGTATTCTTTTAGGAAGTGTCCCTCTGTTACCTTCAAACAATGAGCTACGCTCTGTAATCTCCTGGATTAATTGGGATCTCCATAAATCGATCATCAACTTTAATGTATCACTGTTATTATTTATTTCAAATACCTGACTAAATTGAATGATCTGTAAGAGAGAATGCTCATTTGAAAACATTCCAATCACAGAGCCAAGAAAATTTGGACACAATCACAGACACATTGCATGTGTGATGACCAGCTTTGATAAACTGGACTCTTCTCAGCAATGCACAGGTATAAGACAACTCTACAAGTCTCAGGATGGAAGGAGATGTCTACATTCAGAGAAAGATCTAGAAAGACCAGAGTTTAAATGGAGACTGAAGCAATCTACATGGTATCGTTCTTTTTCATGTTTGGTTTTCCTTCTTTTTTCCCATTGTTCACTCCATTGGTTAAACCCTTCTATACAACCAGACTATTGTACAATGTGAAAGTATTTGCAGGTCCTATACTTGATTGCATTCCTCCATGGGGGGGCGGCGGAGGGGGGAAGGGAAGGGAGAAAAATTGAAACTCAAGGGATTGTGGAACTGAATCTTGTAAACTAAAAGTAAATAAACAAGCCAATGAAAAAAAAGTCCAGGGGAAAGTGGGCTCAAACTTAGAGACCACATAAAACATGGAGGTAACTGACAGTTCTTGGTGGCTGTAGTACTTTTCTCCCTTGTGTATTTATGTTAAGTGTTTCTTTATATCTATATCTATATCTATATCTATATCTATATCTATATCTATATATGCCTAATAAATGAGAAGTTCCTTAAAAAAAAAAAGAAAACATTCTAATCAAACCTTAGTCCCCTGTGACACTTCTTTCTCCTTTACCCTTCCCACCAAACTCTAATTAATTGCCACATGCAGCTAATTCTACCTCCACATTAAAAAAAAAACAACAAAAACTCCTTTCCACCGCCCTGCAATCACCCTTGTATAAGACCTTTTCATCTTTCACTTGGTCTATTGAAATAACCTCTTTTTTGGTAAGAGCAATAGCTTCATAGGGTAGGATAGATGTCCCTCCACTGAGAGTCAGGGAAGCTATCTCCAACATGGTTGGTCCGGGGAGCTGAGATTTGAGCTGTCAGAATGGCTTCCAAGCATAAAAGGCCAGCCCATTAGGAGTCAGTGCCCTTCAGACTTGGCTGGCCAGAGGTGTTCCTGTATGGAGACAAATAAGGTCTTTGTCTACTCAAACCAGTGCTGTGTCCTTGCTGAGTATTCTTTCCATGCTATTGTTAGTAAGCCTGCTTTTGTTAACTGTTAAATGGTCTGTCAATGTCTCATTTTGTTTTAATTAAAATCCAAAGTACCAGATCAACCTGAATCAGGTTCACAGCTCCCTAATTAGTCCCCCTGATCCTAGTCTCTTCCCTTTCTAATCTCTCTTCCACACAACTGCCAAAATCATCATCTTGATGATCGTGTCACTCCTTTCCTGAAGAAGCTTCTGTGGCTCCCTATTGCCTCTAGGGTTAAAAAAAAAAATGACCTCTAATTTTCAGTCTGAAATTCAAAGTCTTCCACAGTTTGGTTCCAACCTATCTTTCCAGCCTTATGTCACATCACTTTCCTTTACATATAATATGTTCCAGTGAAACTTATCCTGTTCTTTCTTATTTCCATGGATTCATGCAAGTTATCTCTTATACCTAACATATACCACTTCCTTATCTCCATCTTCTGAAATTCTTCTTATCCATTTGATATGCATCCTAATAAAAACTACATATGATACTTTTTAAAGCAACTTAACCTAATATTACCAATTTTAGGTTTAGTATTGGTACCTTGATAGCAACTTTTAAAAGAAAACAAATTTTAAGTTATGATTTACTACTGTCTTCACTAATCCTTAATTGTTCCTAACCTTTTGCTTACTCTAAATCTAGTTTTATTTCCAGAATTCATTAGAGTATTTCTTTCAAATTTACTCTGAACTCTTATCTCGGAGACATACTTTTGACAAAGATAATCTATATTTCAACGATTTTAAGCCAATTTGATGCCAAAACTTATTATTTAGATTATTCTTTAGTTTAAGCCATTTGAAATAATTAAGAGGACAGGTTTCTTTTCAACTCAACCATCAAGGCTTTTTCCGACTCCCTTGCGTTTTTTCTCCCAATATGCATGATGAAAGACTAAAGGAAAGGCATGAATAGTCTCAGTGACATCAGATATGCACACTATGACATTTTATCTTTTAATAACACGCTTAATTTCCCCTTCCCTCAAACTGCCCAGTCCTCTCAGCCCTGGAGCAACTCTTAAGCCCCTAGAGTTCTACCACAAGGAATATAAGCCTAAGAATTCTGGGTCAGCCTGCAGTATCCATTGCCTACTTGGTCAAGACCTGAAGACCATCCAGTAGTGTTCATCACAGGTTAATTTTCTACCTTTCTTTCTACCAAATCAAAGCTTCTTTAGGATAATCCTGTGGAGTTCCCATAACATCCTAAATTCACAGAGTAGCCTGGGTTGGGGAGGTCTGAAACTGAAAGGTGGTTAGACTTATTTACCCTATTCAAATAACATACCAAATCTAACAAAATGAGTTAGGAAAAATCCAAAGATTAAAACAGACATGCTAGGCCCATTTAACGTTTGTTTGAATCTGCATCACTCCTTCCTTCTAAATCTTACTTATTGTTTCATGTTTTTTTTCTCCCAAATCTAAGTTTATGCTTTTTTCTCACTTTAGTGAGTTCTAGTAGTTACTCTGTAGCTCAAGTAGGATTTTTTCCTTTCAAAGAAAATGAAAGGTGATATGTCAGGAAGAAATTAATGCCTTTCCTTAATTTTCCTTTTCAAACTTACAAAATGTCTACCTTTAAAACTGTGTTTTCAAAAAAATGCTTACTTTTGCCCAAATTTCCCCCACTCTACAAACATCCTTTTTTAGACAATTTGTTCTTTTTTATCCTTAGATTTTTAATTTTGAATGTTTTCTGGACAGATATTTTCACCATTAGCATCTGATGGCAGCCTGGATACAGGTAATACTGACTTCAGGCTAAATATTTAGCATTGTTATAAAAACAAAACACCCACACGATAATGAAATGCATCAAAGACTAAGGTCTATTATATTATTATGTTCATTGCCAGTCACCATCTTTTAAAAGTCACATGGACAGCTGGAGGTCCTGTAGAGAAGAACAACAATATGATTAAAGAGATGGAAAATAGGACGTACAGCGAAAGGTTAAAAGAATTGTGATTGTTGGCCAATGGAAGAAAAGGTTGAGAAGTGACCTGACACTCCCAACTAAAGTATATATATGTCTACGTCTATGTCTGTGTCTGTGTCTGTGTCTGTGTCTGTGTCTGTGTCTGTGTCTGTGTCTGTGTCTGTGTCTGTGTCTATGTCTATGTCTATGTCTATATCTATATCTATATCTATATCTATGTATGTATATAGTATTTTATGAATGGAATGCTTTCCATGTCTTTAGAGGACTAATCAAGAAGAAATGGCTTTGAGTTATGCTAGAAACAGATTATAAAACTTAGTGACAGAAAGGACTTTAATAATCACCTGGTCTCTTGACTTTTTACAAAGGATGAAACCAAGGCTTCAAACCTTGACCAAGTTCACTTAGGCAGCAAATAACAGAAGCAGGATTTGAAGGCAGGTCCTCTTTCTCCAAATCCAGTGTTCCTTACACTATACTAAAAATCACACTCAGAAATGGTAACAATTGACACTCGTTCATTCTTTCATTGCAAGTTGCAGAGGTGATAGCTGACTGAACTCTCTCCTCTTTTTAATTTTCTACAACTGCTTTAGTTAACTCCACAAAAATCATAATGAGTCATAGTGTATTAGAACCAAAAGGAAATTTAGTGTGTGACTAGTCTACCTCCAAATTCTTTATAAGAATTTCACATAGCAGCACTATTAATACACTTCATAAAATCCTAATCTGACACTTCATCATGATGTGGAGGTTACTGTGGATTTTTGAAGGTGATATCTACTCTGGCAGGTTCCATTAATTCTGGAAAGTTTTGGGCTATAGTCTTGGCAACAGTTCACATGTGTTGTCAAAGAGCCAACTTAGCAAAGGAAAGACCAATAAACTGACTGCTCAATGATAAATTCTCTTGCCATGGCAACCAGTGAAGTAAAGAAAATCAAAATAAGTACCTCAGTCATTTGTGGCTCCCTTCTGCTTCCATATTATGGTAGTGAATGGCAAAGGGAGGCATAGAAAATGCTAAGATCTGACCAGGCAGATGTTATTTTTTAGAAACATGGTGAAGAGGAAAGAACCTTGGAGTTGGAACTTTGACACCCACTATTTGTGTAACCTTGGGCCTCACAGGACCCAGAAGGACTCAACCTCTTTGGACCAAAGAAGTTTCCTCATCTATAAAAAGGGATTTGCATCTATTGAAAGGGATTGTATTAGATGACCTTTTAGATTCCTTCCAGCTCTAAATCTCAACCCCTATGACTATTATTTACCCATAGGTATTCTGTATGTGAAGTTGTTGCCTAATGTTCAACTAATCACCACACTGCTGGAAAAACTAAACTAAGTCAACATTGGTAGTCTCTCCATAAATGAAACCAAAAGACTAAAGTAAATTGCGGATAAAAGAAAGCATGCATGATTTGGGGATTCTCTTTGGAGAGAAGAACAAAGTAGTGGAATCAGTTTCATTGCGACCCTAAAGCCACAAGAAACATCATTTTATGGGACACTTGGTCATCTCATCTTGTTGCGTTCATGATGAGTATAAGCAAAAAAAAAAAACAAAACCCTGTAAAGATATTTAAAATTTATTCATCAACATCTGTTGCAAAGGAGGAAGAAGCAGATTAAATTCCATGAAGAACTTGACAAAATCTTCTGACCCAGTCAACATATACTTTGATACTCAGTGTGTTTCATATGAAGACAGGTAAAAGTGAGGGCGGTGAATAACAGCAAAATGAAAAATAACAATGATGTCGGCAAATAAAATTCTGAGTTGAAAAGTCAAAGTTTTGTATACTTGACAGAAGCTTAATGCTAATATATTACTAACACTTTCAAATTCTCTCTCTCTCTCTCTCTCTCTCTCACACACACACACACACACACAACTGACTTTATTTTAATGAATAAGAAATAACTGCCTACTGATACAGACATTGTATTGAAATCAGCTGTTCATGCGTATTCTATCAAACAGCAAAAAATTCCAATTAGAAGAAAGGTTAGGTATATTATTTTTATGACTTATTAGTAACTAATATTCATATAACACTTTAAGGTTTTCAAAGAGCTTTCTATTATATGATCTTATTTGATCCTTACAACAATCCTGTGAGGTAGGTGCTATCATTATTATTATTATTATCCCCATATTGCAGACAAATAAACTGAGGTTGACAGTGTTTAAGTGATTTACCCAGGTCACATAGCTAGGCAATGTCTCAGGGTTTTTTGAGTTCAAGTCCAGCACTCTATCCACTAAAGCCCCTGAAAAATGACAGCAACTTCAGACTAAACCATTGAAATGAGCTGTCATTTCCAAAAACTGGGAAAAAGTAAAAAGGCAAAGACTTTTACCTTTCTCATCACCACTTTCTCCTAATGTTCATCTCCACAAAAAGGAGGCTGAAAGAGCTCAACACCCTATTTTTTTTATTTTTTTT
>CM053581.1:431696534-431711534 GCA_028627135.1 Pseudochirops cupreus
CATAATCAAATGTTATGAATGTGTATCTATCTATCTATCTATCTATCTATCTATCTATCTATCCATCTATATATGCAATTATTATTATTATTATTGACTACATCCAACTGGAACTTGAGATACACAGGCACTGCAGTTGGGAGATCCATCCTGCCCTACCAAAAAGTGACATAGGAGAGAATAGACTGGGGGAGGGGACACACTGGCATGGCTGTTTTGGGGTGGTGGGCGGGGAAAGATGGGGAGAAAATATGTAACTCAAAATCTTGTGGAAATGAATGATGCAAACTATAATAAAATTTTAAAAAAATAAAATAAAATTTCTTTTAAAAACATTGCAATACAAAAAAAAGAAAAAAGAAAAGAAAGAATTCACCAATCTCCTCCTGAAAGAGATCCCAAATTGAAAACTCCAAGAACTATAGTAGCCAAATTCCAGAGCTACAAGGTCAAAGAGAAAATACTGCATGTAGGCAAAAAGAAACAATTCAAATATTGTGGAACTACAATCAGGATTACACAGTACTTAGCAGCTTCTACCTTAAAAGACCAAAGGGATTGGAATTTGATATTTCGTAAAGCAAAAGAATTAGGGCTGCAACTAAGGATCAACCATCTGGCAAAACTGAGCATAATCTTTCAGGCAAGGAGATGGTCATTTAATGAAATAAAGGACTTCCAGACTTTCCTGGTGAAAAAGCCAGAGCTCATTGGAAAATTCAATCTCTACTTACAAGACCCAAGAAAGACATGAAAAGGTAAACAAGGAAAACACACACTCACACATACACATACACGCACAGATGCTCACACATGCACATAACTTGGGACTCAATAAGAGCAAACTGTTTAGATCACATATGAGAAGCTGATACCTGACAATATTTAAATTTGTATAATTATTGCGACAATTAAAAGGGATGTACATAGAGAGTGTGGTTATAAAAGATTTAATCTGAAGATAAAAAACCCTTATTAAGGGGAAAAAAGGGAGTGTAATGGGAGAAAAGAAAGGATGAGGCAGAAAATGGTAAATTATGCTGCACAAAGAGGCATTAAAACATACTAAAATAGAGGGGAAGGAAGGAGGGAAATGAGCATCATATGAACATTATTCTCATTGGTTCTTATTCAAAGAGGGATCAATATAATCAGTTGAGTTTAGCATCCTAACATGAAAAGACAAAAAAACTCATATAATAGAGGGAAAAGAGGGAGGGAGAGGAGCACTGTATGAAATTTACTATCATTGATTTGGCTTCGAGGAGAGAATAACATACTCCATTAAGTATAAAAATCTATTGTGCCCTGCAGGCAGTAGGAGGGGTAGGAAGGGGGTGTGAAAAAGGGGAGGGTGGTTAGAAGGGAGGGAAAGAGTAGTAAGGGGAAGGGTAGGTAAAGAGGGAGGGCTACAGGGAGGGAATACTGAGGTTAGTGGTGGTCAAAAGGAAAACTCTTAAGGAGGAGGAAGGAAAAGGAAGATACAAAAATATAAACAGGGGAGGGAATAGGATGGAGGGAAAGTCACAGACAGTAATCATAACTGTGAATGTGAATGGGATGAACTCTCCCATAAAACAGAGGAGGATAGCAGAATGGATTAAAAAACACAATCCTACAATATGCTGTCTACAAGAAACACATTTGAAACAAGGGGATACACACAGGGTAAAGGTAAAAGGATGGAGTAGAAGATATTATCCTTCAGCTAAAGTAAAAAAAAGCAGGGGTAGAAATACTTATCTCAGATAAAACAAAAGGAAAAATAGATCTAATTAAAAGACATAAGGAAGGAAATTACATCCTGCTAAAAGGCACCATCAATAATGACACAATATCATTACTTAACAAATATGCACCAAGTGGTATAGCATCCAAATTCCTAGAGGAAAATTTGAAGGAATTAGAGGAAGAAATAGATAGCAAAACTATACTAGTGAGGGACCTCGATCTCCCCTTCTCTGAACCTGATTATTTTTACCTCAAAATAAAGAAGAAAGAAGTTAAGGAAGCAAACAGAATTTTAGAGAGGCTAGACATGATAGATCTCTGGAGAAAACTGAATGGGGATAAAAAGAAATATGCCTTCTTCTCATACACAAAAATTGACCATATACTAGGGCATAAAAACCTCACAATTCAGTGCAGAAAGGCAGAAATATTAAATGCATCATTCTCAGATCATGATGCAATAAAAATCATATGCAATAAAGGGCCATGGAAAGAAAGACTAAAAACTAATTGGGAATTAAATTATTTAATCCTAAAGAATGAGTAGGTCAAACAAGAAATTATAGAAACAATCAGTAACTTCAATCAAGAGAATGACAATAATGAGACAACATACCAAAACTTGTGGGGTGTAGTAAAGGCAGTTCTTAAGGAAAGTTTTATATCCTTGAATGCATACATGAATAAATTAGAGAAAATGGAGTTCAATGAATTGGGCATGCAACTGAAAAAGCTAGAAAAAGAACAAATTGAAAAGCCCCAATTAAATACTAAATTAAAAATAATGAAAACCAAAGGAGAGATTAATAAAATTGAAATTAAGAAAACTATTGAACTAATAAATAAAACCAAGAGTTGGTTTTATGAAAAAGAAACAATGAAATTGATAGACCTTTAGTCAATATGATAAAAAAAAAAAAGAAAAAAGAAAGACGAGGAAGACCCATAAGTACAAAAATATTTATTGCAGCTCCCTTTGTGGTGGCAAAAAATTGGAAATTAAGGGGATGCCCATCAATTGGGGAATGGCTGAACAAGTTGTGGTATATGAATGTAATGGAATACTATTGTGCTATAAGAAATGAGGAGGAGATGGACTTCATATTTACCTAGAGAGGCTTATACAAACTGGTGCTAAATGAGAAGAGCAGAACCCAGAGAAATTTGTACACAATGAGAGACACAACTTATGTGTGACCACCAACTTTGATGAACTGGACTCTTCTCAGCAACGCAAGTTAATAAGACAACTGAAAAGTCTCAGGATGGAAGGAGATGTCTACATTCAGAGAAAGATCTAGAAAGAACAACGTTTAAATGAAGACTAAATGAAGACTACATGCTCTCGTTCTTTTCCATGTTTGGTTTTATTTCCTCTTTCCCATTGTTCATTCCATGGGTTACAATCCTTCTTTACCACCAGACTGATGTCTAATGTGAAAGTATTTGCAGATCCTATACTTGATTGCATGCCACCATTGGCGAGAGGGGGAAGAAGGAGGGGAGCAAATTTGAAACTTAAGGAATTGTGGAACTGAATCTTGTAAACTAAAAGTAAACAAACAAATCATTTTTTAAAATTAAAAAAAAAAACCTGTGTCATATTCTTAGCTCTACAAGTTCAGCCTTTCTGCCCATAGCATAGGAGGTAGAAGAAGATTGCTGAGCGAGCTCAGGGTCATTAAGCATCATTTCATATTGCTTTCTTTTTTTTAACCTTCTTTTGAATTCTGAGTGTCCTAGATCATGAAGACAGCTGAAGCTGTTTTATTTTTGATGTAGAACTTGGAGAGGTTTTGGAGGTCATGGAGATCAGAGAATATGTCTGGTCCTCTATCTTGTTTCTCACATGACCCAGAAGTCTCAAGTTTTCAATTTCATCCTGTTTATGTCTCAAATTTTTAGCTGTGGTTATTTTACACATTAAATTGTTGAAGTGTATTTAATTATCCATACACTTGTCACTCTCCTATTTATTGGATCCACTAACATTTAAACTGATGATGTCAGGCTTCTGTTCATTTATTTCTTTGCATTGTTTTTTTTAATCTTCTAAGTAAATATTTGTCACTGTGACTAATTTTGCTTATACTTCTCTTATGCCCCTCTCTAATGGCTCTTCATTTTCCTATTCCATTTATCTACACTATTTTAAAATTCTTTTAACTTACTTAATTTGAAATTTGAAATATCTGTCTTGATATATGAATGTAATCTACTACTCTATCACCTCTCCATTTACCTACATAATTCTCTTCCTTTATGTTCTTTTTAGTTTCAATACCTTTCTTCTCTTTTCTTCCAGTTACAAGTAACATCTTTTTATTGCACCACTTACCAAGAAGCCTTCCTTTGCTTTGTTTTCCTCATTATTTTTCTTTCCTTCCACCCTATTAAGAATTTTACTTTCTGATAAGTGGTTCATACCTTTTATTTGTTACTTCTTTTATTTTCTGTGTTCCTCTTATTGGAAAAGCTTTTAAAGAATGAGATTTGAACTCCTTGTTCTATGTAATTCATATATCATTGTCTCTTTTTATATCACCACATACTTTCTTCTGTTGTACTTTTAGGAATTGTTGTACTCACAAGGGACATAATGTCAGATGAAAGCAGTATAGTAAGACTCATGCTTTGTGATTGTGAAAACTAGTCCTGCTCTTGGCCCTTACCATTATCATTCTCCATTCCTAAGGATTTGTTGACCTATCTATAGTTCCCCCTTCCCAAGGAAGGCCCCACACTCTAAGTTCTACCTGCCTTAGGAATTCATGCGTTATCTCTCCTCACATGATATTTGTCCAGGGAGGTACACACCTTTCTCAGAGAAAGTAAAAATTCCACTGAGATGAAATCCAGAGTTTTACTAAGTTTCTGAATCTTTAGTGCTGTGTGTGTGTGTGTGTGTGTGTATGTGTGTGTGTGTGTGTGTGTGTGTATGTGTGTGTGTGTGTGTGTGTGTGTGTGTGTGTGTATGTGTGTGTGTGTATGTGTGTGTGTGTGTGTGTGTGTGTGTGTATGTGTGTGTGTGTGTGTATTCTCCCAAAGAAATGTTCTTTGATAGTATCTCTTTCTTTCCTCTTTTGGAACCCACTTTTTTTACTCCCACATCCTAGACTCTCCTCTGTTTTTTTGTCCTCTTCTTCCACAATCCCACCTGTGATTGAGAGACTAAAGGAAAATGAGTATTCCTTTGCTCATCACCTATGCCTTTGGCAGTAGTGCATCACCAGCTCACCTTTAGAGGTTCTTACCTGCCATCTCCTCATTTGTACAACTTCCCACTCCTGTCCTGATTTATCTTGTTCCTTCTCTCCATTCCTTGCCTCTGTATTCCCTCCTACAAAAGACATAGGTTCACATACAGGGGGAGAAAAGATTTAGTCCACTGAGTATTAATTCTTCTACATTTACATCCCCTAATTCATTAAGGCCTCCTCAAACCTTTTGCCTCTTTGTTTGTTTTTTTTTTTTACCCCCTTTATATCTCTTTCTGCTTTATTTTATTCCACAGATCATTCTATTATTTTCTGGGGAGGGTTGCCTTTTGGAGGGGGAAAGGAAGGGCAATTTGGGGTTAAGTGACTTGCCTAAGGTCACATGGCTAGTAAGTGTTAAGTATCTGAGGCCAAATTTAAGCTCAGGTCCTCCTGACTCCAGGGCCAGTGCTCTACTCACTACACCACCTAGCTGCCCTGAATTCTATTATTTTCAAACAATAACCTATAAATATGGGCAAATTGATTCCAATACTTAGTTTTTTCTCAATAATTATACTTATTTACCTTTCTTGTGCTCTATTAAATCTTTTTACCTTTGAGTTTGTTTGTTGCAAGAACGATTAATTTTTTTATTTTGTTGAAAAGTCGTATTTTTCATGTCTGAATAATGTTGCTTATATTTGCAAGATGTTATTAGGAGCTCTGTCTTAAGCTGCTTTGCTTTTTGGAAATTAATCTTCTCTTCTCTCCTTTGATATCTCACAAATGCAAAATAATCCTTACTGATGCTAATTGGCTTTCCTTCATATTTGAAAGACTTTTCCCTGGTTGTCTGTGATTTTATTGTAATTATTAAAGTTGTTCAATTTAACCTACACATGCTTAGAGCTGGAAGTCAAACAGATGCTCAACAAACATTTATTAAACACCTGCTATTTGCCAGGCACTGCGCTAAGCACTGCTTGTATAAAGAAAACCAAAAGACAGTCCCTTCTATCAGGGAACTCAGTCTAGCAATGGAGAAAAATTCAAACATCTGTGAATAAACAAATTATATACAAAAAAAATTTTAGATAATTAAAAGAGGGAAGGCACTAGAATTTGGAGGGGGGAGTTCAGGAAAGGATTTCTGTAGAATGTGGTATTTTTTTCCTTCCTTTCTTTAAAAATTTATTTACTTTTAGTTTACAACATTTAATTCCACAATCCTTTGAGTTTCAAATTTTCTTCCCCTCCTTCTCTTCCCCCCTCTCCCTATGGTGGCATGCAATCAAATATATGTTCTACAAATACCTTCACGGTTAACATTAGTCATGTTGTAAAGAAGGATTATAACCAGTGGGGTGAACAATGAGAAAGAGGGGACAAAACAAAATAAAACAAACGAGAGAGAGCAAGTAGTTTGCTTCCATCTGCATTCAGACTCTAGTTTGTTCTCTGGATGTGGATTTCCCTTTCCATCATGAGTCTTTTGGAGTTGTCTTCTAACCTTGCATTGCTGAGAGGAACCCTGTCTATCAAAGTTAGTCATCACAGATATGATGTGTCTGTACTTGCGTACAAAGTTAGAAGGTGATATTTTAGCTGAGACTTAAAAACAGCCAGGAGGCAGAGATGAGGAGAGAGAGCATTCCAGGCATGGAAGACAGCCAATGGAAATGTCCAGAGTCAAAGAGACGGAACAGCAAGGAGAGCAATGTCACTGGATCTCAGAGCGCATGATGGGAGAAGAGAGTTGTGAAATGTAAGAAAACTAGAAATGAGAGGCAGGAAGGGAAGGTTTTTGCTTTTTTTCTTAAGTAATCTAATTCTTGATCACACTTTGTATTCAGAAGTTCCAGGTAATTTTCTTGTATTATTTTCTGCAAAGGGTAGCAGAGAGAAGCAATCAACCAGCAGCATCAGCAGAAGGCATGAGGGTTCTGCAACATCAGAGGTATGTTGTGTGAGCTCTTGTCATATTTATACCTGTCTGTACTCCTTCAAGTATGTTCCCTGGACATATGTATTTCTTGCATGTAGTCACTCCCCATGCTGGTGTTCTGATAACCTGTGTAAGGTGGTATGCTGTGGGGTTTGGATGAGTTCTTGTCCTGGTACTTAATTTTGTTGTGCTGTCAGATTAAGTGTCTTTTGCTTTGATATCATATGTCCTCAGTTGTTTAACCTCTGTATGTTTTGGTTTTCTCAACTATGAAATGAGGGTGATAATCGTACCTACCTCCAGGGTTGTTGTGAGGATCAAGTGAGATCATATTTTCAAAGTGCTCAGTGTAATGCCTGGCATATAGTAGGCACTTTAATAAATACATGCTTCCTTTTTTTTCCTTCCTTTGTACTTGGGCCAGTAAAAGTAAAACACATCAATTGGAGAACTTATGAGCTAGGGCTCAAATCACATCGCAAACATCTACCCGTCATGTAATAATAACAAAAAAAAGGTCATTTATTTCTCAGTTTCTTAGATTCCTTATCTGCAAAATGGGGAGAATAATGCTTATGCTGTTTACTTAACAGACCACAAACCGTCTGGAGCAAACTTTTCATGAAGAAAATTCTTTTTTAAAACCTTCAAAACCTTATAAATGTCAGTGCAACCAAATGATCACTACACACATAAGACTCTTGCAATACGTGTTAGTAAAACATAACTGTAGCAGGAGGCTTATCAACACTTTCTTTTTTTTTTTTTTTGGAGGGGGGAAGGCAGGGCAATTTGAGTTAAGTGACTTGGCCAAGGACACACAGCTAGTAAGTGTTAAGTGTCTGAGGCCAGATTTGAGCTCAGATCCTCCTGACTCCAGGGCCACTGCTCTGTTCTCTGCACCACCTAGCCACCCTTGCTTATTAACACTTTCTAAGGTTTTGCTTATTTTGCTCAAAGCAGCTCATTCCATTTGATCTCTTTAATACACCAGTTTTAAAGAGACATATAATTTACTCAAAATATTTAGTAAAATAAGAGAATTGTAGAACTTGAAGTTACCTTGAGAAATCATGTGGTTCACCCCTCTGCCTCCCAACATATGATTGTCTAACCAGAGGCTGGCCCTGAGGCCACATGTGGCCTTCTAGGTCCTTGGGTGTGGTCTTTTGATTGAGTCCAAGTTTTACAAAAGAAATCCTTTTATTAAGGGAATTTGTTCTGTGAAATCAGGATTCAGTCAAAGGGCTGCACTTGAGGACCTAGAAGGCCATATGTGGCCTCAGGGCCATAGATTCCCCACCCCTGGAATTATCCAAGACAGTTGACTTGAAAGTATCCAGAGATGGAGGTTGTATAATAGCTTTCCATTTCTTAAATCAATGTTTTATTGCTTTTTTAGTCAATATTTTTTTATATGCAACTGAAAAATCTTATGTAATCATGTATTCTCCAGTGTCTGCAGTATGCACCTAGTAGAAGACGAGTAAATATTGGTTGAAGTTTGTAGTTCTGTATTCTTCATCTGGCTTTATTAGTATCTTGTTTATAAGCTTCAGAGAAGCAGGGAAGACATCTATTTCACTCATTTTCTCTGGTCTCTTGGCCAGTGTTCTCTGCAGACAGAACTTTAAACACTTTTTCTGATGCTGATATTCATCCTCATAGGGAAAGGTCAATAGAGTATCTCCTACTGCTAATATGTATTTTTAGTAGAATTGGCTGTTGAGTAATGAGTCATATTTCCTGATTGCCTTTCATTATAAAACTAGAGATACTTTTTGATGAAAAATATTTTCAGCTCCAGGACACAATAAAACCATACTTAGGAATCTAACAAACTTTTTAAAAATATAAGGTGTTCAAAAAGTCTTAGTGTAGTTTTAAGCTCTTAAACCTATACACCAAAATATTCTTTGTTTTGCACTTCCCTCACAGCTGTAAAAAGGGTAGCCGTCCCCCATCGTGGGACTGTAGCTTTGCTGGAGAAGCTGGATTCTAGTTATTGGCAAATTCACACTTTACAAATCAATTGATCATGTTCAGAACTCTGTGCCTCAGTCTACCTGAATTTTTTAATTTTTAAAAGCTAAGAATTCTAATTATATTCCAGGAGTGGAGTAGAGTACATACAAAGGCAAAGAGGTGAAAAGTGCAGTGCCATGTATAAGGAACAGTGAGAGGGCCAGTTTTTCATCCCAATCAGTATTAATCAGCTAATGAGTTCATAGGAGTAGTGATTGTTAGTAATCAATGTATTATACTTATTCATCAATATACATTTAGTCAATTAATTAACATATTATACTTGCTTATCAATATTCATTTAGTCAATCAACTAATATATTAGTTTATCAATATACATTTATTTAATCAACTAATCGAGAATAACTAAATAGGATAGGTTCTTTCTTATAAAAGACCCCAAACTTTTATAAAAAAACAAAACAAAACAAAACCTCAAACGTCTTATGAAATGCCCCAAACTGTATATATTACATAATCAGAAGATCACTCACTAAGACGTTCACTTGCTTATAGGAAGCTAATATAGGACCTCCACCCTTTCTTCTTAAGGAGCAGGGTAATAAGCACAGTGTGACAGAGGTGACTCAATGACGTAGGAAGTCCCCCAGCTATTTCATTGCCTCTCCACCCTTCATTATTCCCTTATTGTCCAACATGGGGAGATGGCTATGAGCATTTGACCAATGAGTGACCCTGGTTGCCAGACTGCAGCCTACCTTTCTACCAGCCCAATGGGCCAGGTAAATGTTTTGACATCTGCTTATGAATCCATCCATGAGCCTGTTTGTTGATTTTGGTCCAACCTCCCGAAAAGTCTAGATAGAATTGTTAAGGTCTACTCATTAGCACATTTACCAACTAATGGGATCCTGCATTTTTGTGTAGACCCTCCTGTAGGAACAAGAGCAATATTTATCCACCATCTTTTTTTGTCTGTTCCACCTGTATTATTAGGTATCAAGCACTACAAAACTACGGCCCTAGAGGAAGGGGGCATCTCAGATCATAAGGAAGATCTGATGCCCTCTTCGTTAAAGGGGGCAAGGTCTCTTTAATAAGTGATTATTGCCTTGGAGCTCTTCATCAATGGCTTTTCTTGCAGATTTGACATTTTTGACCTCTATACGTAAATCTCATTTTGAGTTTATTTTGATATACAAGAGTGAGATATGACCAGTTTCTGACAGACTATTTTCCATTGATCGACCATTCTATTTCTTATATAGAACCAAATTGTTTTGATGATTACAATTTATAGTATAGTTTGAGATCTAGACCTCCTTCTTTGCCTTTGTAAAAATTAATTACATTGATATTCTTAACATTTTGTTTCTCCAGATGAATTTTTGTGAATTCTTTAATTCTTTGGTAGTTGATTGGTATAACACTGAGTAAATTAATTGAGATAGTATTATCAATTTTATTATGTTGACTTGACCTACCCATGAGCAATTGACATTCCTCTAGTTATTTAGCTCTATCTTTATTTGTGTGAAGAATGTCTTGTAATTGTTGTCATGTGGTTCCTGGGTTTTGTCTTGGCAGGTTGACTCCCATGTATTTAATACTATCTGATCTGTAGTAATTTTAAATGGAATTTCTCTTTCTAGATCTTTTTGCTAAGTTTTATATGGAATACAGAAAATGCTAATGAATGGGGGGGGTTATATCCTACAAATTTGCTATAGGTATTAATTGTTTTTATTAGTTTTTTTAGTTGGTTTTTTAGGGTTCTCTAAAGTAAACCATCTGTAAAAAGTGATCGTTTAGATGATTGCTATCAGTGCTTATTTCTGTTTTCTTTTTCTTGTTTTATTGCTATATTAAATTTCACAATGATCAAAAACACAGACAGTTATTGGTCTCTCCATGGAAACAGCACCAAATCCTGGCAACAGAGAAGAGAATCTCCTTTTCCCCTCGGATTTTGGAGGGGAAAATGACACCTTGACTAAAAGACAGAAAGAGGAAAGGATGTACCTTAATTCTCAATATTTTGTCTTTTGCCTGTAGGAGGAAATGATTCAGTGAGACTTTTATAATCCCTGGGGGGTGGAGGAAAAGCCGGGTTGAAAATACAGAATGAGCTGATTCAGTTCTCCATCTCAAAGAACCTTCTACCAGCTCCATGGAAACCTTGCTATTTGAAATATTTTAACATGAGACCTAATGAGGAAATGAGCCATTTTTATCGTAGGAAAACGTCCTGAATTGGGCCCTGGAGGCAAATAACCTGACTGGTCCCAGAGGTCTTTTAATTAGTGTGAAATCCTGTCATACTCAGAAATGCTTCCTTGGCCCTACAGAACAAACTAGATGACCTGGAAGAGATTTTACACTTCTCATTTCTTTGAATGTCCACACCCTCATCTTTCTTTCCCTTAAAACACATCTGATAGTTTGCAAAGGGACCTACTGTCAGCTCCATAGTAGAGCAGCTTTCGTAGAGTTTTAAATGGAATGCAAATAACTCTCATGGATACCCCAAAGCCAATAATGAACAAATCTCTTTAAAATAGCATCCTTAGAGCCAACTATGATCTTGATGTCTGAGGCAATCCTAGGTACAGCAATCAGAGTCAATAACTGAGCATTTATAATGTTGACATAAAGTATGGCACTTTTGAATGATACCCAGTTTAAATATATGTCTTTCTGGTCTCAGGAATCAATAATTATGTATTTAATGAATATCCATTTTTTAAAATAATATCTTAAGACTTAATTGATTGTAGCTATTAAAAATCATCAAGGTATCACTATACCTTGAAGCCTGAACTGAGAGGCAGACGATTCAGATTTTCATATTGGTTTGATTTCTAAGTCATTGTGTGCCCTTGATCAACTCACTTTCCCTCTTTAAGCTTCACTTTCCCTACAAGTTCAAGTCCAGTTTCTTTAACATGTTGATCTTCTATAGTTCTAATCATACCAACAATAACATTACTGCTTGCTCATATTTTTGAAAATCCTTGCATTCTCCTCAAGAAATTTGCTTTTAGATAAGGTAATAATCATACCTACTATCTGTTCACTATGCAATCCTAGTGATAGATTGGACCAGCTTTAGATCTGTGTTCCTATGAACTAAATTTCTGGAATGAATTAGAGTTATTAAGGAGAGGAAGGCAAAAAAAAGAATTAAGTCTCTCAAGGAAAAATTAATAACTTAAGTAACTCGTGACAAGAAAAACGTGAGTATCTATGACCAAATTTGCATTGAACCATGGGAAATTTCCCAACAAATGCCTCTGTGAGACAACTTTTCTACTTTCTGTAAGTAATTGTCCCTCCTAATGAGAGTAAATCCAGGATATTACTTCTTAGACAGATAGAACTTTAATCCCATGATTATAATAGAGCCAAGAAACTGTTTCCCAAAGGTTCATTTCTTCACTTGCTATGTTTGACATTACTACTTTTCATGATTACTTTAAAGCCCCATTTGAAGAGTTATCTTCTGTTCCCTCAGAAGTAATCTTTTCTGATGGTGAGAGAACTTGTTTCTAACTCATGTGACCTTTTGAACCACTCTATGGGCAAGGAAGAAAATGGCAGACCTATTTGGTCTTCTGAGTTCAAGTCCAATAACTATACCCTGGTGCCCTCTTAACATATGAAAGAAATAAAAATGTGACATTTCCACTATACTTTCCAGGATTGTTGCAATTCAAGCTCACATCCTATCAGAGAACAGTTACATATAAAGTTGATACTAGATGTATTTAAAAAAAGGAAAAGCCATCTTCCAAGGCAGAAACTATGTCTCCCTAAATGAATTTAAGGTTGATCTTTTTTTTTTAACAGTCCTGTGGGTAAATTCGATTCTTAAGGAAACAAGAACCTAAGATCTGCTTTTAAGCAAGTTTTCTTGATACAGGCTATGCCTGCATTTAACATAGGAACTGTCCATAGAGATGTTTGAATATCCCTCTCTTTTCCTCTGTCCTAAGCCTCTGATAGACCCACGAAAATCTATGGGTTGAGTTAATATTTCTCTTTTTCACAAAAAGGAGCATTTCATTTACAGACACACTCCAAGATAAAGTCACCTGATTCTCACTAGACTTCAACTGTGGTGGCAAAATAGCAGGACTTTCTGTGAAGCCTCAAGAAATGTCAAAAGCTTTTTAAATGAAGGGAAAAAAATTTTCTCCTCATGAGTCTGAAGCATTTAGAAGATTATTTCCCAATTTTTATTGATCCTTGATTCAAATAAAATTTGGTTTATTTTCAAATATTAAAAGAAATCCACGTTGTACTTTTATTTGTTAGATCATTTTTAAAAATCAGTTTTATTCATCTCTCCTTTGATTGTCAAGATTTCTATTTTGATGTTTAATTTGGGGGGGAGGGGTTCATTTGTTTTTTACTTTTTAGGTGCCAGTACAATTTTTTATCTGCTCTTATTCTCTTTTATTAATATAAGTGTTTAGAAGTATAAATTTTCTCCTAAATACTGCTTTAACTGCACACCATGAATTTTAGTATGTTTTCTCATTGTTGCCATTGTATTCAATAATATTATTGATCATTTCTATGATTTATTCTTTGACCTATTCATTTATTAGCATTGAGTTATTTAGTTTCTAATTGTTTTTAATCTAAGCTTCCAAGGTCCTTTATTGAATTACCTCATATTTCATTATGGTCAGAAAAAGATGCATTTACTATTTCTGCCTTTATTTGTTTGTGAGATTTTTATGCTCTTTTGTATGATCAATTTTTGTGAAAGCATACTCCATTCTATTCCAATTTAATATCCTTCAAAGGTCTATCTTCTCTAACTCTTCTAAAATTCTATTTATCTCCTTAATTTCTTTATTTTATACTTAAATTTATTTAGATCCACGGAGACAAATTGAGGTCTCCGACTAGTATAGTTTTACTATTTTGTTCTGTAACCGATTTTGCATTTCTTTCAAAAATTTGGATGCTTTGCCATTTGATATGTTCAGTTTTCATATTAATTCATTGTCTAGGTACTTTGGGCACCAAAGCAACAAAATGAATAGAGTGCTAGGCCTAAAGTTAGGAAGACTCATCTTCCTGAAGTCAAGCTTTAATTACCAGTCATGTAACCTTGGGCAAGTCACTTAACCCTTTTTGCCTCAGTTCCTCATCTGTAAAATGAGTTGGAGAAGGAAATAGCAAAATACTCCAGTAACTTTGGGAAGAAAGCTCCAAATGAAGTCATGAAGAATTGGGCACAACTGAAATGACTGCCCCACAAAAACCTTTAAGCAAAATTCAGTTTCTCTAATGATTTCTATCAATTAGGTCTATTTATTTTTTTGCTTTGTCTGAGATCATGATTGCTACTCCTATCTTTAAAAAAGAAAAACTTCAGTTGAAGTATTATAGATTCTGTTCCAGAATTTTATTTTAACTGTGATATCTTTCTGTTTCTAATATTTATTGTTGAATTTGGGTTTCTAGTCCATTTTTTCTATCCTCTTCCATTTTATGGATGAATTCATCTCACCCATAATCATAGTTGTGATTGCTAACTCTATATTTCCCTCTGACCTATTGTTTTTACTTACTCTTTTCTTTTTTGTCTTGTTCTCTCCTGAAAAGTATGTTTTGCTCCTGACCACTGCCTTCCTTGTTCCACCCTCCCTTTTATCCCCACTTCTCTCTCTTAACCCCTTTTCCCTCCCACTTTCCTATTTGGTAAGATTATATCTTTTACGTGTGTGTGTGTGTGTGTGTCTGTGTGTGTGTGTGTGTACGCGTGTGAGTGTGTGTGTATTCTCTCCTGGAAACAGTTCCAATTATAGTGAGATTCAAGTATTACCCACTCCACCTCCCCATTTCTCCTCCATTGTATAAAATCTTCCTTTCACTTCCAAATTTTATGAGACAATTTTCCTTATTCTTCCTCTCCCTTCACCCCTCACTTAGAATATCTCTTTCCCACTGTTCCATCCTTCTTTGGAAATCAACCCAACATAAAAGAATCATGTCCATGCCTTTCTTCTAAGTAGACTCCCTCTAATAATATTTCACATTTCCTTCTATTTTTCAGTCTTTTGTCTTTTATTTTTTCTCGATGTCTCATAGAGTCATTAGTTTCCATGCAATCAATTCTAA
>CM053581.1:431713722-431772968 GCA_028627135.1 Pseudochirops cupreus
ATTTGAATATTGTGGAAACACAATCAGGATAACACAGGATCTAGCAGCTTCAACATTAAGGGATCGAAGGGCTTGGAATATGATATTCCAGAGATCAAAGGAGCTAGGATTAAAACCAAGAATCCCCCACCCAGCAAAACTGAATATAATGTTTCAGGGGAAAATATGGTCATTCAATGAGGTAGAGGACTTTCAAGCATTATTGATGAAAAAACTAGAGCTGAATAGAAAATTTGATGTTCAAATACAAGAAGCAAGATAAGCATGAGAAGGTAAACAGGCAAAAGAAATCATAAGGAACTTATCAAAGTTGAACTATTTACATGCCTACATGGAAAAATGATAATTGTAACTTGTGAAACTTTTCTCAGTATTAGGATAGTTGAAGGGAATATAAATGTATATATATGTATACATACATGTATGTCTATATAGGAGGGTATATATGCATATGAATACATATGTGAGTGTGTGTATATATGTGTACAAGTATACATAGACAGAGGGCACAGGATCAATTAAATAGGAAGGGATGATATTTAAAAGGTGAAATTGAGAGTTGAGATAGGAATATAATGAAAGGAGATGGGGAGAGACAGATTGGGGTAAATTATCTCATATAAAGAGGCAAGAGATAACTGTTAAAATGGAGGGGATGAATAGGAAGGCAAAAGGGAATAGGTCAACCTTACTCTCATTGAATTTGGCTTAAGGAGAGAATAACTTTAAAAACTAAATATTAGAGAAAGAGGAAAATATAAACCTAACTCATACTGGTTGTTGTCCTTTGTTCTCAAAGAGCACCAAAATGACACCACTATGCTAGAGTCAAATTCCACTGTCTCCAACTATAGCTGATCAGACCAATATGAACTCAGGATGTTCTACCACAGGTCAGGTAAAAATAGTCCATATGAACAGTTGGGGTGGATTCTCTAAATTTGTGCATTTTGCATTTCCTTTGAGCTATTTCAGTTCTGCTTTGCTCGTGGAGCACAGTACCTTCTCTGATGTGGGCATTCCATGCTGAGTGGTCTTGTGCCAGTGTCTCCCATTAAGTTTCTTTAATCTTAATCTTAACCTTGAGAGTGTTCTTGTATCACTTTTTCTGACCACCATGTGATTCATAACTTTAAAAATGGATAGATTAAACAATCCAATAAATAAAAAATGCTCAACAAATTAGATAAGAACACAGAGTTTTAAAATCTTTCCCTTATAAAAAACAAATTATAAAAACAATGGCATACACAAAACAAAATTGAGGGTATGGAAAAATATTACTATTTATTAATTTAAAAAAAGCAGGAATTGCAATCATGCTATCTGATAAAAAACATTTAAAATGAAAGGCTAGAACAATATTTACTAAGCATAAGGTGAATTCTGAAGTAGGAATAACAATCACTCCATCAGACAAAAATAAAAACAACACTTACAATGTTAAGAAATATAAACAGTAAACAATGACAACTACTAGTACATTAAGATTAAAGAAACTGCAGGCAATGAGCCTATACAATAAGTACCTTTTTCCCCAGGGATAAAATTTAACCTCATTAGATTGAAATAGGTCAATCTAGGATTTAGAGTAACAAAAAACAAATTGGAGCATTTAAGTTAATCTTTTGAAAATGTAGTTTCAGTTATGAACATAATTTCTACTTTGTTATTCAACTTCCAAATATTAAAAGAGGGTTTTTTTATACTACATTTCCACTATTCTAGCTTTGTGAATCAAAGAAACATTACAAGAAAGGCACTACTGGATTGTGAGGGCATGTGATATCTTTTGACCCTTTTTTGGATCTTTAGCACAGCAAGTAATACATATTATTATTCAATTATTTCAGTTGTGTCCAACTCTTCATGACCCCATTTAGAGTTTTCTTGGCAAAGATACTGGAGTGATTTGCCATTTCCTTCTCCAGCTCATTTTACAGATGAGAAAACTGAGGCAAACAGGGTTGTGACTTTCCCAGAGTCAGTGTCAGAGACTGGTGAGGAGACTTCCTGACTCCAGGCCCAGCACTTTACCCACTGTGCCACCCCGCTGCATAGTAGGTGATTGATATATGCTTACAGATTACAATCAACTGTGAGTGACTTCACTATTCTATGCGAAACAATGATTCAAGACAATTTAGAAAGGTTTAGGATGAAAAATCCTATTCCTTTTCAGACAAAGAACTGATGGAGCCTGAATGCAGATTGAAGCATCCTTTTTTCTAACTTTTTTTTTTTGTCTGTGTTTTCTTTCACAATGTGACTAATATGAAAATGTTTTGCATGACTGCACATGTATAACCTATACATCAAATTACTTGCCTTCTCAAGGTGGGGAGAGAAAAAGGATGGAAATAATTTAGAACTCAGAATTTTTAAAAACAAATTTTAAAAATTGTTTGTACATATAATTGAAAAAAATAAAATATTTTTAAAATGTCCCATAAAAATCAATTCAAGCTCAATAGGAAGTTTTTAGTGAGATTGGGTGCAATGTCATTTTACAACTGTAGTCTATGTAAGTATGCCATTTCTTACTAATAATTTTTTAATATATCAGCTAGGAATAATTTAGTCTATTTAAAGTAATATTAAATAAATTGTATCAAATCATGAGTTTTGACAATATGTACTATTGAAGCTATGCATGTGATTTTTACTTAGCAATCTAACACCCTTAATACTAATCTTGAGTCTCTTCTTCATCAACCCAACATTGACAGTATTCTCCCACAAACACATACAATATCCACGAAGAGAGTAGGCAGAAACTTGAAGTTCAACGTAGTGAGGCATATATTTAGGGAACATATGTGGCTAAGCCAACTCACAGCCATAGAGCCTTGATATTGTTTCTCCCTCTTATACAGTCCTTTTTGCAGCTTGATTCTTGACCACAAAGACTAGGTGTTCTTATGGTTGGATTTTCAATCTGATGCCAAAGGTTATGCTACTTGAAACTTCTAATTTTGAGTGATCATTTCTCTATGGGTGTCTGTTTGGAGAGTATGTACCTCTGTGCTCTCAACTGGTCTTCGAACTCACTCTAACTTGCCAACTCTCAGACTGCTGGATAGGATGTCTACTAATGGATAAATAGTTCTGTTGCTAGAGAGATCATGGTTCATAAGAAAGGCAAGAGAGAACAGCCTTTCCTCTTTCTGCTGACCTTTGGTACACTCCTCAAAGCTACTCTTGACCTGAACTTACTGCAGAGCTGTTGAGCTCCAACTTTTAAGGGCCCTTCAAAGGTGTGGCCAATTATTTCTTAGCTAATAGCATTTCCCATTCCATTTCAATCAAGTAGAAACCTGTTCACACTTTTAAAGTGAATATAGGATATAGAGACATCTTTATAGCTGACTTCATACCTTACTATATTTTTCTTATTTTCTAGACTACAACTAGTCAAGAAAGGAGAAATCGAGTAGCCAGAGACCAACTATGCCCCCAACATAGGAAATTACAGAGTCCTTTAATGACTCCCACTTTTGCCAATAAATAAGAGCCCATAGTTTTTTTGAAGGGCTTCAGGTTATGGGAGACAACAATTTCTCAAGAATTACAAATGAATATGACATAGGGAGCAATGAAGACATCTTGGGTAAATGTGTACAAGCTGCAACATGTACCAAAGAGGGAGCTATGAAGAATAACAAGAGTAAAAAATATTAAGTCCAAACATTCTGGAGTATAATTTGGAACTATTCTCAAAGGACAATCAAACTGTGCATACCTTTTGATCTAGCAATACCACTACTAGGTCTGTATACCAAAGAGATCATAAAAAAAGGAAAAAGACTTACATGTACAAAAATATTTATAGCAGCTCTTTTGTGATGGCAAAGAAATGGAAATTGAGGGAATGTCCATCAATTGAGGAATGGTGGAACAAGTTGTGGTATATGAATGTAAGGGAATACTACTTTGAGTAGCCATGAACCTGCTGCCATGAATGTCTTTGGTCTAAGAGAGAGATGACCAAATGACAACCCTTTTATTAAAACACTGGTCTTATTAATAAAATTAATAAACTCAGAAAAAATATCCGGGAAACATATAGGCAAAATTATAAGCTATGCATTTGGTATGAGAGTGAAGAATGTGAATAGTAGCCCACCGCTATCCCCATTATTTCAAGAGAAAGTTAGGAAGATTCCCAACACATTAGGAGAACCCCTACTGATGAAATTTTGGAGAATAAATTTGCTACTCAAAGTGAATTTTCATGTTGGTCAAATATGAAAATATGACTCCTGCAAATTCAGTCCATAAGTTCGCTGTAAGGTGGAGGAGAGAATGTTTTATCCTTGGTCTTCAAGAATCATGATTGGTAAAACAATGTACTCGTCAGAGTTCTTAAATCTTATAGACTTATTCATTTCAATGATACTGCTGTATAAATTGTTCTGATTCTATTCACTTCACTCCGCATCACTTCACAGAAGTCTTCCCAGGTTTCTCTGAAATTGTTCTTTTCATAATTTCTTTTTTTTTTTTACATTTCATTTTATTTTTATTTTTATTTTTTTACAGTGGGAAGAAGAAATCATTGTTTGAAGGCATAGGCTTTCTTTTTTTTTCATTCTTTTTTCTTTAAATTGATTTGTTTATTTTCTTTTGGTTTACAAGATTTGGTTCCAGAGTCCTTTGAGTTTCACATTTTCTCCCCCCCCACCCATGGCGGCACGCAGTCAAGTATAGAATCTGCAGATACTTTCACGTTGGACGTTAGTCTGGTTGTGTAGAAGGGTTGTAACCACTTTCATGATTTCTTATGGGGCGGCAGTGTTCCATCACTTTCATGTACTATGTTTTGGTTAGCTATTCCCCAATAGTTTACTCTTTAGTTTCTAATTCTTTGTCATCATACAAAGAACTGTTAAAGATATTTTTGAATATATGAATTCTTTTCCTCTTTCTTTTTTCTCTTTGGAGTATAGGCCAATTAATGGAATTGTTGGGTCAAGGAGTTTGCATAGCTCAATGAGTTTGGTGGTATGATTCCTATTTGCTTTTCAGAATGGTTGGGTAAATTCACAGTTTAATCAATAGTGCATTAATGTTCTTTGTTTTCTCTAAACTTCTCCAATATTTATAATTTTCTTTTTTCTTTTTTGACAATTTTACCAATCAGCAGAGTGGGATGTAAAAGTTTACATTTGCTTTAATTGATATTTCTCTAATAGTGTTATGGAGTATTTCTTTTTAATATGGTTATTGATGACTTAGATTTCTTCCCTTGATAACTACCTGTTCATATCTTTTGAACATTTATCAATTGAAGGAATGATTCTTATTTGTATACTTTTGAATCATTTCCTTTTATAAATCATAGGAATGAGGACTTTCTCAGACAAACTTGATGTAAAAATTTTTCCCTCTGTTACTTGTTCCCTTCTAATCATAGATACATTGGTTTATTTTGTGCAGAACCTTCTTAATTCCATATGATCAAAATTGTCCTTTTTAATCTTCTGCGATACTCTTCATTCCTTGTTTGCTCATGAACTCTTCCCTTACCCAGAGACCTAAAAGGCACTTTATTCCTTACTCCTCTAACTCTTTATGATGTCACTCTTTAAAAATACGTGATTTATCCGTTTGGAACTGTTAACATGTGCTCTGTGATGACTACACTAACCTGTCAGAGTTCAACAACAACTAGCCAATCAGAAAGACTTCTAAAGTCCCCAAACTGCTTGATATACCAGCGATCCTTTGTGAAGTGAATGCTAGATAAACTTGGAGATGTCTGCGGAGATCAGACCAGCCTTGAACATCTCAAGGGTGGCATTGAACAGAAGCTTCAGACTCAAGACTTTCAAGCACCTTACTACCTGGCTTATGATACCTACAGACATCTTAACTACATTATCTCACCCTTTCCCCACTCCCCTTTGAGCAGTTGAGAATTTTCTCTCCCTTTCTGCTCCCTTGAAATATCTTTTCTCCCCTGTCAGCCTTTTCTCGGGCAATAAATGCTTTGTAATCTGTGATGAGACTTTCATTTAGGGTCCCTCTTTTTGGGCCCAAGGGTCTTTCTTTAACAGAGCTTATCATGATAACATAGTGTGAGATGTTGGTCTATACCTAACTTCTTCCAGACTGCTTTTCAGGTTTTTTTCAGGAATTTCTGTTAAATAGCACCTACTCCATCCTCCTCCTTCCCCTTCCCCCCCAGTAGCTTAACTCCTTGAGATTATCAAACACCAGGCTGCTAGGTTCATTTACTTCTTTATATTGTGTGCTATTTAATACACTGGTCAATATCTTTTTTTTTTAACTGATACCAAATTCTTTTGATGATTACTGCTTTGTAGAATAGTTGAAATCTAGTACCATTAGGTCTCCTTCCTTACTCTGCCCCCTCCCCGATTATTTCCCTGAGATTCTTGATCTTTTGCCTCTCCAGGGAAATTGCATGATTTTTTTTTCTTGTCCTCTAAAGTAATCCTTTGGTAGTTTGATTGGAAAGACACTAAATAAATTAATTTAGGCAATATTAGCATTTTAATTATGTTGACTTGTCTTATCTCTATCCAAATACTATTGTTCCTATTGTTTAGGTTTGCATTTATTTCTCTAAGGAATATTTTATAGTTGTATTCATGTATTTCCTGTGTTTGCCTTGGCAGATAGACTCCAAATATTTTATATATTGTGTCATTATTTTAAATGCCGATTTTGTTTCTATCTCTTCCTGCTGGATTTTGTTGCAATAAGCAAAAATATTTATGATTTATGTGGGTTATTATTTTATTATGTAGCTACTTTGATTGAATTAAGTAATTGTTTAAATTATGTTTTTGTTGACTCTAGAGTTCTTAGAGAGTAAACCATCCTGTCATCTGCAAAAAATGTTAATTTAATTCATTTGCTCTTAGCCTATTCTTATTCTCTCTCAATGTATTTTTCTTATTTTATTGCTAAGTTTAGGATTTTTAAAACAATATCAAATAGTCAGGGTGATAATGGACATCCTTGCTTTGCCCTGATCTTTTTGAAAATGCCTTTAGCTTATCCCGACTAAATGTAACAGTGGGCCGTGGTTTTAGGTAAATATCACTCATCGTAATGAGGAAAGGTAAATTTATTCCTATGTTTTTAAACAGGAATGGGTGTTGTATAGTCAAAAGCTTCTTCTCTGTTTCTTGATGTAATCATATGCCTTTTGTTGTCTTGTTATTAATATGATTTATTATTTTTAAGTTTTCTTAACATTGAATCAACTCCGCATAACCAGTATAAATCCAACCAGGTCATATAATCTTTTTGTTATGTTGTTCTTTAATATTTTATTGATTTTTATGTGTGTATTAAATGTTCATTAGTGATATTGTTCTACAGTTTTCTTTCTGTTTTTACTTCCCTTGGTTTAAGTATAACTGTTATTTTTGTATGATAGAAGGAATTTAGTAGGTTCCTTTCTTTTACTATTCTTGCATACATTGTGTGGAATACTGAAATTGGTTTTTGAATGTCTGGTCTGTCGGATCCTGGAGTGTTTTGTTTTGTTTTTTTACTTTGGTAGTTAATTTGTGACTTTTATATTTCTTTTTCTGAGTTTTAATTACTAACATTTACTATTTCTTATTCTGTCAACTTGATTATTTAATATTTTTAAAAAATTTCATACATTTAATTTGTCTGTTTTATTGGAACATAAATGGGCACAATAATTTCTGATTTGTTTTGTTTCTTTTTAATTTGCTGTAATTTTTTTTTAAACTTTTGGTTCTGGAAATTTTGGTTTTTTTCTAGCTTTTAAAATATAAAATTAGGCAATAGTTTATCTATTTTATTGCTTTTCCCCCCCAAATGAACTAGTTTTATTTATTAAGTAAATTCTTTTCCAATTTTATAAATATATTATTTGATCTTCAAAATTTCCATTTTAATATTTAACTGCTTATTTTTTAAATGTTGTTTTATAATTTTTAGTTGCATATCCAGGTCATTGATTTGATCTCTCTCTTTTGTTGATGAGTATGTTTCAAGATACATAGTTTCCTTTCAGAACTGCTTTGGCTACAACCAACAAATTTTGCTAATATTTCTTATTGTTTCATGTAGCCATTTACTTCTTTTTCTAGGAGTTATGGAATCTATTACTTGAATAAGTCGTTGTGACTCTTATATGATATTGTTAGTCCTCTAATTCTTTTTTCCCCGTAACTCTCATTTCTTTTCCAATTCTTTCCTCTTGTTTTCTCCTATGATGTCTAGAATCATTTTTCAAACTTAAAAAAGAAATATCTTGCTTTGTTTCTTCCAGGAATTCTCGCTGAACTTGTGTCCAAACTATATTTTGATTTGAGGCAAGAAAAGTCTGTAAGGGGGGGTGGAGCCAAGATGGTGGAGTAAAAGAAAAGTTTGTAAGAAAGACAGATGCTTTGGACTCATTCTCTTCTGCTTAGACATTCCATAATAGCACTTTTGGTGAGTGTCTTTTTGTTTGTTTGTTTATTCATTCTTCTAGCCTTACTTCATATATTGGGACTTTATGTTCAGGCTGTGTTCTGTGTACTTCTGGGGCGAATCTTGTGGACTTGTGTGGTCCTAGCTGGTGTCTCATTTCTATATTATTCAGGTATCAAGTTATGTGTTCTTCAAAGATTACGTTGATTATTACTCAGGCCGGGCAGCTACAAACTTTTAGTAGTCTCTGCATTGTTTCATCTGGGACATGGTCTGATCACCGTTTTTCTCCTTCTGTAATTTCTGGACTCTATACCCAGTTTAGGTTTGGGTAAGACACTTGAAGAATTGCCACTGTGTAGAGCTCTAGAACACAGTTGTTGGCTCCAGCACCCATTAGTCAGCTGCAAGGTTCTGCCCAATCAGAATCATAGAGCTATTGGCTTATTTCTGGTGTAAACCTGAAATCTTGTCCACAATCCAGCTCTGGGGTCAGTGTAACAGAGGTTCAGGTCCCTGCCCTGGGCCCTTGCCTGTGGGCCAAAGTTTTGATCCTGGGCAGGAAGCAATGATCTTGATTCCTTTTATTTTCAGATTACTACTCAGTCTGTTTTTCTTCTTACATTTCTGTTGGAGCAGTTGTGGAGAGAACAGAGGCTATGTTATTTCTTCCTATTCTACCACATTTGCTAGTCTCCTACTAATGGTAGCCTTCCTAAATTTTAAATTTTTCTTATTATTTCCCTTGAGATCTTTAACCTTTTTCTTTTAGGAAAATTTTTTAAAAACTGTTTTGATTAGTTTCATAAAGTGACTCTTTAGTGGTTTGATTGATATGACTAAATCTATGAGTTTAGGTGGCTCCATCATTTTAATCTTATTGGTGTGAGCTAACCATGAATAATCATTATCTCTAATTATTTAAGTTTTCATTTCTATAAAAAGTATTTTGCAGTTATATTCATATAATTACTGGGTGTACCTTGGAAGGTTAATTACAATTTTGTATCTATTTTGAATGGACTTTCTTTTTCTATTTTCCCTGATTTTTCATTAATAATCTGCAAATTTTGTGATCTTATTTTATAACCTTTTACTGTACTGAAGTTATTAATTATTTTGATGAATTTTAAAATTAAATCTCTGAGATTCTCTAAGCAAACATCATATCATGTGTAAATAAAGAGAACTTTGCTTCCTCTTGCCTAAATTTATTCTCTCAATTTCTTTTTTCTTATCTTGTTACTATAACTAGGCTTTCTACAATGACCTCAAAGCATTATTATCATCATTTTATGGATAAGTTTTATGGATAAAGGCTTAGAGAATTATTATTGTTCATCCTTCATTCTCAAAGGGGACCAGTGATATCAAAGGGGTGTTTTCTTGACTTGCATGTGAGTTGGAGTTAAGTGAGGTAGATCTCCCCAAAGTCATCAACTTTACTGTCTCCTCCAGAGTCATTGAAAGTCTAGTAGCAAGACAAAAGTGAAGACAACTGATGATGGCTCAGGATGCACTGAATGAATGTTTCATCCAGTCACAGAGCCAGGAAGTTGCAAAGCTGCAACTTTAACCAAAGTTTTTTGACTCTAAAATACTTTTTCTCTTATGCAATGCAGGCTATGTGACCTATCTGTCTCCCCTCCACAAACCCCTAATCCTATAAGCTATAATTACTAGTCCCTGTTTTCACAGAATGATGTCTGAATTGTTCATGATATACAGGCTACTTTCATTTTCTTGAATGTTACCATTTTAGAGAAAGTCTTCTACTCCCTGAGTAACTGACTGCTTGAGAAGTTCTCTCTTGTGCTACACTGGTTTAAGGTCAGTAGGATGTATTCTGTAAGAAAATGATAAAAAATATTCTCTTCTCAGATCTCCGCCCCTTTTGTTACCTATCTCACTCTCTCTAATGGTGTGTGTGTGTGTGTGTGTGTGTGTGTGGTGAGCGCGTGTGAGTGCACGCACACTTGCACTAGTGCAGCTCGTATAAAGAAACAGTTTGGTGAACCATAAAAAAGCATTCTGGAATTGTGAATTATTATTTTTCTTCACTATGCAAGTTTGCAGATTCACTGATGAGAGCCTGAGGCAACACAGGTCCCAGCACTGACCCAGTTTAATATCACCCGGGTAGTATTTGGGGAGGAGAGCACTGGACTTTTTACTCTGTCCTCTGATATTTCTTAATCTAATGCTTTTGATCAAGTTATTTGATCTCCAAGCCTCAGCTCATTTGTAAAAATTGTTATAATTTGGGGCAGCTAAGTGGCACAGTGATTAGAGCACCAGTCCTGGAGTCAGGAGGACCTGAGTTCAAATCCTGCCTCAGACACTTAACGCTCACTAGCCATGTGACCTTGGGCAAGTCACTTAACCCCAATCGCCCTGCCTTCCCCCCTCCAAAAAGACAAAAAAATTGGCATAATTTTACTAGCACAACCTACCTCACAGGGTTATTATAAGGTTTGTATCGTCCAGACCTTAAGAGAGATTCAAACATGTAAACTATTTGTTGTTGTTCAATCTCCCCCAAGACGGGTGGCATCTGTTCTTTGCAAATTGTTTTTCATCATGCTATTTTACATTTTGACACTAGATGTCAGGGGAAGCCCAAGAACTATGGCTTGTTATCTTTAAACCACTTACAACGTAAGGCTGAGAGGAAGCTCCTGTTCTATATTAGAAAGATTGCCATCATGAGCTGTTGTGTAACACCTGGCATGTCTGCTTAATTCCATTCAGTTCGAGAAGCATTTGTAAGTGACTCCTGTGTGCTGGGTGCTCAGGATACAATGAAAAAAGTGGAAAAAGCTACAGACCTCAAGCAGTTATATTGTCCTGGGGTCAAATCACACACACACACACACACACACACACACACATACACATACACACACACACACACACACACACATATACACATACATACACACACACACATACACACACACACACACTCACAGAGTATATACAAAGTAATTGGGGGGAAATTAAAGCAAGAAGAGGAGTGGTAGGACAGGTTGCACATAAAGGGTGTCCCTTCACTGGGCCTTTAATGGAGCTAGAGATTACAAGAGGCAGAGATGAGAAGGGTCCTGACCTGATATCCAGGATATGTGAATGGAGAGGCGAGGAGGCTGGACAACTAATTGAAAATGGAAAATGGGGCGGAGGAAAGGATTATGGTGATCCTAGGTGATTAGTGGGATGGTTGCACCCTCAATAGAGGTGGGAGATTTTGGAGTAGGGAGGGTTAGACATCTGAGTTTCATTTTGGATGGGTTGATTTTGAAATTGTGTCAGGACTTTCAAGAGAGGACCAGCAGGCAGTTGATAATGAGGGAGAGATTAGGGTAGGATATATAGTCTATTTAGAAGTCATCTACTAGTATGGTGAATGAACCATATGAGAAGAATTTGGATTCCTTTAGAGCAGAGACTGTTCGCTTTTTTCTTTGTATCCCCATTGGCATGTTCCATTTGAGATGGCATTGGTGCTTAATTAATGCCTTTTGATTCATTGATGTGATCTGCAAGGGCAAAGGCAGATAGAAGGAACAGAGGTCCAAGCACAGAGACTTAATGGGCAGGTGGACTATTTTCCAGAAAAGGAGATTCAAAAAGGAACGATAATAGAGGAGAGGTACAGAGAGAACCATGGAAAAATACAATTACAGAAACTATACATGGAGAGTTTCAAGGAGGAAAGAGTGGTCAACTGTGTCAAAAGCTAAAAAGAAGTCAAGAGGAACGAGAGCTGAGAAAAGTCATTAAATTTGACCATTAACAGATTATTGGTAACTTTAGAGAAAGCAGTTTCAATTGAGTGGCAGAGCGGTTGGATATTGGATTGTAAGGAGTGAGTGGAAGGTAAAAAATTGAGATCATGGATACAGAAGGCCCTTTCTAGGAATTTTGTTGTGAAATGGAGGAAAGATAAAGGAGCACAGCTTGAGGGAATGGCAGGGCCAAGTGAAGGGTCTTTTTTAAGAATGGGGAAATAATTTTAGGTGGTGTGGAAGGAACGAGCAGATACTACAAGATTGAAGATAAGAGGAAGAAGGAATGGAGGAAGGGACAAGCTTCTGTAGGGGACAAAAGTGTATGATATTGAAAGCCTAAGTAGAGGGATTTCCCTTGGTCAGGAGAAGGATTTGTTGTTGTTATTCAGTTGTGTCCAACTCTTTGCAACCCCACTTGGATCTTTCTTTGGCAAAGATACTGGAATGGCTTTGTCATTTCTTTCTCCAACTCATTTTACAGATGAAAAAATGAGGCAAACAAGGTTAAATGACTTGCCTGGGGTCACACAGCTAGTAAGTACCTGAGGCCACATTTGAACTCAGAAAGATGAGTCTTCCCTGACTGCAGGCTTGCCATTCTATCCACTGTGCCACCTAGCTGTCCTAGAAGAAATACTACTTTTTCATTAAGCAACAAATCAATCAGACATTTATAAAGTGCTTACTACCAGCTAGGCACTGTGCCAAGTGCTAGGACTAAAAGAAGAAAGGGAAAAGATAGTTCTTGTCCTCAAGGAGCTTAAAATTTCACTGGGGAGACAATATGCAAAAAAAATACATACACAACAAGCTTATTGGTTGGTTGTCATCCTTTGTTCTCAGAAAGGACCAACGTGACATCACGATCCTAGAATCAAGTTACAGTGTGTCTGATTGTGGCCGATCAGACCAATATAAGCTTGGAACGTTCATATTGTCCTTTGCCAGCATCTTATATGTTGCACAATCAATTCCAGAGTTTTTCAGAAAGACCTTCAGTGGCAGTCTTTCTTGTTTCATTCCTGCTCAGCTGCTTCTTCTTTTTTTTAGGGGGGGGGGCAAAAGGGGTAAGGCAAGGCAATTGGAGTTAAGTGACTTGACCAAGGTCACAGAGATAGTAAATGTGTCTAGTGTCTGAGGCTGGATTGGAACTCAGGTCCTCCTGACTCCAAGGTTAGAGCTGTATTTGCCACTCCAACTAGCTGCCCCTCAAATGATGCTTGTTGCTTAGGCAAGATTTCAGAAGACACTGTCAAGATGCCATCTCAAATGGAACATGCCATGGAAGCTATGATGTTTACATTCCATAAATTTGCTGGAGACAAAGGCTACTTAACGAAAGAAGATCTAAGAGTTCTCATGGAAGAAGAGTTCCCTGGATTCTTGGAAAACCAGAAAGATCCTTTAATTGTAGACAAGATTATGAAAGACCTAGACAGTGCCAAGATGACAAAATGGGTTTCCAGAGTTTCTTTTTATTCATTGCCAGACTGACCATCACATTCAATGACTGTTTTGTTGTACACATGAAGGAGAAGGGGAAAAAATAAACCCAAGTCAAGTAACTCCTCCCCATTCTGATCTATTGCAGTATCCCAAGTGGTCACTTTTGAGATATCCCCATATAGCTACTCCTAGGATGAGGCAGTTGCATGAGTAGACCCAGGTCCTCAGAATGTACAGGTGAACTCCAAGCTTACAATTTGGCAGCTAGGGAAAGGAAATACAAATATACGTCATATAAGCTTTTGATTTTTTTGGTATTATATGCATACTTTACCCAACAAGAAAAAGAAAAAAAATATGCTTTTTTAATGTAAAAAAAAAAGAAAGACCTTGATTGCCCTTGTATCATTTCTTCTTTTTTTAAATAGTAGTTTGAGGGTTTATTTAACACAAATAAAAATATGCAAAGCTTTTTACTCATTTTCTTAACTCCTCAGCCGAGCATTTGGACTGGTGATCTTGATGGCTAGCTGAGCTGCTCTCTCATGCAATTTTCTGATTTTTAGAGGAAACATTGTGAGCAATCTCAACACAGTAAGATTTGTTGCACATCAGGAGCCCTTCTAGCTCTTTGACATGGTACTCCAAAATCTTCCTGAATCCCCTTGGTAGCATGTATTTTGTCTTCTTGTTGCTTCCAATATTGGGCACCGAGATCTGAATCGTCTTCCCACCCTGTTGTCAGTGCCTCTTGTTTTACACCAGTTTCTCTTGACCTTGACATATCTGTCAGACTGGTACCAGATGAACTTCTTGGTCCTCTTCTTGAAGATTTTAGACTTCAAGAGGGGACTGAGGGCAGGCATGGAGCCAGCAAAGAGATAGCAGCCCCTCTACCCCTTTGTATCTTTGTATGTATTTTTTCTGACCACCATGTGAGCACTTGCCTTGTGTGAGTTCTCTGTAACATTGTCTTTTAGGTAAGCCTACGTTTGGCATTCAAACACTGCAAGTTATATATGAAATAAACAGGAAATAATTACAGTGCTGGAATTGGGAGGGGTTGAGGTTGGTTTCCTGAAGAAAGTGGGATTTTAGCAGGGAATTAAGGGAAGCCTGGGAGGTCAACAGTCAGAGCAGTCCCTCTCTCTGCAGGGAGAGTATTGCAGACCTGGAGGAAAGGCAGAGAAAATGCCTGAAGCTGAGATGGAGTGTCTTGTTTGTGGAACAGCCAGGAGGCCAGTGTGTAAGAAGCCTGGAAAGGTAGGAGAGGGCTAGGTTATGAAGGGCTTTGAATGCCAAACAGAGCATTTGCTTCTGGAGGGAATAGGAAGCCACTGGAGTTTCTTCAGTAGAGGGGTGACATGATCAGAACTGTGTTTTAGGAAAATCACTTTGATGGCTGAATATAAAATGCATTGAAGTAAAATGTAGTAAATGGTAAAATGGAGTAAAATAGTGAAATGGAGTAAAATGGAACAGAGGCAGGCCAACTCACCAGCAGGCAATTGCGATAATCCAGGAGCAGCCTGTACGAGAGTGAATCAAGTATCAGAGGAGAGAAGGGGGGAATATTCAAGAGATGTTGCAAAGGGGGAATTTACAGGCCTCGGCAGCAGCTTGGATATGGGTATCTGTGAGAGATGATGAAGAGTTCACAATGACTCTTAGGTTGCATGCTTGAGGGACTAGGAGGATGGTGTTTCCCTCTACAGTAACAGGGAAGATAAGAGGGGGCAAGGGTTTAGGAGGAAAGATAACGAGATCCGTTTGGGATATGGTGAGTTTAAGATGTCCACTGGACATCCAGTTCAAGATGTCTGAAAGACATTTGGGAATGTGAGATTGGAGGTCAGCAGAGAGACTAGGGCAGGAAAGTTTAAGAGTTAAGAATCATTAGCACAGAGATTGTGACAATTAGATAACCTAGTGGACAGAATGCTGGGGCCTGGAGTCAGAAAGACTCATCTTCCTGAGTTCAAGTTGGTCCTCAGATACTTGATGGCTGTGTGACCCTGTGAAACTCACTTACCCCTGTTTGTCTCAGTCTCGTCATTTGTAAAATGACCCTGGAGAAGCAAATGGCAAGCCACTCCAGTGTCTTCGCCAAGAACATCCCAAATGAGAACAGGAAGAGGCAGATGGGACAGAACAACAATAACCAAAAGCATAGAGATGGTAATTAAATTCAAAAGAGCTGAACAGATCACCAAGTGAAGTAGTATGGAAGGAGAAGAGAAGAGAGCTCAGGACAGAACCCTGAGGGACTTACCCTGAGGGACATTGTTGATCTGGAGGAGAATCCAGCAAAGGAGACAGAGAAGGAGTAGTGAGATAGGAGCAAAACCAGAAGAGAGTGATATCTTGAAAACCTAGGGAGGAAAGTATCAAAGGAAGAAAGAGTAAGCAACAGGGTCAAAGGCTGCAGAGAAGTCAAGGAGAATGAAGACTGAGAAAAGACCATTGGATTTGGCAACTAAGAGATCATTAATAACTTTGGAGAGAATGATTTTGGTAGAACAAATGATAAGGTTGGTTGTGAAGTGTTGAGAAGAAAGTAAGAAGAGAGTAAGTGGAAGCACCTATTATAGATGACCTTTTCAAGGTCATCTTCTACATTACAAAAGGCAGAAGAGAAATAGGATGATAACAGTAATAGAAAGATGGAGTGAAAGTTTTTTCAGAAACATGGGCATGCTCATAGGCAGTAGGAATTGAGGCAGCAGAGAGGGTAAGATTGAACATAAGTGACAGTGGGGATGACGGGTGGGGGGGCAAACTGTTGAGGGAGTCAGAAAGAAGTCTGAATTTTTTCTTTGTCATTTATGGCGTGTTTACAGTACCTTATTGTCAAATTTGAGAAAAGCATTTGGTCATAGATTATATGTAGGTAAAATATTTTTTTCTTTGTCATCAGCTGGCTATTGTGTACTTCTGCAAAACTCACCCCAAATTCCCATTTAATTTCTTTTTTTTTTTCAGAGGAAGGCAAGGCAATTGAGGTTAAGTGACTTGCCCAATGTCACACTGCTAGTTAAGTGTCAAGTGTCTGAGGCTGAATTTGAACCTAGGTCCTCTTGATTTCAGGGCCAATGCTCTATTCACTGTGCTACCTAGCTGCCCCTCCCATTTACTTTCTTATGCCAACTCATGTTATATCACGACCATAATGGCGAAAGACACAATGTGGAAGGGATAACTATAGTTCATAGGGTCCATCTGTCCCCTGAGGTTCAGTGATGGCTAAGCATGGAATCATTGTAGACTGCTCCTGACTCTCAGGCACGGGTGTGCTGGAACATGTTTAACAACCAGCTTTTCTGGAGGAAAAACAGACAAACCAACCTGCATTCATGACACATTTTATTCTTCATTATTAACATTTCCTGCATCATTTTCTTAAGTCTAGACAATCAATAAAACAATAAATAAAGCCTTAATTTGTAGCATTTGTCAATTTCCAAGGTATGAATACTCACACTGAAAACTGATCAGTTTGCAAGAGAGCTGATTAGAGCTGGCTCTAGCACATCACTGCTCCCAGGGGTTCAAGAATTCTTCTAGTTCTTAGAATTCAAGATCCTATTTCCTGAGGAGGAAAGAGTAAGGCTTAGGTGCTGGGGGATAAGACAGAACTCATACTCTAGGTCTCCAGAGGAATAAACATTCTTGCTTATTTAATAAAATCCATTTTTATATGTTATAAGAATATAATAAAAATAGATTTTCTGAAAAAGATGAGATATCAATTTATCCTTTTGTTATATTGAATAACATACTATATTGTATTTATAAATAGACAAGGGATACAATCTACTCCTGTTCTTCTCTTATTTTCTTTGTTAGCAAATGACAAAATATCCAAACTCATTTAAAATGTATTGTTGTTCAATCATGTCTGACTCTTTGTGGTTTTCTTGGCAAAGATACTGGAATGGTTTGCCATTTCCTTCTCCAATATGTCCCTGTTTTATAGGTGAGTCAAGAACTGAGACAAATAGAGGTTAAATGTTTTGCCCAGAATCACACAGCTGGGGCTAGATTTGAACTCAGATCTTCCTGACTCCAGGTCCAGTGTTTTATCCATTGTACTATCTATGCTGCTGTGCTCTCCCCCTCCACCCCTGCCCACCCAGCCCCCAGCCCCAATCCTCTCTACCAGTCTTTTATTTAGTAAAAATTCCATTTTAATTTGAGTACCATTAAATAAAAAGCAGCTTTACTGCAGAATATTTTAATCATGATTTGCCTTAGTTATATTGCCAGATTTCTGAGGATCCCAGATCTTTACCAAATTTTATGACACAAGAAAATAAAAGAATTGCAAAATCATAGAATCTCAGAGTTGAGATGGCACGTGTGTATTCATTTTCATAGGTGGCATAATAAGAAGTGGCCTTTGACTGGGAAGAAGGTAATAAGAACTACTCTGGGATTATATGCAACTATGGCAGAGAATAAAGTAAAAAACACGCATGATTCCAAGATGCACATTTCCCTTCTCTTTAAAAGTCATAATAAATATGTTCTTAACTATCCTTGGAAATAACCTGCCAGGCCCAGCTTAAAAATATCACCTCTGTTGCTGGAAGAAGCAAATAGTAGCAGTAAAGGTTTCAAGGCTATGGTGAACAGTCCCTTCGCTGAAGAGAAAGAGCTCATTTCTGTCTTTCTTTGTCTGTCTGTCTGTCTCTGACTCTCTGTCTCTGTGTGTCTGTCTCCATCTCTCTGCCTCTGTCTGTCTCTCTCTGTGTCTCTCTGTCTGTCTCTGTCTTTCTGCCTCTGTCAGTCTGTCTGTCTCTCTGCCTCTATCTCTGTCTGTTTCTGTCTCTCTGCCTCTGTCTCTTTGGCTGTCTCTGTCTCTCTGCCTCTGTTTGTATATTTCTGTGTCTTTCTTTCAGATTTCATGGGTGTAGGGAGCTCTCAGTGAGTAACTTATTCCAACAGTAAATATCAGCACCTTATAGTCTTAAAGAGTTGCCTGAGACATTGGCAGGATATAGGACTTGCCCAGGGTCACCACATTACATTAAGGGCAGGACCTACACTCACCTCCCTGACTCCAAAGCCAGTTCCCTACTCAACTCTCCCACATCACCTCTCATTGTCTCCCAACAGCCTCAAAACCCGCTTATCACCACAGCCAGTGTTCTTGGGGCTGTGTCTTCTCTAGCATGATTCCCCTAGAAGACACTGAGCTCTTCCTTTCCTGACCTCGAAACGTTTCACATCCTCTCATGCACTTCTCATTATTGTATTTTAATCTGGACAATATGTGTACAATTCAAATAGGTTTTCATACGTCAATGTAGCAGGAAGCATTCCTAGTCTTGCTCCGCTTGGGGTTTGCTCCTCTACCCAGGTTCAGATCTCCATTAGATGGTGCTTGTGATTCTCTTTCTGGCAGCCAGCCCACCTAGCAGCGGGCCCATGGAGAAATTACCCAGCACCTGAGTTCCTGGACCAGATTGTCTCTGGCCATTTGAAAATGTCTATTGTTTTATACACACACACTGTCACATCTTCTCACATTTCCTGTGGAAATGCCTTGGATGAGTCTGCTTCCCCCCCTGTAGTTCCTGATACATCAGTCCTGTTGGGCTCTTTCCTCATTCCCACACCCTTGCCTGCGTGCTGTGCCTTCCAATTGAGTCAGCACCTCCTGGTAGTCTTGGGGTTTGGATGGGGGCTCACTGTTTAGCTTCCAGGCGTTTCCTGAAGGACAGCTGGGACATGTGATGCAAATTTCCCCAGCCTGCTTCTTGAAAGATCTCCAAGAGAGGGAGAGGGAGAGGGAGAAGCAGAGCCTGGAGTTCTTGGCAGGTGCTCTCTATATGGGCATCTGGGACTTAAAGGGAAAAGGCAATTTTGTCTTCAGAGCAAAGATTGTGTACCTTGGGAAGATGCCATGAGTTGGGTCCTTACTTGCCTGGGGTGTCTAAAATGTGTGTTTTAAGTCCAAGAGCTGTGTGTTGGGAAAATAGTTCATTCCTCCCTTACAACCCCAGAATTTTTTACTGCCTGGAAATTTGGTTTGGCATGGAGTGAGATGAGGAAAGGGCTGGAAAGGCCTGTGCTTAAAGCTTTCCAATTCACCTGTATGCTCTTTTCCACTCCTTTTGTCTTTCTTTTCTTTCCCTTCCTTCCTCTCCCTGACTAAGCCTCTGATATCATTTGCTTTCTATCATTCCCATGACTAATCCCCTCTATCTCAGGTTCCATCCTTAGTTCTCCAACATCTGACTTTGCTACCTGTCCTAGTCATATTTCCCTTCCCCTATCTCAGTTTTCTGCTGCTTTCAAACCGAATTGTTTCCTGCTGCCTGCTGCTTTTTTCTTATCCTAAGTCTATTGATTTTTAAGGCCATAGTCTTTTGTGCACCTGTATAGCCTTTAATAGATCCAGATTTGGGGGAGAAGTGCTCCCAAGGTGAATAATTTACGTCTCATAGTTGAGATACCAGCAAGATACCTGGTTCACTCAGGTCATGGAACTGTGGTCCTTACAGGAACATTTAGCCATTGGGAAGGAAACCTTGGTACTATTGTTCTGTACCGAACTTCTGAAATGTTTAAGATCTTCCTAGCTGGAAGATGGGCACAATGATCCCTATTCCCTTCTTTCTTTATGTTATATAAAGCAATGTGAATGAATAATCAGTTTGATTGCTGGTGCATTATTAAGAACCAACTACATGTCAGGCATTAAGCTAAGTGCTAAAGACAGTCCCGGCTCTTTAGGAGTTCACAGTATGGAGGAGGGAGACAATATGAAAACCATTGTATATAAACCAGCTATATATGGGATAAATGAAAAATAATCCAAAAGGAAAAGTTACTTAAATTAAGAGTGATTGGTAAAGGACTTGAAGGAAGTCAAGGAGTTTATGCTAGGAAGCAGGGACAAGGAGGGAGAGCATTCCAGGCATGGTGGACAGCCGGTGAAAACACCTGGAGCAGCGAGATGGAGTATGTTGTTTGAGAATGCTTATAAGCAAGAGTTTGGTGATCCTTTGATGAATGGCAGAATGAAGTCTTGGCCCAAATGTTTGTTGGATAACTGTAATCTTGAAATGTAATTTTTCCTAGTGGTTTTAATTACCTTTTTGCATTTTAAGAAATTTATTCTTCCAAAGAAGAGGCATTTTACAAGTGGGTGAAAAATAGAGAACTTCTGCTTCGTTATAGTTTCTTAATTGGTTATGGAGAGAGGAATTCATGGAGTTTGTTGAAAAGGAAAATAGCCTAGGAAAGGAAATAATAGGGATAGAGATAGAGATTGGATATATGGTTTAACTGCTATAGTAACTCCCTGGTGAGGAATCTCTCTCTATCAACTCAGGCTGGTACCTTCTCTGCAAGTTACAGCCTTGGAGAGTAGCCATACCACTGACAGGTTCAATGACCTGCCCAAGGTTACGCATTTAGTATGTATCAGAGGTAGGAACCCAGATCTCCGGGGTTTCAACTACTGCTCTCTATCCATTATGTCATACTATCTCCTTGTGAATGAAGTCAGTTATGTTTTTTGGAGAAATGGGGCTTTGGTTTCCTCAGATGTAATTTGCAACAATTACAACAAATGTATGTTTTTAAAAAAAGTTTTAACATTCATTTAAAAAATTAGAGTTCTAAATTCTCTTTTCCTACTGCCTCTCCCCCATTTATTGAGAAGGAAAACAATGTGATACATGTGAAGTCACGCAAAACACATTTCTGTATTAGCCACTCGGCAAAGCAGCAGCAGCAACAAAACTTTAAAAAAAATCCAACTGAGGAGTTGTGGGAAGAAAAACTAGACGTAAGACTCAATTTATTCTCTTTTTCATAGTCATCGAGCATGTTAGATTTAATTAGCCTTTTATTGTGTAATAATATAATTTATAAATATCTATAAATCAACAAACATTTATTAAACACTTGTCATAAGCTAGGCACAGCGTTAAGACCTAGAGATAGAAAGAGATTTAAAATGAAAAAGCCCCTGCTCTGAAATGACATATTCTGTTGGGGGAGCCAGCATGCATATGCATGTGCAATACAGTACCACATAATAAATGAACATATAAAATGGACATATGTCCATGGGTACATTCATTTTTGTGCATGTGAACACTAGCAAAGTAAATATTTTATTTCTCTATTGCCATATACATTCTTTTGATTTCTTTTCAATCCCTTTCTATCCTTGCTAAGATTTCTAAAACTATGTTTAATAGGAGCAGTGAGATGGGAATTCAATACCAGTCTTAATACCAGCTTTTAACAGGAATGCTCCCAGTGATTCCCCATTGCACATACAGTGATAGTAATTCGTGGTTTCAAATATATACTTTTTATAATGTTATAAAATATCATTAAATTTCTGCATTTTAAAATGTCTTCAACACAAATTGATGCAATACTTTATTAGTCTTTTTTGCATCTAAAGATATAATCATATATATATATACATACATATATATACATATATATATATATATATATATACTTATTTTTGTTCAGATACATTGTATTGATGCTTTTCTTAGCATTAAACTACCTTTGCATTACATTTGCAAATTTGACTTAGTCATTCAAGATTTTTAGGGCACTGCTATATTCTATTTGCAAATACTGTATTAAATATATTACGTCTCTCTATATGTCTATTATTTTGTGTAAATTTGCTACCAATAGTTTTATAGTTTTCTTCTTTAACATTATTGTTTGATTTAGAAATTGATTTATTTTCCTTATAGAAAGATCTGGGTCACTTTATTTTTGGAAACAGTTGATACGATATAAATTGTTTATTCTCAGGGGCAAAACTAGAATTTTTTTTTAACCCGGGGGAAATACAGAATTGTTATTATTATTATTATTATTATTTTGGTGGGGGGGGGGGTAGCAGTAGTATAAGCATCATTTCAATCGTGTTTATATTCATGCCGGGCGAGGGGGTGGCCCATCTTCCAGAGTATGTCCTTTGTTCTTGTGGGCTAGGAGGTACCATGACAACAGGAGGGTGGGGTAGTTATGCTATGTAGTAGTGTGGGCACAAATGCAGCCTTGACCAAATGTATATTCAGGAGTAAATTCCATCTGTTCCTGCTCAAAGGAGATAACATATAATGCAATATTCTATTAAATATATGAAGAGAAAGAGGGTCAGAAAATATTTCAAAATTACAACTGCCAATCATTTGATGTTAAGTCCCAAAGCACAGACTAAGTGATGAAGAGTTGGAAGTCAGTGAAGAAGATCTTTATTATAAGTTTATTTTCATGTCAAGATGTGCTTGTGGGAATGGGGAAAAGAGACAAGAGAAGAATGGAGAGGCAGGAGAATGTCTGGCATATATATGTGCTTAATGCATTTTAGTTAAGTCTATGTGCATTATGTGCCAGGGACTTTGTTAAATAGTGGAGATGTAAAGAAGGGTTAAAGACGGTCCCTGCTCTCAAGGAGCTTACAGTCCGCTGTGAAAGATAACTCTATTAGAATGAGGTAAGAGAAAAAAATAAACCAATGTGGACTCACAAGAACACAAGTAGGATAGTAGATAAAAGTAGAAGGTAGGGAGAAAAAAGGAAGAAAGTGTGAAGAAACTGAGGAAAAAAACCAGTGAGTAATCAGTGACCAATCAGCAATCAATGAGAGAACAGTGAATGATAAGGGGGTGATCAGTAAAGCAATCGACATTGACGTCACCATGGAATTGAAAAGTAGGGTTTTCAAAGAGAGAAGGCATAGGTTCCTAGGGAGAAATAACATGAAGAATAAATACATAAACGCCCAGTATAAGTTAGGTATGTGTGGCCAGAATTTCAATGAATTATCTTTCCCCAAGTTTCCTAGCTCATAATGTGTTCTGGAATTAATACTCATGATATGCAAATCAGGCTGACCATATATCATAGACTCACCAAGACTGATAAGGAGCTTATTTTCTTGGGTTTTATCTTGTCTTTCCATTCCTAAATTTCTCACTGGCATTCCTTTTCCAAGGACACAACATAGGAGCACACGGTTCTGAGCAATATTTAATTATCATTAGGTAACTGCTGATTTTGTTTTGGAATGATCTATCTAAATACTATTTTATTTCTCTCAGTGCTTTCACATTTCTTTTGGAAAAATATTCATATGCATCTTTTGATACATATTTTTGAAACAGAAGGAATACATTCCATGCTAGTTTCTCAATGCATATTTATAGATGAGTATCATTATTGTGTAAAATATCTTGCTATGAGAAGGCATTTTCCTAAGTTAAAAAAATGGTAGTTTAAATTAATTCATCCATTAGCACCTACCGTTTTTTAAAGTAAAAACACTATGATAGGAGTGAAGGATGAAAAGATAAAATCTGACACTGTCCTCAAGAAGTTTATAGTTTCCTAGGCTAATATAATATGTACTCAAATGCATGTAATATAAGGTAGGTGGTGGATAGACAGACAAAATGTTCCAGGAACATTTGGGGAGGGATAGAATACTGACAATTGTAGGCTATCAGTGAAATCTACTTGGAACAATCAGAATTTGAGCTGTCTTGAAGAAAGATAAAGGATTCAGAAAAAAAAAAACCAAACAGATATGAGGAGGGGGTTCATCCCAGGCATTAGGAACCTGTCTACTCAGTCATCCTTCAGAATATTTTAAGTTCTCATCTGTTTGGCACATTGGCAGAATAGCTTCCTCCACCTCTACTTAGTTCTGGACAGAACAGTCGGTCTCAGGGAAGCAGACCCCATCATGAGGCCCGTGACTGGACTGAGTGGGCAGCCTTCGGTTTGTCAAAAACTCCTTAGCACAGTCTTAGGTGTACAGTAACATTCTGGCATGCACTAAGTGCTTAATAAATGCTTTGCTGGATGATTGATAAGTCAAGATTCTCTTGGTTCGAAAGAAAACTTTCCCTTTTAAAGAGACATACATTGGCATTATTCTTTCTCTCTCTCTTCTTCTTCAGCTAAGAAACCTTGCTCTGAGCGTTTCATTTTCCTTTCTCAAGATCTACCTGGAAGAGACTTCTTGATTCTACTCTCTTCTCTTTTTCCTTCCTGTTGATATGAGATCCCTTGCTCTACCTCTCTTTCTCCCCATTTCCCCCCAGCAGGCAAGAGACAATATGCTTCTTTGCACGGCTCTCCTTTTTCTCTTTTCACTTGGTCATGATGGGAGCAGTAAGCTAGCTATTGCTCTTTTTATATACCATTTCTTTTCTTTATTTAAAAGAAAATGGTGCTGGAGATTCTCAGCCCCATCCTCCTTTTCCCTCAACTTCTTCTGGCTGGAAGAAATTTCTGTTTCTCTCCATTTCCCTCTGATTTTCTATGTTTAGTTTTGAGAAGTATGAAGGGCTTCATATCAAGACAGACGCAATTGGGCCCATGAGATATAATTCAGTACAATCCTCCTTTCAGAAGTAATTATGTGTTCACCTTTTCAGAATTATTGCCAAAGATTTTACTTTTACTGTATAGGAGTTATCTTTGATCAATTTTTATGTTTTCACTGGACCAGGTTATTTTCCTGATATTCCCATCCTTAATAGTTTCCACAAAATCTCTCCTAAAATTCTGTTTGAGATTCAGCCCTTCATGAGTCCTATTGGACATTACTTAAGAGTTCCCAAGAGTGCTGGCCCTTAACAGCTTTGTGGTGTTATACTCATATCCAGTGTGAATACATGGAGACGAGAGAGGAAATTTAAAGATTAAGGAACAGCTGGGAGTCCAGCTTAGCTCGAATGAAGAGTTCATGAAGGAAAAGAAAGTAAGACTGGAAAGACAGATTATAGTCAAAATGTAGAAAACCTTAGGGACCAATCTAAGGATTTTGTATTTTATACTTAGAGGGGTTTGTAGCGTTAGAGGATCACAGACCTGAAGTTGGAAGGAATCCAAGGGGCCGTCCAACCCAATCCTTTCATTTTACAAATGAGAAAACTGAAGCCTGAGGAGGTTGCATGCCTGGCCAAGCTCATCCAAGTAGTCTGTAACAGAGATATGATTTAAACCTAGGAAGAAGGGGAAGGGATGAGCATTGATAGCATCTACTGAGTGCTAGGCACTCCGCTAAGCGTTTTTTACAAATGTTATTTCTTTTGATCCTCACAAAAACTTTGCAGGATAGGTACTATTATTATCCCCATTTATACAATTGAGGAAATGGAGACAAATGGAGATTAAGTGACTTTCATCAGGACACATAGCTACTAAGTATGCGAGGTCACATTTGAACTCAGGTCCTCCTGACTCCAAGCCCAATGCTCTTTCTACTGTGCTTTCTACTAAGAACTTTGGAACAGGACATTGATTGTGATAAAACCTATGCTTTGGAAAGATTCTTTTCCTTTTTTTATTATGAACTTGATTAATGTTAACATGGACTTTTCTCTACACAAAGAAAAGTGCAAAAAAGAAAATTATATATGAAACTATAAACTGCAATTACAGGGTTTTTTTTAACATGATGGTAAAGAAAAAAAAAATTGCCCTTCTCATCTGCATCCTCTTCTGACCTTCCATCTGAGTATTTTTAATATTTTGTTATTGTTCTCTTCTTTTCCTTATTTTTCTTCACATCACTATCATTCTCTACAAACTCTCCCAACCCTCAAATTAAAGCAGTTCCTTTGTAACAAATAAGTGTAGTTAAGCAAAACAATTTGACCCATTGGTTATATCCAGAAGTATATTCATCATTCTGTACATTTCATTTTTTGGAAGAGTTGGGAAACATGCTCGCGTTCTGGAATCATTATTGGTCATTGCATTAATCTAAGATTTTAAGTCTTTCAAAATTATTTCTCCTATGCATGGTTTATAGACATCACATAATTGTTTTCCTTGTTTTGCTGTCCTCACCCTACATTAGGTTTCTGTGAATTTTTCCTTTCTACAATAATATTCAATTACCTTCATATATCATAATTTGTTTAGCCATTCCCCAACTGCTAGGCCTCCACTTTGTTAACAGTTCTTGTAATAAAAGAATGGCTATAATTTTTTTTTTTAACATATGGGCACTTTCTCTTTGTCTCAAATATCTTTGAGGTGTATGACCAGCAGAAGTATCCTGAGATAAAAGAACATGCAAAGTTTTAGGATTTTGAGAGTAGAGTTCCAAATTGCTTTCAAGAATAGCTGGATTGGGGTGGCTAGGTGGCACAGCAAATAGAGAACCAGCCCTGGAGTCAGGAGGACCTGAGTTCAAATCCAGCCTCAGACATTTAACATTTACTAGCCATGTGACCTTGGGCAAGTCACTTAACCTCAATTACCCTGCATTCCTCCCACCAAAAAGCAAAAAAAAAAAAAGAATAGCTGAATTAATTCATAATGCAACCAATAATATAAGGCAGCCCAGTGACACCATCAATCTGGCCTCAGATACTTACTAGTTGTGTGATCTTGGGCAAGTTACTTAACCCTGTTTACCTCAGTTTCCTCATCTGTAAAATGAGTTGGAGAATGAAATAGCAAGTATCTCTTCCAAGAAGACCCCAAATAGTTGGACATGATCAAAACAATTGAACAAGAAAACCAACAATACATTGATGTTCCTGTCTTACAGCTTGTCTAACAATATTCATTTTCTTTTTTCTTCATCTTTGCTAATCTGATAGTTGTCAGGTACAGCCTCAGAGCTCTTTTGTTTTGTGTTCATCATATCACTAGTGATTTGGAACATTTTTTAAATGGTTTTTTTCTTATCAGTAAAACGAAGAAATTAGCTTAGATGAATGCTAAGGTCTCTTCCAGTGTGTTTACTCACATCTATCCCTTCTTCTTGTTACCATCCAGGGAGCATCTTGGCAATATTCTATCTAGTCGACCTAAAGCAGATTGTTTAACTGGGGGGCCATGAAGCTGATTTTTAAAAGATATTCTGATAAATTGATTTCAATATTCCATTCTATCCCATCTCCTCCAACAGACTGGCCCTTCTCTCATTTCCACTCTTTCACTTATTTTCACTGTCTCCCTGTCTACTCATTTCCTACTGCCTACAAACATGCCCATGTCTTCCCAATCCTGAAAAAGCCCAACCCCTTGATTCTTAACTCTCTGGCTTCTGAACCTTATCATTCCATCAAAAGTGTTCTCTCCAAGCTTCCATGTTATCTCTCCCATTAGACAGACTGTGGCTCCTTTAGCTCAGGGACTGTCTTTTTATATTGTCAGTGCCTAGCACAGTGCCTGACAGAGTATGCACTTAACAAATGTTGATTGATTGATAAGCTTAATTTCCTTTTTAACCCAAATATGTTATTTAATATTCATTTAAAAACATTTTGAGAAGGGGACCATAGGCTTCACTGGGCTGCTTGAGATGTCAGTGACACAAAATTAAAGGATGTTTCATCTAAAGACAGTGGCTACAGGAAAAGCAAAGCAGATTAAGATTGCCTATTGTCCAGACCATGATATGGAAGTTAAACGGGCTTCCAGAGTTCACCCTTCATTCTGTGTATATAAAATATTATACATGTGACATATCATGTAATAGTCGATGTAATATATTATTACACATTAATGCATGTTGTCTATATGTAATGTCATGCATGTGAATATATATAATATTGTAAATTGTTGAGTTCAAAATTGAACAAGAAAAGAAAAGTTACCTGGATTGCCTTTGGGAAATTGCAAATTTCTTTGATTACTCCAAATTTCTCCCTAAAACCTAGGTCAAGGAGCAGCTAGGTGGCACAGTGAATAGAGCACCAGCCCTGGAGTCAAGAGGACCTGAGTTCAAATCCTGCCTCAGACATATAACATTTACTAGCTGTGTGACCTTGGGCAAGCCAGTTAACCCCAACTGCCTTGCCTTCCCCCCTCCAAAAAGCAAAAAAATAAAACCCCATGGATTTATACATTGAAATGGTGGAGTCCTATGCAATCCAGGGGCTACCTGGAAGTGAGAAATGAGGATGGCTGTGTAGGTTGGGGAAATTGGGACTAGAGACCAAAAGACAAATTTCCCCTAAAGGAAACCCCATCTGTTCCCAGAGATTTGGGACCCCAGTCTCCCCTTCCATATTTGTCTCTTTACAGAGGGCTGTCCTTATGTCTTGCCTCTGAGTAACCTTTAGGGAAAAGATAGTTATGTTTATTATATTTGAGAATTTATTTTTTAAGAAGTTTGGAAACATTTATTTTATATGCCAGATACCGTACTAAGTCCTTTAAAATACAATTTCACTTGATCCTCACAGCAACCTTGTCAGGAAGATACTATTATAATGTCCATTTTTACAGTTGAGGAAACTGAGGTAGACAGAGGTTAAGTGAAATGCCTGGTGTCATGAAGTTAGTAAGTATTTGAGGTCAGACTTGAACTGAGGTTTTCTTCAGTGCTCTATCCACTGCCTTTAGGGGGCAGTTTTCTTGTATTTAACAGAATGTTGGGGGACCCTTGAGATCATCTTATCCCACCCCAGTCTACCCCAGGCCCATTTAGAAGTAACTAGGGTATGTTGAATAAATAAAGATTCCCAACTCCCTCCTTTCATGGGTGAAGAAATTGAAACCTGGCAACATAAAATGACTTATTCACCTAGTGGCAGTGTAGATCAGGGCTTCTTAAATTTTTCCCATTCTTGACCCCTTTTCACCCAAGAAATTTTTATGTGACCCCAGGTGTATAGATATATAAAATAGGGATACAAATCAATCATTTACTGATAATAAATACTAAAGAAATTTATTTTAAAACAACGCTTTGGTATACATATAATTTTACCATTTATTACAAATGAAAGCAAATTTTCATACTAATGAGATGGATGTTTATAAATTTTACATAAAGAATTATATCTTTGGGAGACAGCTAGGTGGCGCAGTGAATAGAACACCGGCCCTGGAGTCAGGAGGACCTGAGTTCAAATCCGATCTCAGACACTTAACACAAAACTTAGCCGAGTGACCTTGGGCAAGTCACTTAACCCCAATTGCCCTCCCCCCCCCCCCAAAATTAAATCTTTGGGGAATATTTATACTGCAAAAAGTAGAGCATCTTCAATGTTTTTCAGAGTTGATCGATTGATTAATATTTTGATCTTACTATCATTAATGCTGAGAATGCCACTTCACATAAACACATAGTGCAAAACTACTTGCAGAGTATGTTTAGGACCATTTCAAAAATTGTTGGATATTCTGTCCTAACCTCAAAATTCATTTAATGATTTTTTAGGAAACTCAAGTTTTAAACTTGTGTTGTTTGATAACTTGGCAAATTCTTCTTGAACTTTCAACAGCAGATGACTGACGATTTTTATTTCAATTGAATATGCTTTATGAACCCAACTTAGTTTTTTAGAATCAAAATTTGAAGGGAAGTATTTCTGAAACTGTGTCTCCAGGCTCTTCAGATGATCAATTATAATAACTCTTAACAATTAAATCTTTGGGAAAGCTATTTTCAATTGTAAAATCATCTATAGCTGTAAACATTTCTAAAGAACCATTTTCCACTCTATTATTCCATAAGTTAACTTTTAAAGTAGAACTTTCAATTTAATCTTTTAACATGATTGTGTTACAATTTTTTCCTTCAAGCAACATATTTAAACCATTGAGTTTTTTTAAACTATGTGACAAATAACACAGTTTGGAAAGTTATAAGTCTTTATGAAAAAAATTAACAAAATTAGATTTCTGCTCAGGCAAAAATATAACTCCATCTTTCGATTTCAATAATCTGTTTAAACTGAGAGTCACCTTACCTCTGCACATAGTAATAAGCTTTTATAGTTGGAGTCCATATCTTTCCAAAGGTTTGAAAACACACGACTGTTAAGGGCACAACTTTTAATGAAGTTAATGATTTTGATAGTATCATAAACAGTATCTGACTCTGGTGATATTCTTTTGGCTACAAGTGCCTCCTGATGGATTACACAGTGAGTAAAAGTGATATGTTTATTACCACCAGCTTTAACTTTTGCTACAAATCCAACATTCTCACCCATCATTGATCCAGCACCATCTGTACTGACTCCAATACAATTTGTCTACTGTAAACCTTCATTTGTGAAAAAATTCATCAACTTTAAGATTTGTATCTTCCCCTCTTGTGTGCCCTTCCACAGGGTGACAAAACAATAATTCCTCATGTATGCTTCCTTCATAAACATAGCTTGCAAAAAATAACAATTTTGCCATGTTAGAAATATCAGTTGTTTCATCTAAGCAAATTTAAAACTTTTGACTCTCTTTAATCCTGGTATTAAGCTGCTGAAATTGGTCAATACTTATTTCAGAAATTCTTTTGAAAGCAGTATCGTTTGAAAAAGGAAATTTATTTTTCCCATGAATTATTTCTGACATTTTAATAGCAACAGATAAAACAAGATCTTGTCCTATTGTGTATGGCTTTTTAGTTTTTGCAATTAAATAAAAAGTTTCATAAGATGCAAATAAACACCTTTCATTGACAGCAACAAATTTCTCAAAATATTGTTTTTCTTTATTTGAAGATTTTAAAAGTTGTTCAAAATATTCCTTTGGTTTATTGCTTGGGATTAGATGTCATTTTATTTTGGTTGGTTTCATACAGCCAGAACTTCATTACAAATGAAGCAAAGAGGTTTTTCCACGCCATTGATGGAATGCTTAGGGGCCTGTGCTTGAACCCCAGTTTGTAAAATCATATTTCTCCCCAGCCTCAAAACACTGTCTCAGGAACTTTCTCTCTAGCTCAAGGGTAGCATGCCCTAGAAAAATATTTATCTATCTTTCTGATACAATAACAAGCTGCACCTATGAATCCTCCCCTAGAGGGGAGGATAAACTCCCAACATCCATCTTGTCAACCACAACATTGATGGCTGACAGACGAGACATTTCTTGATCACCCCTGACCACTAACTGACTTAGTAATGTTTTAAGCCTAAAACTACACCTCCATACAGCCCCCCTTGGGCTGTTTCCTGGTGAATTCTGGGCAATATGCCTGTGTAATAGATTTTAAAAGTGCATCTTTCTTTAAGAACTGACCACTCCTTAACTCCTCCCTAATCCTGCACTAACTTACCTAGTAAGTATATTTGGCACAGGTTCTACTATAGATTATCCTATATAAACTTTAATTGAAACACTCTAAAGTTTCAGGTTCCTTAAGAACTCTTGCCTGCTATATAGCAAAACAATAAATCTTTGCCACCTTGACTTAGAGAATGCTTGAGTCTGTGGATTCATTCCAGACTGCTTCCCAGAGACTCTGGTTATTGGGGTTCCTGGATTCCCTGAACTCCTTGAACTGTCACCATTATCGCATGTTTTCTTTTTCTTGTCAGTTTAGGTGTACTACAATCTGGTAGCAAAGACTGTTGCATTGTCATCAGAGTTTTTACCTCTTCTGTCTAAATTTAGCCACTTATCTATAAATGAAAAATATTTTTGCCCTAAAATATAAATAAAGGTTGCTAATAATTTCTCAAATAAATGTTAGTTTTAGTTTATGTCATTATATATATTTGTGTTTAATTTAAAAATGGACATTCATACTTACATACACATACAATGGTGATGGTGGAAAAATATTATGAAAGAGATTTTGTCTTTACTTGCTACAATGAAACACTTATGTTTCTGTAAAAGAAGAAGATAACAGAAATTTTAAAAATCAAACATTCTAAAACAATACAATCCAAAGATATACAGTTTGATACTTACGTGCTAAGGAATGATGGTAGGAAAATATTAAAAGTCTTTATTTTCAGTAATTAAACTAGAGGAGAAACTTTGTATGCACATTAAAAAAATACTGCAATTCATAATATACAATAGTCTTGAAGGTCTTTCTGGCAGTGTTTCTTGGTGCTGCATGGCCTGAGGGCATGTGCTGTGCAAAGTAGACGTGTTGTGTGTCCAGAACCAAGGCTACAGCGAAGTTATGCAGTACAACATGGGTAAATGCTGCCAGAAACACCTTGGATTCACTACACATTTGCTTTTGAATTAAATTTTTGATTGCTGTATGTCCAGAAACCTTTTACTATTGCCAATTTTTTCACCCTCCCCCCCCATTCAGTTTTGCAGCCCTATATGAGGTCATGAGCCACAGTTTAAGAAACACTGGTCTGGATCAGGAACTAAATTTTCTGACCCTTAGTGCAGTGTTCATTCCAATAGATTAAAAATGACTCCCTCTCCATAAGTAAAAGTTTCCTCAGGTATGTGAAGTAGATCTAAGAGTACTAGACAGTAAAGGATTAGGACCAAAGTACAAGAAAAACTTGTCCCTGGCCAAGTTCCTGACTCTAGCCCCCTCCCAACTCCCAGGTGTTTGGTCATGGCTTATGCCCATATATTCAGGATACTGGTTTACTTAGATCCAAGTTTATAATTAGAAACACAAACAATGGGGTGGAGCCAAAATGGTAAAGTACAGGCTGTAATCTAGATGAACTCTCCCAACATTCCCCTCCAAACAGCTTTAAAATAATGCCTCAAATTGAATTCTGAAGTGGCAGAGCCAGTAAAAGGTCAAGGTGAGACATTTTTACAGCCTAAGACAACTTAAGTGGGCTGGCAGAAGAGGTCTATAACACCAGAGTGGAAACAGGCTGGGAGCACTCTAGGAGTAGCACTAGGAAGAGGGCTTGGAGGCAGCTTTGGGAACCCTCAGTCCAGGCATGGTAAAAGAGTTGGATAAGCGGTCAGAAAAAAGAATACAGGGGGCCCTATGCTGGTATTGGATACAGCTGTCACTAATTGTCAGTGCTATTGCATATAAGCAGTTCTGGGATGAAGCTCCAGGGCAGAAAAGAGCTCTTATAATCTGTCATGAAGGAATGGCAGTTCCAAGACAGAGAGCAATAATAGTGCCCATGACTATATAAGGGGCCCTTCCTAGACAAAGACCAGAACACAGAAGAGCAGTGACCACATCTTTCCCCAGATTACACAGTGTTGGAAACACTGAAAACTTGCAGACACTCATAACTAGCTCTGAAAATAGCAGCACAAAAAGTCTGAAGCTTGGGAAAGTGCCTCACATTCCCCGGGAGAGCAGAGCCCAACTTTAACATGAAGTTCAAAGTCAAGACATAGGTTGAGAATGTGAGCAAACAACAAAAACAAAAACAAACAAAAAACTTGACCATAAAAACTACTACGATTGCAGGGAAGACTAAGACACAAACTAAGAAGGGGTCATGAAAACAGCTACAACCAAAGCCTTAAAGAAAAATGCTAATTGAACCCAAGTTCAATGAGAATTCTTAGAAGAGTTAAAGAAAGAAATAAGAGTGGTAGAGTAAAAATTGGGAAAAGAATGAGTGATACAAGGAAATTATGAAAAAAAGAATGAACAGCTTGGCAAAAGAGGGAAAAAATACTGAAGAAAATAATAGCTTAAAAAATAGAATTAATCCAATGGTAAAAGAAACACACACAAAAAAAATTCCCTGAAGCTCCCTGCTCTGAGGCTGGCAGCTGCTGCTGCTGCTCTTAGAACTTGTTCCCCTCTCACTCCAGCGAGACAAACCTTCTCTGCAGTGCTGGTAAGCTGCTTCCCTGTTGCTAGGTCAATTCTGAGGTGGTTTTCTAGTTGTTTGGAGGAGGATTTGGGAGGGTTTCAGAGGGTTCCTTCCTCATTCTTCTGTCTTGGCACCAGAAGTTCTGGGCATAACCTTTGACCTAGCAATACCACTACTATATCTGCACTCCACAGAGATCAAAGATAAAAGAGAAAGTTCTATATGTACAAAAATATTTATATCAGCTCTTTTTGTTGTGATAAAGAACTGGAAATCTGGAGATGGTCATTGATTAGGGAATGACTGAACTAGTTTTAGCATATGATTGTGATGGAATACTATTAGAAATGACAAGGTGGGGGTGTGGTTTCAGAAGAAACATGGTAAAACTTACATGAACTGATGCAAAATAGAGTGAGAAAAACTGCAAGATTGTTGTGCATAGTGGCAGCATTGTTGTAATGATGATCAACTCTGAAAGATCTGGCTACTCTGATTAATACAATGATCTAAGACAATTTCAAGGGACTCATGATGAAAAAGTGTTACCTGGAGCAGGTAGGTGGCACAGTGAATAGAAAACTGGTCCTGGAGTCAGGAGGACCTGAGTTCAAATCTGGCTTCAAATACTTGAAACATACTAGCTGTGTGACCCTGGGCAAGTCACTTAACCCCAATTTTCCTGCCTTCCCCCCTTCAAAAAGAAAAGAAAAAAGAAAAAATGTTATCCACCTCCAGAGAGAAAACTGATGAACTTTGAGTATAAATTGAAATTTAAAATTTTTCTTTTTTTCTTTTTTCTTTTTGGAACTCAAAATTTAAAAAGAAAAGAATATTAAAAACAATATTTTTTAAAATGACAAACAAAATTAAAAAATCTCCATCATCACAATTCTCTCCCCCCACTTCTGGAACACATACAGATACATATCCAAATCAGGCCATGCCACCAGAGATCCACCTCATTTTTTAATCTGTCTGCACAACTTTTCTTGGCTCTTCCCCAACTTTTTAATGGTACATGAGTGCTGGATCTGACAGCTGTTGACAGCAGCCGCATAAAGAAATATGATTAGTATTAATGCTGTGGTTCATAATTTCAACTTTTATTAAACATCTTTTTTCTCTTGAAGATCCTCAATTGTTTTCTGGTCTGACTAATCTATATAGCCTTTGCTCAACTGCATGGCTGTCTAGCTACAATAAAAGAGTAGGCTGAGGACAGCATTTGCTGGAATTAGGAAAAGGAGCATTTATAACAGAATAGAATAAATAAAGCAGCATGGATAGGCCACCATCTTCATCCCACATCTGATTGTATGATCTTTCTTCCAAAACACACCCTTCCAAACCTACCTATTTCCACTTTCCATCTAGCGACCTAGGTTTTTAGCCTTCCCATTATCCTTAATTCCTCACTCAACTGAAATTGTTTGCTTCTAAGTTACCTGTGTTTACCAAATCTGATGACCTTTTCCTAGTCATCATCTTTCTTGGCCTCTTTGCAATGTTTAATGCTATTGACTTCCCCTGAGTCCCCCTCTTCCCCACTTTTGAATACTTAATTTCTCCTCTCTGGTTTACTGAAAATGATCTAAGCATGTTGTCTATTAAAAAAAAAAAGCTCCCATATCAGCACATGATACTAAGTTAGAAACAGAATTTTATTTGTTTAAAAATCTCCCAAAGAGTGTCAGTGGGTTTTGAACCTAATTTTAAACACATATGTACACACACACACACACACACACACACACACAAACACACACACGTGCACACACATGCACATACACACAAAAACAACATCTGGTTATTTTCTAAGAACTACTGATTAAAATCAGGCAAAGGAGAAATTTACCAGCTGAATTTCAACAAAAAACATTACATAATTGGTAGTTAAGATAGAAAAACCAGTGTCAGGATTTCATAACAAGCCAATAATGAACATGTCTCTTGCTCAGATTTCTTTGGAAGGTATCTTTTTCAACTGTGACAACCATTGAAACCTAGCAGCAAAATAAACTGAAACCATAATCCAGCCTTCAAGTTGCAATATTACACAAAATTAAATACAGATTGTAATGATAAGGAATCATTGTTAGTGAGACCAAAAATGTTTTTAGCACTCTTATTAAAATAAGATACTATTTTTAAAATTATTTTTTTCATTTTTTTTCTTTCCTACTGTTCACCCTTCTCCCCCCACCCAAGTGAAGAAATATGTACAGTCCCCCCCCGCCCGTGTGTGTGTGTGTGGGGGGTGTGGGTATAAATTGTTCTATACATCTATTTAACATTTCTTTCTCTGGATACATATAGCATCTTTCTTGATATGTCCTTTATAGTTGATTGGGTTATTAATAATATTTGAAATAACATTCACTCAAAAATATTATTTTCAAAATGTTATTTCATCTTGATCCCATCCTTTAACATATTCTGGTATAGACCCTGGGAGTCACAAAGTCCTGCAGTAGGAATGAAAATGACCTTGGAGGAAACCAAGTCTATGCTGTTCCCTTTTTTGATAATATTTGTCAGTCACATGTAGTAGAAGAAGTTTTTAGGAAACTTGTAACCAATCAAAACATTTCAAATAGGGGATAGGCAGTACAACAACATCTACATGTAAAATAGGAAAATCTGATTATCAAGGAGAGATTTTCATGAAGAAATGTGACAATACCATGAATCATATTGCCAGTCACCAAAGATTTCTTCACCTTTGATTATATACTATGTATAGATGAAAGCAATCTGAGAGATATGAATAGAAAAGTTAATCAAGTTAAAAACTATGAAGCTAAAATTGAACCTCTTGGAAGCTACAATCCCCAGAAACAAGTTATTATTGAAGATCTATATTATGGAAATGACTCTGACATTGCATCTGTGCATGAGCAATGTTTCAGGTGCTGTAAATTATTTTTTTTGAAAAATCTCAAGGCTTATGTTCATTCATTGCCAAAGGTCAACAATGATTGACATCACCTACATTATTAAAGTGTGTGTGAGATACGGTGAAGATCCTTCATAGACTTTTAGGCTAGGGGACCCTCATAGAATTTGAGGCTGGGTTTTCAATTCAGTTTTTCTGTAAAGTGTTCCAGGAGAAAAGGATGGGAATAGAGGATGCAAGCACATCTGCACGTTCACCCAGGTCAAAAGACTAACAAGGATGGGGGTGTAAAAGCTTTTGGAATACTAGATCTGTGGGATAATCATATCTGCTTGTTCTCATGGGACCAGGACCCACAAAGTATAGAATGTTATAATACTTGGTTCTTTGCCCAATTATACTGTAAGGGCAAGGTGACCATGAAGTATTTCAGGAACAAGGACAAGGACACAGGCTTTTATCACATCTGTACATTAGTCTAAAAGAAAAGGGAGCCCAGAAAATGCAAGAATTGTGCCAAAGTTCACAGACTGCTAAACTTACAAAATAACTGCACCTGCTTACTATGTATTTCATCACTGTCATGGGATAGATTTATCATGTTTAAATTGTTCCCTCAAAGCTTGTGAGAATGAGCCGAGAGGAAGGGGGTTAGGGAGGGAGATTGCGATTAGGGGTCTATAAAAGAATCTATCTTATCTGTGCCTGGCATGGTCTGACACTGAGAATGTATTGAATGCATTCGATGTGAGTCGCCCTTTCTTGCAAGATCGTAATAAACTACTTTCTACTTTCTACCTTGAGAAGCCTCCGAGTTTAATTTGGGTAAGGACTTTGCATGTCCCACACAAGTGTAATAATGTACTAAAAAAATTCTCCTGTACCACATGAATGCCTTGGGTGTGGAACCTATTTCTCCGTCTCTTCTTGGGTTGGATTGCTCACCTCAAGTTGTAGTGATACTAACAAATCAGGGTTTCTCAGAGAGGCAGCCAGATCAGTATAACTTATTTGCATGTTCCTGAGGTAACCTGGCTGGGAGTAATACACTCCTACTACTCAAAACTGGAGTTCATGCATCCCCACTGGTGTATTTCCCATTGAAACAATGTCAGGATGACAACATTAACTCTTAATCAGACACATTTACTAAACAGAAGGCAAAGCAAGAATAATTAAAGCATATTATTCTATCTATAAACCTGCCACACATTTTCCCACCAATGCACATGGTGCCTTTGGAATATGAGAGACACAAACTTACAAAACCACCAGAGAACACACCTATCCAGGGTAATTCACAACTCTTGACTTTGGGCTTTGATATCTGCTGTCCCCTTTAGGAACAATCTGACCAATAGTTCACTGATAAGCAGGGCCATGCCTCTTCTGAGTTTCTCTGTTTTCCTGCCATGTGGAGCTGCTTCTGGACTGGTTACTATACCCAAGAATCACTTCTTCTAGGCTATCAAAATGACACTGAACTCTTTCAGAAAAACGTAATCCTCTTCTTTGGGGTTACAAAGATTTTAAGACCTGCTCCCTTGGCTAGGCTCTGAAGAAGTTATATTGATATAGTTGTGTGATCAAAAAAGTGTGGATTCACTGTGTATGTATGTGTGTGTATATATATATATATGGATCACTAATTAGCTTCATGCTTGTCTGCTTCCATTCGTACTTTTGTAACCTCCATTATCCTAAACAGCAAACTAACAAGAGCAGGGGTTCATGGAGTTTTAAAGGGAAAAGGACACTGGAGGGTAAGACCACTGAAATCATTCCTGCCCTGAACATGGCCCCATGTTCCTGTATGGCTCAACTAAGATTTAATCTTTGAATTCCTCTAGATTTCTCCTCAATGCCAGGTTCATAATTTCATCTATCCTGTTACCTCTGGGCAAAGGTCTGCTTAGTTACCATGCTTTTAGCATCACAAATCTTTCTGGCAATGGTCACTAACAAAGAAATGGGGGTAGTAAAGGGTAAGACATGTGAAAAACAAGAACTATGAAGGCGGGGTTTACAATGAAGATAGACTCACAGCAGCTCCATCTAACCCTTTTTGGTTTCCTGGCCCTCAGAAGTTCATTTGTGTAGAAAACCTTGCGGTCCTTTGTAGGGGAGGGAAGGGGTAAATGAAGTTCCAGTGCCCCAGACTTATACAAGATTTTATGGTTTGTTAGAAAGCAGACCATTCCCCCAATAATTTCAAGGTGACCCCAAAGTAAGATAGAGGCTTTGAATAGAGGTTCTAGCAGAAAAAGATGAGTTTAAAGACAGATTAAATGCCCATGGATTCTAATTAACTTGCTGGTTGATGTGTGTCCCTTAAAAAAGCTTAGCCCCTGGGGCCTAATACCTCTTTTTGGAGTGAAGGTTACTTTTCTTGTCTGATAACTGCATGGTTTAAGGCCCTCCTTTTTCACTAAAGGAGCCAAAACTAGAAGAGAGAGGGAAGTAGTGGCGGATGGAGAAAGACAGATAGGCAAACACTAAGTCTGAGAAAGAGACAGGGTGAGGTAGAGACAGAGACAGAGAGACAGATGGAAACAGAATTAAATGTATGGTTAATCATCATAAAACTACTTACAGCATTAGCACATCTTTTGAGAGTCAATCAAAATAAATGGAAAAGTGTATGGAAGCAATGATATACAAACTCACACACATGTATTTGTAAAGGTCATGTTACTATAATGTGCTAGCTTGGTCTAAGGTTTTAAAGGACAAAAAAAAGCTTCAAACTCAGTTGATCTTACCACATGGTTAATGTGAAGAATACAAACTCCTGGTTTATAGATTCACTCATACAGGAAGAGGCAGTTAGATGGGCATTCTGCCATACTGTTACCCTTTAGAGTCCCTGTCTTACCAGGGAATCTTACCACCTATCATCTTGTTCAGTAGAAGACCCTTTCCAGAAGAAAATAAGGGAAATCAGCCTACTTGTACCTACTTCTGGGAAGTCAGCTCTACCCAGAGATATTTTAACTTCTGAATAGCCTCTATTAGGGATACATGACTTTACATTGAGACAGACAAAGGGAGCTAGAATCTCTAACTAAATTCATGTATCCTAGTTTAAGTAGACTAAAATACCTTTGAATACATCAATTATGAGTAGGTCATAAATTTAGTAATCCTCGGGCCCACCCCTGCCCCTTGGATCATGTACTTCTCCCCACTTTGGGCATGTTCCAGGCACATAAGACGCTATGGCTCTTTCATTACTTCAAAGCAGTCTCAAGATTTTCTGCTTAGTTAAATCAGACACGGGGGCTGGTGAACTTTATTCTGTTCATGCGTAAATGAGGGTCTGTTACTGCGGAGTGATGCGGAGTCTTTTGGATGCAAAGTCTGATGAAGCATGAGAGGCTAAGCTGGTACTGAGTGTGCACATAAAAGGTTCAAGTTGATAATCTCTTAAGCTTTTCCCTTTTGACTGAAGATTGCTGTGGACTGCAGGTATTTGCCTGTCAGTTACCATGTGGCCCTAAACATACAGCACATCTATTTCTTTTGTATTTATTTTTTCTCTGAACTCTGGTGAATATAGATCTGGATGTGGAATTGACCTAAGTTTTGAAGTGTAAGAATAGTGTTCAGTGGTCTCCTTAGCAACCGGAGTTGGTAATAAAGACTGTTGGAGTTGACAGCCAGCAGCAACTTCTTATCCAGGGAGGGCTGAACGACTGAGCAACATGCTTGATTCAGTATAGTTGTGGATTGACCTGTGCACTGAGGCAAGGTCTTAGGGGCCAGAGCCACTGAGCAAGGGAGTGATTTACCCATCATAATATATTGCCCTACGAGAACTTGGTGGGGACTCTGTGAAGGAAGAAAATGACTCCCAGGAGCAGGAGTCATGAGGGAACCCTTGACCATACTTGTTCACTATACATGTGCCTCATGACCTTTACACTGTAAGTTTGAGCCCACTTTTCCCAGGTCTCCGCAGGGACAAAGTGCATGCAGAAGAGAGATTGCATTTCCCAGTTTGGTGGAGTGTTTTTATAACTTCTTTCCTTGCTATAACTTCTAATTAAATATCCCTTCGTGAATAGTATTAGAAACCACAACCCCTCAAAGTTATCACTTGAATCTTTCCCTTTGGAGATAAGAACCTGCCAATGAAAATGGGAGCTAGAGTAGGAGCCAAGGAGTACTATATGAGGCTAAGGACAAGGACTGCTAGAATTCTTAGGGAGTTAGGATCAGTTTTCACATAAATCCAACATTCATTCTAGTTATCTTTATCTTCATGTGTTTCTTTTGAGCAAAAGGTTCCAGTCTAACCAACTTGCATCATATAATTGGTACACATGATACCAACGCAAAGTAATATGTCACTAGTGTTAATTTCTCTCAGAAAAAAGAAATAGTTTCAATATTTTGTCCTTAGGACTCTTATTTTCTACCAATAGTAGAGCTAGGTTAATACTTGGTACTTCTGTGACTTAAGGGAAATCATTTAACCTCCTTGGGACTCAGTTTTCTCATCTGTAAATTGCAGGGGTTGCATTATATGGGCTCTGAGGTCCCTTCTAGCTGTAGTCTTTGATCCCATAATCTCATACTCTCGATTAACACCTCAGCTAACTGCTGTCCAGTGGTTCCTAACCTGTGGGCTACAACTCTCTAGAGGCCAATGGTGCTATTACAAAGGTTCATCAAATCTTTGTAAGCAGCAAACACTGTCATTTAGAATTTTATTTAGCTTCCAAGGGCAACATGTGATCAAATGATTCCACTCCCCACCTCCATGTTTTCATCAATCCACTTGATGAAATTACAGGTTGTATAGGTAGTAACAGACTTTGAATATTTACATTCAAACTTATAAAGGGCATGAGACTTTGAAGGGCTCACACTCCTGAGTAATTTATTCAAAGACTGAAAATGGTGTGGAACCTGCAGGTTCATTTGTACCTTGTAAGAGATTTGACCTTTTTAGATTTCAATGAATCTGTGCAAATGAAGTAGAAAGAAGTGCTTTTTATACTTGTTCACTTCTTTAGGAAGTGTGAATAAGTTCCTTAATCAACTTGATGGAATTAAAAGGGGTTAACCATTGTCTGGCTGAAGCATCATTCCCATCTAGCTGATGGACCTAAGAAGTCAGTTCTGAGAAGGGAGTTAGCTATGAGGAAAAGTTCCACCCCTTTTCCTTTATTCTTTTTCCAGGGTGCATGGGGCAGGGTAAGAGTGGGAATCTTACCACCTATCATCTTGTTCAGTAGAAGACCCTTTCCAGAAGAAAATAAGCCAATAGAGTGCAGCTGTGAGTTGAGATGATGCTTCTGTGAGGAGCAAGCCCAGGGAGCTCAGCAAGGCATTGTGCCCAGGAAGGACATCAGGCACCCAATGGGGAGCAGAGTTAGGACCTGATAATAAGGAAGGAGGAATTAGGGGGCCCTGCAATGCTGTCCTTGATCATATAGTCCCTATGCCTTTCTAGGACTAAACTTCTTGTGTGTCTATTCTTCCCAATGATGCTGCATGTATTTGTGTGTGCACATCAGAATTATGAGAAATATTTTGTATCTACTATTTTTATTATGCTATTCCAGTAGATGTCTTTTCTCTGAAATAATTATGTCCCCTGGTTGACTATGGGAGCCCCACCAGTTGGGGCTTGTGAGCTATACTTTTAGGAGTGTAGACCCACAGTATACCTTGACCTTGCAGCAGTTTATCCTCTAGAGGAACCAACCTGTGCAAGTGAATTGAAAGGATAGCCTCAAGAGCGGTATACAACAAAATAGGCTACATGGATAGTGAGTTTTTTTTCTTTTGTATTATCAAAGAATCACAGAAGCTAAGACACAGGTGAAAGGAAATTTAAACTCTATCTAACTGAACCTGTACCTGGGCAAAAATCCTCTTTATGACAGACTCAACATGCAGTCATTCAATTTTTGAAGACTAGTAAAGGTTTAACAACCAGCTCTTGGGGCAAAAGAAGTGACACTTTTAAGTCTAATCTGTATTATCAACATTTTTCTCCATCACTTTATTAAGTCCACTAATCAGCAAAGCAATAAATCAAGCCCTGGTTTGTAGTGCTTACCAATGTCTGCAGTATAAGTACTCATACTAAAAATTTAACAATTCGCTCTCAAGATCTGATCAGAGCTGTCTGGAATACATATTTGAGTAATTCACTTGTTTCTTAAGCTAGATCATTTCACTTTAGGACAGATTTAATTGTTAGGAAATGTTTCCTTAAAAGTAGTCAAAATATTTAGACACAAAACCATTAGTAGAAAATGACATGTGCTGCAGTCTGTGAATTGCTGAAGGTGGATCCTCTTGACTTAGTTTCCCCATTGTGCTATTTTCTTTCTGAACAGGAAATCTCCCTACCTGGTAAATCCTGAGCCTTGCTTTTGATAACCCTGTAACTACATGATTAGTTGTCAGATAACATTCATGCTTGAAATCAAATACAGTTGAGCGAATTTGTTCCCTGTTCTGGTATATATCAGGTCAGTCTGTGCCTTTGAGAGGATGAGTCTTGACATTGTTACAACTATGTTCCTCCTCCTTTCATAGCAAATTTCTAAAATCAGGGCAGGTGAGCAGTAGAAGGCTTGTAAATACTATATGGAATCAATTAATAGATTGGTCCTGGAACATCTCTCAGTTACTGTAATAGGATGCAAGTATGAAAAATCCTATAATTTTAAGTTGTATTTATGGTCAAATTGTAATATAGAGATGATATCCTTCAAAAGAGAGAATTAGACAAATTAATAAGACAAATATGTAATGGAAAGGTTTTCTAATTAAATGGAAGAGTAAATTTTGAGAAAGCAACATGATTAGACTATTTTCTCTAAGAACTGTATATATATGTATATGATTAGCTTCCAAATATACCTAGTATGAAAATTCAGGCTTTGAGTATATTTTAGCAACAAATTCTCATTAGATAAGGATTTTACACATAAAATTGTATTAATAATTGTAAAGAAAATTAAATTATTTCTCCATTTTAAAAGTGTTTGTCAGAGGTGGCTAGGTGGCACAGTAAATAGAGAACTGGCCCTGGAGTCAGGAGGACCTGAGTTCAAATCCACCCTCAGACACTTAAAATTTACTAGTTGTGTGACCTTGGGCAAGTCCCTTAACCCCAATTGTCCCCCCAAGGTGAAAACAAAAACAAATGTATGTATCTGGTCATATTAAGAAACAGAAGAGTGATTTTATAAGTTAGACCCCTATGAATGTTTTTAAGAATCTTATATCAGCAACAGTGTTTAGGTAACGCTAGAAACAGAAAGTAGTAAATAAAAAACTGAAATTCTCTAAAGTTTCAGGTTTGGAAAACCAAATTTAAGAGATAGTACTAAACTATATTAAACCTTGTTACTAGCAGATTTTAGTCTGGGAACCCTAAGAAGAGATTTGGAACCAAAGGTCCCTTCAGAGCTGTTCTGAGAATGAAACCCATCATATAGGTAAGTAATAAATCAAAAGGGAGGGGGATTGAGGGAATTAAGGGGATTAGGACATCAATTGGTCAATTGTAGGAATTGAGTGAACCACACTGTCTCCATCTTGGGACTCAATTCTGGAGTTAGCTCAGTTTTTTTTTTCTATTCAATTATAGGTCTAGTCCAATTTTTGTCTTGTGAGAAAACTTTATTCAATTGTGGGAATTGGGAGAAAACCTTATTTTACTATTTGAAACTAGTCCTGTATGGCTGGGAAACTGAACTACCCTTCCCTATAACTTAAAGACCTTAACCAAAGACCTAGGATATGCTAACCAGAAATTCAGTCAGATCCAAGATTAACACAAGGAGTTTTCTCACAATTACACATCTCAAACAATCCACATGTCTTTTCTGAAAACTGATGCTGTGCTGATCAATCAGTTATTGTTTCCATAATCCTTTGATTATTTACAGACACTTGGGGGGAATGGGACACTTCTCTTTTTGAATTCAAGGGATTGTACCTGTTTGCTCTCCCCTTGCCAACTTGAAAAGTCCCTCATCTGTCATCTAATTAGAAATCAGATTGCCTAATGTTGTATTGTTTTCTTTTAATTAACTGGCTGTATTTGATTAATTGTTTTTAATGTATAAAAGTCTATCTCTGCCTCTCCATCCCGAGGTTGAGGAAGGGAACTTGTTCTGATTTGTTAGGCAATTGGTGTGCATTGCTTAATAAGTTAATATGCTTAGGAGATCAAACCTTTGTTTCCTCAATCATTTCATCTTTCATCCATCCCAACCTACATGTACAAAAATATTTATAACAGCTCTTTTTGTGGTGGCAAAGAATTAGTAAATGAGGGGATACATATCAGTTAGAGAATGGATGGACAAGTTATGGTATGTGAATGTTACGGAATACTATTTTGCTGCAAGAAATGACAAGGGAGATAGTTTCAGAAAAGCCAGTGAAGACTTATATGAACTGTTGCAAAATAAAATGAGCAGAACCAAAATAACTTACCCAGTGAATATTGTAAAAGTAATCAACTGTCAGTGATCAATACAATGATACACTACAATTCCCAAAGACTCACGATGAAAAATACTACTCACCTCCAGAGAGAGAACTGATGAACTCTGAGTGCAGATAGAAGCATTCTTTACTTTTCTTTCTTCCTATATGTTTTTCATGACTTCATATGAAAATAATGTGTATCATATTTATTACCTCCTCAATAGGTGACAGAGGGAGTGGAGGAATGGAGAGATTTTGGAATTGAAAATAAAAATTAAATTACCAACAAAAATTAAAATCTATTTCTCTATAGTATTCCACCATTTGTTCCTGCTTCTCTGTTATGTAAGCATAGAACTCGTTTAATCTTTGGATCTTTCCTTAGTGTCAATTATTTAAAATCACCTTCACATGAAAGTTTCTGGCTGACTTCTGTTTACATGCTCGATTTGCATAGCCAAGTGTCTGATAAATCTGTGAAATACCTGATACCTTTAGCCACAGCATGCATTTGTAAAATGGATTTTCAGGACTCTATTGAATGGAGATCTAAAACCCCAAGGAAGCTGTTTGTGGAACTTGAGATGGTCATTAATTCAACCACATTTCCTTTGTCTGAAAGCTGCAGAATAGCACCAGGCTTTTTATTCATTGACTAAATATGACAATCATGCTAATACGCTTACATTTGGTTCCTCTGCCTTAAGTTTCTCCCCATGCCAGTCTATCCTCCACTCAGCTGTCAAAGTGTCATTACTAAAGTACAGGTCTGTGTTACCCCTTTGCCCCCTCCCCCATTCAATAAACTCGGTGACTCCTTTTTACAGCTGGGATCACATATAAAATCCTCTGTTTGGCTTCTAAAGCCCTTACAAACCTGGCCTCTTTCTACCTTCCCAGCCTTCTTACACCTTATTCCTCTCTGTTTACTCTGTGATCCAACCAACGACACTGGCCCCCTTAACGTTCCCAGATTATTACAGTATCTTGGTGATTACTCTCTCCACCTCAAATGACTCCCCATTCCAGTCCATTCACTACTCATTTGTTAAAGTGTTCTTTCTCGCCCGTGTCTGACCCCTTATTCAATAAACTTCCGCGGCTGTGTATTACCTCTATAAAATTCTCTGCTTGGCTTTTTAAGTCCTTTATAACCTGGCCAGCTCCTTCCTCCCCTTCCAGTCTTCTTTCACTGCCTACCCTTTACATATTACTCTGTGATCCAGCGGTACTAGCCTCTTTGATGTTCCTTGCACATGGCACTCCATCTAGCATCTAGGCATTTTCACAGGCTGTCTCCCACGCCTGGAATGCTCATCTTCTTCACCTCTGCCTTTTGGTTTCCTTGGCTTCCTTCAAGTCAGCTGAAATCCCACTTTCTGCAGGAAGCCTTTCCTTAGTTTCTTCTCTCTAATTTTACCTCGAGTTTATCCTGTTTGTACCTTACGTGAACATAGTTGTTTACATGTCATCATCCTAATTAGAATGTGAGCTCTGTGAGAGCAGGGACTACTTTTGCTTTTCTCGTGGCCCGCGGAAAATGTAGAGGATGTTAAAGAAAGTAACGATTTAACAAGTGCTTTGTCAGGGCCAGCTTAACCACCTTCCACTTGCCACTATTGTGCCCTGCACGGAACTCAGAGGGTGGGTTGCCACTGCGCATGCTCTCGTTTGTCATGTGACCCCTGGCACCCAATCATGGTCATCTAAGCCGGGAGGCCCGAGAGTTGTATCTTTCCACTGGGTTTTAGGTAGTTACTAGCACTGAACAGAGACAAAGTTAGTGCATCCAAAGGGCCAATGCAGCTGATTCCCACTGTGCTATGAGCGGCAACAACGTGAGGGCTTCTTCCCCACCCTGGCTGTGTGATTGCCCTGCAAGTTACATCAGTGTCTGGCACTCTCCAAGCTCAGACACTCAGGTCAGTATTTCTGTGTATGTGAGCCGTTGCTGTGGAGATGTTTTGGTTCTAACATTAAAGATTTTGGGGTGACTTTGTAAAATGGGTGATAAAAAGAAACAGAAGGTCGAATCAGAACATGGTGTTTAATCTGGAGTGAACAAATAGATACTTGTTTATTTACACGAGAGAAGAAATATTGTGCCTTGTTTGCTCAGAGGTAATAGCGTTCCAAAGGAATACAATCTTTGTGGCCATTTCAAATCAAAACACCCTGACTTAAGCACATTGGTCACCAAGGAAAAAGAAAACATACAAATTGTTGAAAAATCTCAGTGGGGAGCAATGGTTTTTCAAGAAAGTAAATTCAGCAAATGAGGCAGCTACCAAGGTTAGTTTTCAGATTTCTAAAGAAATCTATTTTAAACTTGCTTCTGGAGTATGATAAACTGATTGCTGACAAAAAGTGTAACACATTCCATGAACTAAATGTAAACAGTAAGAAAACCTGAAAAATGTATTAAAACTTGTACCACTTAGCAAAGTAATTTTTTAATATTAATGTGATTTCATGATAAATAAAACTTAAGTAATAAGTATAATTAATTGATATTAATTGAAATTTCCCTTTTTAAAAATATGGTTTATTTGCAAAATAGTCTAATCATTAATTATTCCTTTACTTGGAAAGGGAGTCTCTAAAAACCTATGTTTGGCCTGAAGTTTAGCCTATTTTAATTTTGACCCCTGCTTAATGCCAAGTTGTGTAGGTTTCTAGTGTTACATATTTGGACTATGATTCAAGTACATAAAGAGTTATTGAGTACCTATTATATACCCAGTTTTATGCCAGGTGTGTTAAGGGAGATAACATATAAAATGTGGTTCGGGCTCTCACAGTGCATGTTATAAACTTGGGTGGGAGTGCGGTTGCAGTTAGAGGCATTAAGACTTAACCCTAAAATAATAAGATACATATAACCAAGGTGCCAAGGCATATGATACAGATGGAGGCCAGAGTAGAGAGAAGTTACCTGCGAAGATTTTATAACAAAGGGTTAGGTCCTTGAAGAATAAGTTAGATGGAGAGGCAGAAGAGAGAATGGAGGACATACTGGATGTGTAGAAGTGTGTATGTGTAAGGATTAACAAACAACATAAACAAAAGGACAAAGTAGGAATGAGTAACAGGTGTTGGAAGGGAAAAGGTAGGAGACCAGCTTGGCTGGGATAGAGGGTTCATGTTGAGTTTGTGGGAGATAAAACTTTGTGCAGGAACAGGGCCTTTTTGCTGCGAGTATAGGAATGTGTTACAAAGGTCATCAGCTGTGTTTCTCCTCCTCCAATTTAACTAAGTGCTGCGTTGAGGTTTATTAAAACTTCAAGGCAATTTTCATCAAACCAAATGTCATATATTTCTGTTTCTACCTCAGCAACATTTCTAGCATACACTTGTTGCCTTCTTTCCATTCATAAGCCACCACGCTAGGTCAGATACTCGATTACTATTCACTTAGATCAGTGGTTCTCAACCTTCCTAATGCCATGACCCTGTAATACTCGTATGTGGGTGTATCTCATGTGGGCGGACCCACCTGGAGATGGATAGAGGAGCAGTGTCTTAGGTGACCCCTGTGACCTATGTGAAAGGGTCATTTGACCCCCACAGGGGTTGCGACTCACAAGTTGAGAACCACTGACTTAGATGATTGATTGAGTCTCTCCTCATTCCAGTCTCTTCTCCATACAACTGTCAAAATGATTTTCCAAAAATTGTAGTCTGATCCCATGACTTCCTTAGTCAATCCTAGTAACTTCCTATTAATCTAGGATTCAACATGGACACTTCTGTTTGACATTCAAAATCAGTTGGCCACAATTTACCCCTCTAGACTTAGTACACATCATTGCCTTCATTAACATTGTGGTACAGCCAAATTAAACTTCTTACTGTCCTTTATAAACAAAACTCTATCTTTCATCTCCATTTCTTTACTCGGCTAATCCTCTTTGCCTGGAATGCACTTCTTTCTCCCTTACACCTTGTAGAATTTCTCGCCTCTACCTTCAAAAGGAAATTCCTTTCATAAGGAAAGATGGAGCCTCAGATGAAGTGCTGTCTTCTACATCAGGTGTTCTTAACCTTTTTTGTCTCATGGATCCATGTGGCAGTCTGGTGAATCCTATAGACCCCTTCTCACAAAAATATTTAAATGTGTAAAATAAAATACAATTGATTACAAAGATAACTAATTACATTCAAATGCAACTATCTATCTATCTATCTATCTGTCTGTCTATCTATCTATCTGTCTATCTATCTAGTTGCTACTTTATATATAGCAATGTAGTGTGTAAGCAGCATGTATCAAATACATTCAGGGACAATCACACTGACTTCTACCCCTATTTACTACTGGCTCATCTCTCTGTTAAGTTTCTCTCTCTAGGTTCAAAGACAGTTTAGTGGAGGAAACAGGTTGAATATAAAGGACAGTTTATTAACAATAGAATGGGAATTTCAGAAGGAACAATGGAAAGGTAGAAAAGAGTGAGATAGGGACCAAGAAGGAAAAGACTGACAGATGAAGAAGAGGGACTGAATAGTAGTGGCTAGGGATGGGAGATTTGGCCAGGGATCAGTTAAGATGACTGCTTACACATGGCTCCCTATAGCTCCTATTGTACTTCTCTGCTTGGAGGATGATCCCAAGCTCTGTCTCTTCTTTTTTTTTTTATCTTTTGGAGTGGGGAAAGCAGGGCAATTGGGGTTAAGTGCCTTGCCCAAGATCACATGACTATTAAGTGTTAAGTATCTGAGTTCGGATTTGAACTCAGGTCATGCTGGCTCCAGGGCTGGTGCTCTATTCACCGAGCCACCTAGCTGCCCCTAGCTATGCCTTTTCTTATCATAAGGTATGAAACTTGAATGAATTTCTGGTACTGTTCAAAGCTGGAGTGAAGGTGCTATCTCTGCTTAACAGTTCCACAAGTTGTTTTATATTTTAATGTTTTAAGCATCAACCTCCCAGAAGAGTATAATAGGAGTTATGGGTAGCTATATTATGTTTTAAATATTTGCAATTTTTGCTTATGAGTCTTTTAAGTTTTAAGCATTTTTTATGTTGGAATATATAAATAATTACCCTACATCTGATATACTTTGTACATTGAGTGCCTTTCTAGGTGGGAAGTTGTTGATCTATTTTGTGGAAACATTCAACATGAGTCAAATAAGCTTTGATAAAGAGATTGTCCCCACATTTCTACTTTGGAATAAAAGCATAATGAGCTCCCATATGTGTCCCATATGTCCCAACAGTGACAAGGAAATAAGCTGATTTGTGTTGGCCAAAACCTGGGTTCCCTTAACTGGGAGAAAACATTCTAGTTCTTCTGGATCAGTAGGACTCTTGTTATGAAAAATTGGAGGCAGGAAAGGTGGGATAGAATGGTAGTGACAATGGGGAGCCTCAGAGTCATTCCAAGGAGGCTGAATAAAAAATAACTATCACTTGATGAGAGGGAGAGCCATGAAATATGTTCTAGATATGACGTAGCCCTGACTTATCTAAGAATATGAGCCTTTGGGGGGTACTATTTAATTTCTCACTGGTGTGGGAATATATGGAAAGTTGTAGCCCTTGTGTAGGGAAAGGGGAACTCAGAATGATTGTATTGCTTGTTTTTTCTCCTTGAAATTAACTTTGCTATTCTGTATTAATTGAATGTTTTTCTATTTAATTTAAGATTTCTGATTGATCTATTCAATAGATCAATCTTATAGGATATAGATCAATCTATAGAATTCATCAAATAAGGGATTGATTGAGTTGTATTTTCATTATTATAATTTCCAAAAACATCTCATATTAAATTTGGGATGGCAAGTAGTACAAAGTTGAATGGGACTCACAGCTGAATAGGGAGTACAGGTCCAGAAAGTAGAAGATCTTAAATAACAAAACTTTTCATGCAAGCAGACACAAAAGGAACATGACTGATTACCCTCTGTATAGTTCTTTCTGAAGAGAGTAACATTGAGGGCAGGTCTGGGGAAAACATTCACACTCCAAGTTGTATTTTTCCCCTGTTGGTTGGTAATAGCAGAACCAAGCCCATTGAATTTTATAGTCATGTTTTTATACACTTGGTGGTATGTAGAATATACAAGTTATTTGTGTGTGTTCATCAATTTACTATCTGGACATTTTTTACTTTATAATCAATATAGCAATAAGATGGCATCAGAAGCTTAGCATGATTTTTCAAAGACTATTGAAGAGGAAATTACTTCACAGCCATTTCTCAATTATTTGTGGGGGATGAGGTTAATTGAAATCCACAGATTTCAATAGCTAAAAGCTCCAACCTCCTTGCCAACCAATCTATTCCCAGGACTGCTAAAAAGCAGCTAAACTGGCTAATCTAATTTTCACCTTCACTCTCCAACATCTTCTGATGAAAGTGCTAATAAGAAGCAATATGACCAAAAAGTGAGCAGCAGAAGGGAGGCGGAAAAACACGAGCCTTCATCATTCAGAGAACAGAAATGTCAGTTCCTGAAAAATGCAAAGTTGATTATACTGACATGACAACACTGGGGCTATCCTTGTGTTAGTTAGGCTCATGCTAGTCCTTTGTAGGTGGCTACTAGAGACTACCATTGTGCATGAATAAGAACACCCTGGAATGAAGTTTGTTGGCATACCAACTGTCAACAGTAGGGAAGCCCTTATTACTCAAGAGGTTCTATTAACACCCATGAAAAGTCTGAATTTTTGCAGTAGTCCACTGGAACAGTCTACTTATCTGACTTAGGAGACTTATGTTTTTAACCTGGCTTCCTCTGGTGCCTAGCTGGCAAAGATGCTAGAGTGATTTGCCATTTCCTTCTCCAGTTTTTTAATTGATGAAGAAACTGAGGCCAACAGGGTTAAGTGACTTGCCCAGGGTCACACAGCTAGTAAGTGTCTGAGGCTGGATGTTAATTCAGAGCCTCCTGACTCTAAGGCCAGTGCTCTATTTACTGTGCCACCCAGCTGGCACTTTGAATGGACCAGCAACAAACAGCCTACAGACCTGACTCAGGAGACTTGGGTTTTCAACCTGGCTCCACCTGGTGGCTAGCAGATGTGATGCAACAAATGGCTAGTTGGTGGGCCAGCTGTGCCTCTCTGACTTGTTAGGTAGCTTCTGACAAGTTGCTTTTCCTATTCTGGTCTCATTTTGCTTCCCTCTGGTTGCTGGACTTCTGGCTTTCAGACTTTGAGCATTTAGATACAGATAATAAAACCCATCTTTGCCTATTAATCTATGGACAAATTGTTCTCACCTCTCCTACACACTCCTCCAAATAGAACACAAGCTTCCTGAGGGCAGGAACTTCCATTTTTTTTTGTATGTTTATATCTCCAGTGTTCAACATAGTATCTGGTACGCAGTAGACACTTAAATGCACATTGAATTGAATTTATTTCAGAGGTTTTAAATTTGCTCTGGGGTTCAAAGTATAGAAAAGACAAATAGATGGGTTTGTGTCTGTACACATGCATGCATACATATAATAGGAATGTGTTGGAGCCAGTTCAGACTGGCTGCATGATTGTGCATTTACACCTCAGAAATCAGTAAACCACAAATCAAGAATTGATTTATTGTTTTGCTCATTGTCTAGATCTAAGGAATAATGCAAACTAAGCTTAAAAAGTGTATCCTGCTTACATTTTTTAGGAGGAGGTATCAGTTGTTAAACATTTACTAACCAGCCCACCTCTGAATAGCAACACAGTTCATTGGCCCACCGTTGTTATATTCCCATTTTGACCACCAGAGGCCTCTCAAATAGCAGGCTGATTTTAATATCAGTGGAAATCTACTGAGAATTAAAAACAAACAAAAATTTTAATGGAAACAAGTGACCGCAGAGTTCAAAGTCTGTTACCTAGTTCATTCAGCATCACTTTCGTTGTGAAATGTCATGCATATAAGGCCTTATTTACTGAGTACTTTGCTTCAGTAACCCCTAAAAAAGTACTGAGAAGAAAAATTGCTTATTTTTAGACATATCTTTCTCTAAAAATAGAACACCAATTCAACTAGTACATCATGTAAGCTGTAAACAGTCTTATGATGTGAATGATTAAATCTATATAGAAAAGTAATATTTTAGAACTAGGCACTGTCCAAGTTAAATAGCCTCATCTCCGCAATGAATGGAGGGTGTGCAAAGTCAGACAACCTTCAAGGACTGGAAATGTGTCTTTTATAGGCTGTGTGCAGGGCAGGAAACAATCAGGGTATCCTTGTAAGGAGCACTAATGATACTGCTGCCATCCATCAGAGAACTTGATAACTTAGCAGATATCCTGGGCAAGATCAAGAGCCTTGGGTTGCAATTCTGGTGCTGCCAATAGCTTACCATGTGACCTTGGGCAAGTCACTTCACATTTTAATTTCCTCAGCCACAAAATGAGGGAATTGGAGTAATCTAAAGTTTCTTTCAGCCCTGATGTTTTATGAATATACAATTTTATGACTCTCCATTGTCTGGATCAATTGACTTTTTTGCACTCATACCAATGCTAAGACAGCCAAATTGAGACTGCAAAGTAATAGTAATAATACAGTGTGTTGTAATGATATTTCATTTGAGCATTATAACAACCCTCGGAGGTAAGTGCCACTGGTAGGGCTATTTTACAGATGAGGAGACTGAAGAAGATAGAGGTTAGGTGACTTACCCTGAGGTCCCACAGCAAGTAAGTGTTTCAAATGGGATTTGAACTCAGGTCCTCCTAATTCCAGTTTCAACACTCTATATATTATGTCTCTTAGCTAGCTGCCAGCTAGCATTTGGTGATGGTGGTGGTGGTAGCAGCTTGGTGGTGCAGCAGAAAAAGTGCCAGGCCTGGAGTTAGGAACTTCCTGTGTTCAAAGCTGGCCTCAGGCACTTACTAGCTGCGTGAATCTGGGAAAGTCACTTAAGCCTCTTTGCTTCAGTTCCTCATCTGCAAAAAGAACTGGAGAAGGAAATGATAAACCATTCTGGTGTCTTTGCCAAGAAGATCCCAAGTGGGGTCACAAGAAGTTGGACATGACTAAACAACCACACAAACTTGGTGGGGAACACATAGAAACAAACAACAAAAATCAACATTCTTCTTAGCTTACAGAATGGCATGCCAGATACCATGCTAAGTGCCTCTTAGGCTGGACATCTCTCATCAGTCTCATTTGTAAGATTAATCTTTGCTCTGAATGACGGCAGAGAAAATAGATGCTCCCCACTAAGTGTTCAATGCCCGAGAGGGTATAACTAGAATTTTAGAGCCTTGAAAAAAGTCACCTGTTATAATCCCCTCATTTTACATTCCAGAAAACTGAGGCCTAGTGAGATTAAATAATTTGCCAGAGGAAATACAGCTAGAAAGTGACTACAACCAGCTGGGGAGAAGCCACTTCACCTGATTCCTAGTCGTGTGCTGATTTGACTCTTCTAAGTAGCCACTTTCTTCTACTTTCTCTTCTGACTCTGGCCATTAATTAAAAAATTTTAAATGCCTTTACATTAGTCATGGCTTTACACATGACTTCCCTCTTGGAATTCAGACTTCCAGGATCAGATCTTTAGCTTAATCTTGGGGGAATTTCAATGAACTACATTTACCCCATCTTGTGACTCAATTCTGAAGCTACAGCAGGTCTCTTTCTATTCAATTATGGGTCTAGTTCAATTTCTGTCTTGTGAGAACACTTTATTCAATTATAGGTATTGTGAGAAAACTTGGTTGCACTGTTTGAAACTAGCCCTGTGTGGTTGAGAAGCTCGACCACCTCCATCTGTTGCGTAGAGACCCTCAACTAAGGACTTAGGTTGTGCTGATCAGAAACCTGGTCACATCTGAAGATCAATGTTTTCTCACAATCATACGTCTTGAGCAACTCATATATCTTATATGAAAACTGACCCTGTATTGGTCAATCAGTTATTGTTTCCATGTTCTTTTGATTATTTATGGAAACTTTTGGGGAGTAGGGCACCTTTTTTCTGATTTCAATTAAATGTACCTATTTGCCTGTTTTCTTTCCCCTTCCCAACTTGGAAAGTCCCTGATGTTTCTTCCAATTAGAAATCAGATAAACTAATTTTGTATCCTGGTTAATTCTTTCTTTTAATTAATTGATCAGATTTAATTAATTGTTTTTAATACATAAAATTCTGTCTCACTGTGTATTCAGCTTCTTTGGACAGACTGGATAGTCCATCAACCCATTTATTACTCCTATTTTGCCAACAGATTGTATAGCTTAAATTGTTTCCCCAGTTATTTTGCTCCACAGTCTTCCTTCTTCTCTGATCCTTTTGTCCAAGGGAACAACATATTGAAAGAAGTGTGTAACATGTCGAAAGAAACTCCTAGGTCTGGATGTATCAGGTAATGATTTGTGTTTACTGTGTTTAGACAGAGAAATCTCAGCTTTAGTTACTTGGCAACTGCATCATCCATGGCTGACATAGCTTTCTCTTGGGTTCCTTTTTCTCCTGTGTGCTTGAAATCATTAAGATGGCCGTGTCTTCTTTCCTTGAAATCAGATTCCCAAAGAGCTTTAATATAATGAAGTCCCATCTGCTCTTCAGTTCAGACCACATCATGTCACAATTATTCCCAATTATGTCTCATTTGGTCAGGAGGAGCAAGCATGACTAGGACAGAATCCACAGTGGGAGGAAAAATCTTCTTATAGCTGCACCATTGACCATGGAGAAGCTGTTCCTGTAATGCTGGGAGAATGACTTCTCAGGAGGTGCCTAGAGATCATGCCATATGAGGTTTGGGGGAAAGAGCTGGTGATGTTTAGCCTGGAAAAGAAAAAACTTGGACAGAGGATGATAACTATCTTCAAGTGTTATGAACACAATCTTTCATGGTGAAAGACTTTTCTTCAGTGGAAGAGAGATAAGTCATCACAGAATAACAGAATTTTAGAGTTAGAAGGAATCCCTGTAGTTCTACTACCATCCCCCAAAGAATCTCTTCTTTAGATTTCTTCTTAGAAATTATCTAAGAAAAAATCACCAAGTCTCTGCTTGAAACCCTCTGGTAGAGAGGTCTTGAAATCACCAACTGAGTCATCCCATTTCACTTTTACATCACTGTAAGGAAACTGGGGCAGCTATGTGGCACAATGGATAGAATGCCAGGCCTGCAGTCAGGAAGCACTGAATTCAAATTTGACCTCAGACACTTACTAGCTATGTGACCCTAGACAAGTCACTTAACTGCTGTTGGCCTCCATTTCCTCATCTGTAAAATGAGAATGAAATGTCAAACTACTCCTGTATCTTTGCTGAGAATATCCCAAATGGAGTCACAAAGAGTGGGACGTGACTGAAAAATGAGTGAACAACAGCAAGGACACAATTCTTGATGTCCATTCCAAATTCGCTTCTTTGCAATTTAAATTTTGGTTGCTTACTGGGAATAGAGGAGGGAGAAGATCATTTTTACTTGTTTTGGCATTACTTCACATCAAGGCCAGGTTGCATCTAGGTAGCCCTAGAGAAGTGATCTGATTTGGTCAGTTCTACAGAAATCAGTCAAGTCATTCGAACTGACCAGTTAATTCGTTCAAAACTATCTGACTGGTATCCTTGGGTAAACATAGTATCAATTCTTCAAATCTTGCTAAAGCTGGTTTTCTTGTTATAGGCAGTTACAGGTAGACTTTGTGGTGATACTAAAAAGTATGCTGTTAGACCTTCTACACTGGTATGAGTGTTCAGTCCTCCAAACCAACATTCTGGAGACTGATACCTTTAGATACTTTAGAAAGACAATCAAACTAAAAGAGAGTAGGAGCTGGAATGAAATAATAAATCTAGATAAGCATCTATTAAAAGGCCAAAAGAAGCTATTTGTTGTGATCTTTAAGGGCTGGAAGACATTTTATGGTATAAGACCGACCTTCCCAAAAAAATCAAGGTGATAGGGATGAGATCTGAATCCCCCCAAAAGAAAAGACTACGTCTTTAGGATCTAGACCCTAAAAGGAAAAGCCCCTGGATTTTCCCATGTGGCCCAGGTCCTTGGTGTTCATCTGGGGTGATCTGCCCTTCCAGCTAATTAACTGCCCTTTAGTGGTCTCCACCTGGTCCCACCCTAGACCAACACTCCCTTAATTCCATACAGATCCCCTTCTCTGTTCCCATGGTCCTCTGCGTAAAAGCTCTATTTTACCACAATTAAAGCACTTAGATTCCTTACAAATCTGATCTGCTTGCCTTAGCAATACAAATGCTCAGATTGAATCTGCCTCACTTGTCAAAACAAGTTTCACAAAAGCTCAGGTTCCTTAAGAGTCTAGCCAATGCTTAGATTCCATCTTCTAGTCCTTATGGAGGATTTTTGTAGTCATCCCCACCCTCTATCAACTTTCTAATAAACCTTGTCTTTGTCTGAAAGAAGATGTGGGTCAAATTCATTTGGGCAGGACCCTGCATTGCTATTTCAGGGTCTCAGCACCCCTAAACCTCAACAAAGGTCCTTGGTAAACACCATAAATCATAGCTAAGTCAGTCTGAGGGGTAATGTTGGCCTTACCTGGCATTTTCATAGCAGCACCTAGCATTTCCAGTTTTTTCTTCTCAATTTAGGTGTGTATTCTGTTACTTATGTTCATACATATTTGTGTTTTACTATTATAGAAAGACCAGTGAGGCTTCTATTGCTGTACAGAATAGAGTATCAAAGTCAGGGGTTTTGCTGCTTTAACATATGAGTAATAATGGTAGAAATACGGATTGAGGCATAGAAGGTGATAACCTTGATTTCTTCGTTTGAGTTTTCTTCTGACTCCTTGCTTCACTCATGTATCATTCAAAGAAGCTTTTAGGAGTAAAGTGAATGATTGCTAATCTCCACATAGCCTCACAGTCAAGAATATAATAAGAATTTTCTCACCCTAATAGTCAAATAATTGTCTGAGACCAAGGCCTGTGAATCTGCACCAGGAGAAAAATAGCCAAAAGAGCAGATTTTTTTCTTGGGGTATTCTTTGGGGATAATCTTTGCTTGGGGAATTGTTCTACCCTGGCTGCCTGGCTAAGGCATCTTAACCTTGGCTGCTTATCCTCTCAGCTATGCACTAAAAAGCATCAGCCTGCACTCTTCAAGGAGATGCTTTATAGCCATTGCACCTTAGCATTTGGAAGCAGAGGGTAGCAGATAGCTCTGAAGAGCTGAAGCCCAACCTACAGTAGCACGGAGTACTTCCATAAGCATGACACCAATGGAGATACTCAGCAGGGCTAACCTGCCGGGGCATGCAAAATATACAGCATAAAGCAGCATGATTCTACCTGGAAGGGCATCCACAGCTCTTCAGTAGCAGAGTTATGAGTTGATCTTGCTAAAGTAAACGAGTCGGTGGGGACTCATGAGGTATGGTTGAGAATGGGTGCTGACCAACAGAGCGCCGGAAATCCTCGAGGGAGCCATTTATCAGAGATACCTTCAGGTAATGTACTACCATGATAATTTGATACTTTTGTTATAAACAAAATCTGTGCTCTGTCTAGGAATAAACCATGCTTGTTGAAGATCCAGGAAGTTTCCTTATCTTTATTTTACATTTATTCTGTAATGAGTAAATGGGTAGCCTCTGGAAAAAGACTACAAAGGATCAGACAAAGGCAAGCCCTTTTATTCTCTTCCTATTTGAATTTCCTGCCTTGTTCCTCCCTTCAGAGCTGGGATTGGTTCCAGGTCTTCTCAGTTACAACTTTCTGACCTGCCCATTAAGCTTGTGTATTAATGAAAAGTTGGTGACC
>CM053581.1:431773468-431798711 GCA_028627135.1 Pseudochirops cupreus
AGCTGACTTTAGTGGGAAGTATCTTTGTGTGCGTTTTGGAGTTCCAGGATTGGTTTAGAGTCCTATTTTATGGGTATTTTGGGGTGGCTATGTGAGAGCTGCGATGTGTTGCTGCTTCTACGCCGCCATCTTGGCTCCGTCCCCCATCCTTGTATTTCTTTATATTCTTTGTCCTACCAACTTTAGTCTTTGATCTTTTCTTTAGGCTTCCTAATTGTAGGTCCTGATCTGCCAATATTGTACCATCACAATAGCAATAGTTATTATGTATTTTAGTGTTTTATGGTTTTCAAAGTATTTTATAGACATTTTCTTATTTGATCCTCACAGCAGTCTTGGGGTAGAGCAGGTTATTCTCATTTTTCAGAGGAGGAAACTGAGGTTGAGAGAGGTATCATGTCTTAGCAGCATTGAACAGCTGAGTCTGAGTATCTGAGACTGTATTTGAACTCAGGTCTTTTTGAATCCAGGTCCAACTGTCTGTCCAATGTACCCTCTAGATGCCTCAACATGGGAACTGGCACAAGACAGGTTCAACCTCTCCTGTCAGCTCTGTGGGCAACAGTCGCTTGTCTTCTTTTGGCTCCTTATTCCCCTCCCAAAAGGGCCAGAATGGTATTGGTTCCAGGAATCTGCCTTATGAGGCAGTTCTTTCTTCTTAGATGTAGATGGGTAGCACAATAGATGAAAGTGCTGGGCTGGGAGTCAGGCATATCTGAGCTCAAATCTGGCTTCTGACGTTTACTAGCTGTGTGACCCTGAACAAGCCATTTAGTCTGAGTGCCTGCATTTCCTCATTTGTAAAATGGGAATAATAATAGCATCTGCCTCCTCAGGGTTTGTTGTGAGGACCAAATGAAATGACATTTATAAAATACCTTGCAAACCTTAAAATGCTCTATAAGGTCCAGCCATTCTTTATTATAGTTTATTCACTCTCCATTAGTGCATAGGTATTTAATCCCCTGCATAAGCACTCAAAAGCAATCCATATTATCCATATTCTCTTCCTCACTTGCGCCTCTGTTTTTCACTCACTTATTCCCCACTGCATACTGCACTGCAAACACACTCAGGAGACTGGATTTCACTTTAGTAATGCCAAATCCAATCCCCACTCTTAAGAGTACTTCCTGACACTCTTTTAGTGATCGGCTATTAGGGACAGCTGCATGTACATTTTGTCTTGACCAAATAACTGCCCACTGTATGATATTCGTTCATTCAGCAATATTTTGTCTACCGAGGAACACGTGACTCTTATCTTTCTTGAGCTTGTAATCTGGTAATTATTATATGATAATAATAAAGCTGAATTGACTATAAAGACATAAAAGACACATATATATATATATATATATACACTCTTTGTATATATATGTATGTGTCTACATATGTATATGTACATACATGTTTATGTCTATCTACATATCAATATATTTATTGGGCCTTAAGAAAGAAATATAATTTCTGATGGGGGATGATGGCATAAGGATCCTCTTGGAGGAAGAGGAGACTTCTTTAATTGAGTCTTGAAGGATGGGTAGGATTTCAACAATGTGTGTGTGTGTGTGTGTGTGTGTGTGTGTGTTTTGTTCAGTCATGACCCCATTTAGGGTTTTCTTGGCAAAGATATTGGAGTGGTTTTCCATTTCCTCCTGTAGCTCATTTCACAGATGAGGAAACTGAGGCAAACAGGGTTCGATGACTTGTCCAGGTTCACACAGCTACTAAGTGCTTGAGGCTGGATTTGAACTCAGGTCTTCCTGACTCCAGGCCCAGTGCTCTCACTACTGGGCCACTTAGAGGCCCAACAACAACATATATCTATCTTTCATCTATCAACATATCAATGTATGTATCAGACCTGAGGAAAGAAACATTATTTTTAATGGGGGATGTGTGGCGTAGGAATCAGGCAAACTTCATGGAGGAAGAGGAGACATTTTCAGTCAGGTTTGAAGGATGGATAGGATTTCAACAAGTGGAGATTTGGTAAAAGGGCATTCCAGGTGTTAGGAATGGAATGGGCAGAAGTATGTAGGTAGAGAGGAAAAAGTCAAATATAACACAAAGTAAGGGTGACTTGTTTGTTACTGACAGAAATAGGGAAGTCAAAAGGAGAATATGTTTGGGGAAAAGATAGTACTGTAGTCCTATTTTGGACATGATTTATCTCATTGTACATCTGGGACTAAGAATATATTTTCCCATAGAAACATTACAACTGGCAATCAGATTCCCAGACCAGATCACAACATACTTCAAATATAGTGTCACAGAACTGAAGCTCCATCTTATAATAATGTTTTGAATGCACAAAGAATCCATTCCAACTTGGGATTCCAGGAATACATTTCTCTCACATCTTTCTCTTCTGAAGTAGGATCAAAGATTTTTCCTCTTCAACCCTACTTCACAAGCCAAGTAACTGGCACGGCAACTCCTCAGCTCTAAGCAACAGAGTAGGGACAAATGTGAGGAGGTCAAGTTTGAGGGTTAAAGAGTTGTGGGGCCTGGGCTTCCAGTAGGTGTAGGCCCCAGGACACACTTCATGGTGGTGACTGACTCTCTGCCTCACCCTGTTTCCCTTTCGATTTCCACCACCTGTTGCTTCCATCTACTATTTCCTGCCTCCATCAACTCTCTGTGGAACAGACTATAGTTTCACAGTTTCTCCCCTGTTTTTTGGCCCTCAAGTTAGCACATCATTATTTGTAAGTTTCAAAAATGTTTTTGTTGCTAGTAACATAATCAGGTGCTGATGAAGAGGTTTTCAGTTATCAGATGGTATAGGGCCATTGGGAGGAGGGCAAAGAGCTGGGTCTGGGTCTAGGGCTGTGAATGTTACTGATGAGCTAAGTATGGGGGCCACTATACCACTACAGAGTCCATTCCAGAGTAAGATGAGAATAAGAAATGAAGTGGAGAGTGACATGATGTTAAAGTGGGAAGGAAGTAATTGTCAACGAAAAATGGATGGTGGAGAGAGGTAATCCCTAGTAGCTGCTGACTGGAGGAAAGGAATTTCCAGTCATTCCCATCTGATCGTTTATATGGAAAGGACATAAGGAAGTTAGATAAACTTTAGGTGGAAGTGGAAAGCCAAGACTGGACACTCCTTAACTGTAACCTTTGGTTGAATTCATGAGTCACCAGGGGATCATGAGAGTCCTTTCCCCTGAATGACAGTTAATGTTAGATACTATCAGTGACTGAACTGAAGAAGATAATATTTATTCCCTTATTTATTATTCTGTTAAAAAGTGCATAACCAGTAATACTCAGATTTACTTACCTATAAAGAGTATGAGAATGAGAGAGGAGAGAAAGTTTTGGGAAAAGAAGATTTCCTAGCTTGTTTTATAATCTGAGCTGGGTGGTTTAGAGATATTTAATTAATGAGAGATAATGTACATTTCTAACACATATAAATTTATTAAGAAAAATAAGAACTCATCCTTTTATTGCCTTCTAATGCACATTTCCTTTTATTAACTTTTTATTTTACTTTGTTAATAGTATTTTATTTTTTCCAATTACATATCTCCAACATTCATTTTTAGTAAGATTTTGAGTTCCAAATTTTTCTTCCTCCTCCCCAAGACAGCAATCAATTTGAAATAATTTATGCATGTGAGACCATGCTAAACAAATTTCTACATTAATCATGTTGTAAAAGAAGAAACAGAACAAAAAGGAAAAAATCTTGAAAAACAAAAACATGTGAAAATAATATGCTTCAATCTCCATTCAGACTTCATAGTTCTTTTTCTGGATGTGGATAGCATTTTCCATCGTAAGTCTTTTGGAATTGTCTTAGATCCAAATTGTATTACTGAGAAGAGCTAAGTCTATCATAGCTGATCATCACAAATTGTTGCTGTTGCTGTATACATGTTATCCTGTTTCCGCTTATTCCATTCACCATCAGCTGATGTAAGTTTTTCCAGGTTTTTCTGAAATCTGCCTGCTCATCATTTCTTATAGCACAAGAGTATTCCATTACATTTATATACTACAACTTGTTCAACCATTCCCCATTTGAAGAATATTTCCTTCATTTCCAATTCTTTGCCACTGCAAAAAGAGCTGCTGTAAATATTTTTGTACATGTAGGTCCTTTCCCCTTTTCAATGATCTCTTTGGCATACAGACCTAGTAGTGATATTACTAGATGAAAAGGTATGCACAGTTTCATTGGCCTTTAGGAATAGTTCCAAATTGCTCTCCAGAATGGTTGGATCAGTTCACAACTCAGCCAACAATTCTAACACACATTTGTGATGCACATTAATTTATCAAGAAAAATAAGAACATACCTTTTTATTGCCTTTGAGCTCAATGTGAAGGAATATATATGATAACAAGGCAAATAGAAGTCTAAAGGATTTTGGTTATGGTGTGATTAATGAATAGTGTCATGCTCCATATTGCCCTTTCAATCCCACCTAGGCTATACATTGCGTAATCATCTCCTAAATCTTTTACATAGGTAAATTCAAGGGTAGCCTTCTTCTGGGTTAAATTACATATAGTTTCAGAAGTTGTATAAACTATTTCCCTTATTTAAAAAAATTCCAGTTTAGGCAGCATATATAACTATCAAAACTAAGCCAGAGTACTCTGCTCTTCCCATCTGAAATACAGAAAATTGCATCCCAGTATTAGCCAATGGGAAATGAATTCATTCATGCCAATTAGATTTTCACAATTTACAATTCTCCATCTTGGGCAGAAGAACATTTTCCTACACTGGGATATGCAAAATATGTAAATTCCTTTTATTGCCATATATTTCCCAGATATTGTGCTTCTATTCTTTTTGTATATGTGACATTAACTTCAGTGGTCACTCCCATTACTGTATCTTACTGAATTCTAGGTAGTTACAGATGGACTGTCATCTGATAGGAGTTTGTGAGTAGCTTGGACACTTACCCTTCATTGTGGAGAGTAACCTGTGATAACTAAAAACAGAGCCAGGTACAAAGAGAGGGGATCAAGAGAACTTCTTTCTTGAAAGAACTGGTTTCACTTTAATCTTTCAAAGAAACACAATGAAGATAATTTTTGACAAGAGACTATAAATGCCATCCTGATGGAGCTGAATGGTAGGTAGGACAGTGTTTCCGGAATTCAGAAGTCAGAAGTAGTGGTAATATTAAAAAGTGTCTGAGCCTGTGATCTCACAGTTGCTACATTGTAAATAATTTTTTATGTTTCTGTTGGTTATCCTTACTTGGGAGTTCCCTGTATGAATGAAATGATAGTTCCTGGCACTGTTTGGTACCTATTCCTATACTTATACTATTAATGAGTGCATAGTCAATGGCTTCAATGTTAATTTAAATCTTGGAGACTGCTGTTTTATTTTCAGTTGTTTCTGACTCTTTGTGACCCCCTTTGGGATTTTCTTGCTAAAGATATTGAAGTGGTTTGCCATTTCTTTCTCTACCTAATTTTACAGATGAGAACACTGAGTCAAATAGGATTAAGAGATCTATCCAGACTCACTCAACTAGTAAGTGTCTGAGGTTGGATTTGAACTCAGGTCTTTAGGACTACAGGTCTGGCACTTTATCCGTTGTGTCACCTAGCTGCCCTTTAGGAGATACAAGGATGTGATGTATGGAAAGATATGAGCAAAAGATTATGGGAAAAAAGGTTTGTCCAGTTTGCCTAATAAATGATGGTTATTATTGTATTGGGGTTAAAAGCAAATTAAGTAATGAAAGAGATGTTGCAATTTTGCCAATTTCTGAGAACATAATTAAACTTATCTCTATTGCCTTCTTAGGTCCAAGGTTGAGAATGAATTTGGTAATGCATGAAGCAGTAGGTAAAACGACAAATGATGAGCCTACCTATCCATGAGGTATTTGACCCTTGACCCTGCTAAATATACAAATATCTACTTAATTTTTTCAGAAGTATTTAAAGTTTTCATTAAATTGTAGCTTTCAGAAATCATTGGGTCATAAAAATTCTGTTTAGCCCAAAGAATCAGGCTAGCCTATGATTACCAAAGCTCACCTAGTTACTTACAGGAAGTGTTTTAATGGGTTCACATCTCCCCCACAGCTGCCTAGAAGTCTTCATTTTGTCAAATTGCCTAAAATGGCGATTCATTTGGATTTGTTTCCTTTTTAAATGCACGTGTCCCACAGTGTTAAACTACTATAATTTGTTCACACATTAATGTGAATGATTTTAATCAGACTGATTTCCTGCCAACAGTATACTAAAGGAATGGGAGTTTTAAGGTATAAAGGAGTATAGGTCAAGGTAATTTGAGAATGTCAGGACTTCAGGGGAGAGAAGCAGTTGGGAATTTTATGTAGACAGGAGGTGGGGAAAGGGTGATACTTTAAATTTTATCAAGGGTCTCTTCTGGTATTGCTTTTGCTGTATATTCTATTTTTCTTCTTGTTACTCTATTCTCTCTCTCTCTGTCTCCCATATATATGTATATAATATGTTACGTGTAAATTCATAGTGCATATTTCTATGAATATCTAATCTGTCTTTTATGTATCTATCTCTACCTGTAATTTCAGGTACTAGTTATCAGTTAGGAATTTCCTTTACCAACGCAGGTCAGAAGCTTATCTATAACTTAATGTTATCTACCCAGTGCAGTGGATAGAATGCTGGACTGGGAATCAAGACCTGAGTTCAAATCCAGCACCAGGCACTTATTAGTTGTGTGACCCTGGGTAAGTCACTTAAATTCTATTTGCTTCTCTTTCCATAATGGCACTTATGTTACAGGGTTGTCGTGAGGATAAAATGAAATATTTGTGAAGTGCTTTGCAAACCTTAAAATGTTATTATCATAGTCTTAGAAAGTTGTCTGGGGCCACTGACAAGCTGAGTGATTTACCCAGAGAGATGAAGCTAGAAGGAAACCCAGGTATTCCTATTTCTGAGGCCAGCTCTCTATCCACTCGACCCTCTCACAAGTGATGTTTATTTCTCACCTTAATCATCACTTTGAATATCATTTGTTTCTTTCCTACCCTAGCTTGTCTGCCTCTAGCCTCAGTCTCTGTGGCCCATTTCACATCAAAGACTTATAAGAATGAGATTCTATTGAGTAAATTAGTCAAACCATCCTACCTCATTTAAAACAAGAGGCATCTTAATAGCTCAGAATATGCCTCAATCAATTAATCAAAGACTTTAGATTAAGTGGGTGAAGTCCTCGACCAACTGAAGAAACTGCTGCAAAGGAAGCATGTTTAGAATGGCTCAGGAAGTTTCATTGTGCCCTAGAGGTTGTTTATAAAACATGAAGCTATTTCATGTCAGAGGAATGTGAGAGAGATTGAAAAGAACACAAGCAAGGAGAGAGCATTCCAGCAAAACTTGAGAGGAAGCACTATTTGGAGATGGGGGAAAGCAGAATACCTAATTGTAGGCTGTAGCTTGGGTCTCCTCCCATCTTCCTTGGCAGAAGGAAGAATCTGTGACCTTTAAAGATTCCAGATGATTTTAGATTTCATCCTTCCTATTGGTGACCCAGCATGATTCCCTGAAAAAATAATGACTGGCAGTAGGATCTGCATCAGGAGCTGAGAACAGATTGGATGTAATGGGAGGGCAGACTGATGGCTCTATAAAGAGCTGAGCAGAAAAGCGATACCTTAACAGGCGAAATTCATGAGTATCCCATAGAAGGGAGAAAAAGACTTCTAACAATCAGAAACTTCAAGTTGCCCCTTTGTTATTAGTACTCACTTGGATCTCACTTTCCCCTGGGTTCTACATGTATTGGTGGGAGATCATGCCATAGATTTTTTTGGGGGGATGCATTGAACTAACAGTTCTTACTATTCCACCTTAGTAAATACCCCTTTATTAAAGCTAGGTGGCACAGTGAATAGAGTTCTTAGAGACTGGAAGACTTGAGTTCAAATTCTGTCTCAGACACTTATTAGCTGTGTGACTGTGGGCAAGTCACTTGATCTTTAGCTGATTCAGTTTTCTCATCTCTAAAACAGAGATAGTAATAACAACTATGTTCAAGGGTTGTTATGAGGATAAAATCAGATATTTATAAAGTGTTTTGCCAACCTCAAAGCTTTGTGGAAATGCTAGCTATTAACACTGTTTTATTGAATAATTGATTTTAGCTCATGATCTTGGAGGGAAGTACAGGAGTGGGTGCTCATAAACTATAGTACTTAAACCCTCCCTCCCACCACTACTCTTTGGGACTACCTCTAGAACCTTGATAAAGAAATATAGTTAATCTTGTTCTGAAGGACCTGACTTCTCAGTTCAAATGGGAGTCAGGTAAGTTGTCTCAGAGTATATGCAACAGACTAGTGCCATGTTGAAACTGAAATGGACCCTAAAGACTATTCATTCCAACTGATGATGAAACCAAAATCAGTCGAGGTTAAGTGACTTGCCCAAGGTCATAGAAGTAGTTAATGGAATGTTACCATTGAAATTGCCTTCCTCAAGCATAACTTTACATCACTCATTCATTGATTTAACAGGCATTTATTAAACACTTACAATGTGCCAAATGCTAAAAGATGTTTGCTTTCATTTTGGTTTGTGATTACTGTGAAGAGAACTCTGAGGATGGAAACTTTTCACCTATGGGCATCTATAAATTATGATCTCAATGTCTTGGGATACTGAGAAATTAAAATGATTTGTTTATATTCACCCTGCTACGTATCAGGGGCTGGATTTTAACCTAAGTCTTCTTGATCCTATGGTTGACTTGCAATCTACTACACTACACTGCATCTATGATATAACAGTCCCTGTCTTGAAAGAGTTCAGGGTTTGGAAAAGAGATGAAATATGAATAGATAACACAGACATAATACAAGGTAGGAAGTGATGGAGATTAAAGAGAAATCTAGGCAAAGTACTCTAGAACAAATTGAGTAGGGATAGATCACATTCAACTGGGAGAATCCAGGTGGGTTCTATGAGAGGATGAGAGGGTCATAGATTTAAAGATGAGGAACAGGGAGATTAGCTAACTTTCCAAAGTCAAACACAGGCATTAGAGGTGAGATTTTAACCCATCTTGTTTGACTTCCCACTCAACCCTCTCCCCACTGTACCAAGAGGCCTCTTAAAAAATTTATTATTTTTAGCATTCATTTATTTTTTTTAATTTTGAGTTCTAAATTATCTCCTTCCACACCTTCCCCACTTGTTGAGAAGGCAGGCAATATGATATCATTTATACATGTGAAGTCATGCAAACCATATTAGCAATGTGGCAAAAAAAGCAAGAAAAATTTTAAAAAATAAATGAAATGAAAAAAGTATGCTTCAATTGGCAATGAAAGTTCATCAGTTCTCTCTCTGGAGGTGGATAGCATCCAAGATACCTCTTGAAGTGAGTCTTAAAGGATTCCAAAAGGTAGAAACAAGGAAGGAGTAGATTCTAGCCATATGCCCCCCTTACAGAATGCACAAAGGCAGGATCCATAATGTGTTGGATAGATCGTGGAACATGGTCATGATAAATAATTAATCTAAAGAGAGATTATTCTGTAGAGCAGACCCGGTTCAGAATTGCCTGATCCTTTGGAAACCATTGACATAAAAAAGCATCTGAAACATTCAGGACCTCCTAAACAATAGATTTGCAATATATCACCAGGAAAGGCTAGCATCTTCCAACAGTCCGTTCGTTCTCCTTGCTCCTCCACTTTCTGTCACCTACCTACTCATGGCTTTGGGCAGAGGTAGCCAAGGGTAAAACCTCCTCACCCATTCTAAATGGTAGCAGCAGCAGATGGGGCTGCCTGACATTACTCTTGTTTATTCCTACATAAGCAAGAGACATTTCTCTTTCTACCACCTCCCCTTCTTCCTTTGCTGGAGATGCCCCCATATTCTAGGAAGAGGGCCAAATGAGAGTCTGAGTATTCCAGCAAGAAACATCTGGTGGGTCAAAGGCACTCAACAAGCTTTGTTTCTGCAATTACCTGTTTTTTTCTCCTCCCCCTTGGATTCCACATAAGGCAAACTGGTGTTTCTTTGAAAACAGCTGAGAACACCAGATGGAGGGGGTGGTGGAGGCACAGTGGAAGGCAGGAAGGGGACAGGCAGGAGCTGTGGAGAAGGGAGGAAACTGTACCAACAGCATATGATATAGGGCAAATGCCAGAGGTGTCATTGGAGACAAAAAGGGAAAATGATATGATTAAAGAAAAAAAAACAACATTAAAAAAAAACCCAAACCTAACCACCATATGTGTGCATGCACATACATGGAGTCTTCAACATGCCATTAAAATAGAGAAAGCAACGTTTTGGTTTCCATGGCAACAAGGCCTATTGCTGCCTCAGCCTGAGAAACCTAACAGGGAAAAAAGGCATTTGCCTGTTAAGGAGACTGATGAATTGGGAGATAATTATACAGCATTCCGCCACCACTAAACAGACACAAATACACTCCCCAAAAATATTTTAAAGAGCACTGGTTGTCAGAAATCCTACAAAGCTGTGGGGTGGGAGGGAAAGGCAGCAGGCAAAGGAAGAAGGTAACTGGGATGATTTCTGGGTATGTACAGAAAGGGAATGATACATATGCTTTTGAACCAGTCTTTGTAAGGAGGAAGGAGCAGGAGACCAAGCCAAGCCAATCTGCAAGTCCTGACCATCAAAGTCCCAAAGCCTCAGCACCTGATGGCCATCAGTGGGAAAGAACTCAGTGTATTAGTGTCTGTATTTTAATGCAGAATGGGAATCTAGTGGTTTGGAAAGCCAGATTTAGGCAAGAAGCCAAGAGTATTCCTTTCCAATCAGGAAAATAGATGGGTTTCTAACAAGCCTGGAACCTCTAAGGGAAGAGAAGTTACTCCCTGAGCCACAGACCACCTAGCCTTGCTCTAAAAATTGTGTCCAACCACTGGCTAAAACAGATTCAAAATGGCACTTGGTAGGGATTGTTAGGGAAAGCATAGACATTTCTTTGCACCATATATAACAAAGAAAGGCAGAATCTTACTATGTAAAGGGAATAGAATGTGAATAGAGCACTGGACTTGGAGTCAGTAAGATCTGAGTCAAAATCTGGACTCAAGACACTTTCTAACTGTGTGACCTTAGGCAAGTCACTTAAGCACTGTCTGTCTCAATCTCTATTTGTAAAATAGGGATAATAATGTCACACACCTCACAGACTCATTGTGAGGATCAAATGTGATAATATTTGTAAAAAGCTTTGTAAACTTAAAGTGATATATAAACGTTATTATATGTTGTATAATTACTACCATTATATGTGTTTCTTTTGTTATATCCTCCACAGAGCCTAGCTGGGTATATGGCCGTCACTTGGTAGATGCTTGGATGAATGAACGGGGAGTCACAAGTTACCGCGTACCCTTCTTCCCGCCTGTTGCTATTCCTCAGGCACCTCTGTTGCTCATGAAATATGAATGTGAATGGAAAGGGCGACTTTGTTCACCAGTGGGTGGGCGCTAAGGAGTGAAAGAAGAGCTTTGAAGCCTCAGGTCAGTGAAACATGGCTATCACCCTGTGATTTAGCCTGCCTTGGAAGATGGGCATTTTTATCAACCTTTAAAGACTTTTTTTTTCTTTTGTGGGTACTCACCAAGAATTTTCTGCATATCTGGTTAGAACAGAAGAATTGTTCAGTGCAAGCATGGCATTTCAGGCATCTGTCGTTTATAAAAACAATCCGTATAAAATCTGAGGAAAAGAGGACTTTTTAAATTGTAGAAGAAAGGCTCAGGCTTGAACCAAATTATGTTACCAGAGTACTCAGGCAATAAGAGAGTCACAAATCAAAAGACGGTGGCATATTAAGAGAGACCTTTCTTTCAACCAAGGAATGAATGCCCTCAGGACGGACACTTTAAGACTTCTGTGGGGACACTTGTTCTTTATTTTATTCTGTTCTTTTGACACTGTATTTTGAGGATGGGAAAAGGCTGTTGAACAAGGCTCCCATTGCTAAATGGAGCATAAATGATCCATCACCAGGTCATATGCTGTCTAAAGGGAAAAAGGCCACGTGGGATTAGATGAAAAATGAGATTTGCTTCAAAGTAAGTTCTACCCAAAGGGAAATTTTTTTTTTTGGTAAAGCTCTCAGATTTGTGGAAAGAGCACTGGATTGTCAGTTAGAAAAACTAAATCCTGGCTCTGCTACTACGTATATGACCTTAGGCATGTTATTGAGCTTCTTGGCCTCAGTTTCTTTACCTGTAAAATAAGAGGGTTGAACTAGGTAATCTCTGATGCTTCCTCTTCTTCTAATTCCCATTATTATAGGGTTGATGGGGATGAGGGGAAGGGGAGGAAAGGAGGGAGGCCATCTGGCTGACTTTGCCAAGCTGTAGGTACCTGGGAAGAAATTTGCATTTAAATTTGCAAACAAAAATGTAATGGAAGTTATTTGCATACAAAAACTTGCCTAAATCCAATAAATAATTTAACCAATATTCTGACATTCAGAATTAAGGTCATAAGGATCATTTCTGACTCCTAATGGCATAAGGTACTATGAGATAGGGGAAATTGTATGCTCTCAACTTGCCATTCTTGACTTTCATAAAGTAGGACTACAGTGAGAAATTCAAGTGACGACTAAAGAAAGGTATTCAGAGGTTTCTGATAGCACCCAGAAAGAGTAGGCCAGAACCCTTGTATGTAACACAGAATGAAAAAGTGGAGACAGACATGTCATTCTGACAGTCAATGTGCATTTATGAGTGTTTACTATGTGAAAGGCTCTAGGCAATCAAAACACAAAGATAGTTCCTGCCTTCAAGGAGCTTACATTCTAATGAGGAAAAAAACAACATGCAGTTACCATGGAGCCTTTTTTTTAAAAAAAAAATTTACAAGTACTTTAAAAACAATGAAACAATCACTTATCAATAATCAACCTCTAATAGTATATGACATTTTAGTAGCCCACTATTTCTCTCCTGAGGGGAAGGAGATATATTCCGTTATAAGCCATCTGAAACCATGGTTGATTATTGCCCCTGATCTAAATTTTGCTGTCTTATAGTATTATCTTCTATCATATTATTGTAGTCACTATCTATATTATTCTCTTGGTCCTACTTTATTTGCAACAGTTCACAAAACATTTCTCTGAAATCTTCATATTTATTATTCTTTATGAATAATAACATTCATAGGATATAATTTGTTTATCCATTCCCCAATCAATGGTCATGAACCTTGTTTCCAGTTTTTTGATACCTCAGAAATGATGCTATTATTATTTTGGCATATATGGAAACTTTGTTTGTAACATTGACCTCCTTAGGGCTTATATTCTGTAAGTGGTATTGCTGGGACAAAGAGTATGAACAGTTTAACTTTTTCTGTTTAATTTCATATTGGTTTCTGGAATGGTTGGGCCAATCACAGTTCTACCAATATATCAATGTACTTGTCTTTCTACCTTCCTTCAATATTGATTTTCTGACTTATCATATTTGCCAATTTGATGATTCTGATAGGATTTAAAATATGTATTTCTCTTATTTTGTAGCATTTTTCATATGGTTGTAAATTTGCTAAGCTGTCAATTCTTCCAATAAGTGGCCCCTTCTTGGCGGCTAAGCCAGAAACGTCGATTTACAAAAGGAGATACCACTCTCTTTGTCTCTTTCTTCCTTTTAGACTGTGAAGCATGTAGACTGTTTCCAGCTGCATCTTGAGTGTTGGATAGGGGTGCCCTGCCTCCCACAGTCTCCAAGAGACTGGGAACACATCGGCCTCTTTTGTATATGCTTCTTTTGTGCCTTTGGGCCACATCTGCCTGGTTTGTATATGTTCCTGGTAATATCTATGGTGACTGTGTCTAGAACTGGCAATGTACTTGTGAGTTCTGAAAGGTTTGAAGGTCTCACTAGGCTTGCCAGTGTAGCCTTATGACAAGAATGGCAGTGACTGATGGCAGGGAAAGCTTCTGCATTAAAATGACTGGGTGCTGATGTGAAGAAGATTGGCCTAACCCTAGCCATTTTACCAGGGAGCTATTTGGACTATGTAACTGTAAGTTAAGTTACTGAAGTCTGTCTACCCTATAAATTCTGAAAACCCTAAGATTCTTTCTGAGCAGAAACACTACTTACTTCCTCTGTCTCTGAGGAAATCATAGACTTGTGAACCATTAGCAAAGTTATGCCTGGGATGGGAGGAATTAGCACACCCATAAAATTGGAGCACCCAGAAATTGGAGCTCCCTGTCACTAGAAGAAATTGTCCTTGTTGTTCATCTTTTTTTCTCAGAGGGGATCAATGACCTCACGAGGGTTATGTCTTGACTGTATGTGAATTGGATTTAAACGAGGCAGAGCTGATGCGGTGTACCCAGAACTGAGACTGGACCATAAACCAAAGATGTCTGAGTTCATTGTGTGTGCTCCAGCCATCGTGGCTTGGTTGAGTAATCTCTCAGTCTCTCAAGACTAATTTTTAAAGAAGAATTTGTTCACATTCTTTGACATCTTGTGTGTGGGGGAATATGACTTAGCAATGCAAATTTGGGTCAATTCTCCATAGATTTTTGATATCTGATTTTTATCAGCTGCTCAATAAAAAGGTTTTTTAAAATTGATAGCCCCTCTTCTTATTGGTATTGAGTTGTTTCAGTCACTTCTGACTCTTTGTGACCCTGTTTGGGGTTTTCTTGGCAAAGATACTGGAATGATTTGTCATTCCTTCTCCAGCTCATTTTACAGATAAGGAACTGAGGCAAACAGAGTTAAGTGACTTGCCCAGCATCACACAACTAGTCTGACACCAGATCTGAATTTATGAAGCTTAGCCTTCCTGACTCCAGGTCTGGCGCTTTGCGCTGCTGTTCTCTCATCCATTAAATTTGACTCTTCAGAAAATTTTAAATTGTCTATAAATTCTATTATCTGCTTATATTTTGTAATTCCTCTGTTCCTTATATAGATATGAACTCTCCTCATAACTGTTGTGAAAGTTAGCACTTTTCATTTTTCTCTACATTTTTTTTATGCTTGGGTTTTTGAAAAGTATTTAAGTAGCTAACACAGTTGGGGCTTATTATGTCATGTTGTAGAAGATGCTGATCAAAACCAATTTTCTACCGAACTGTTTTTCAGTTTTCTTTAGTAATTGTAACAGGGAGTCCTTTCTCCTAGAGACTGTTTTCTTGAATTTATAGAGCACTACACTATATGTGTATGAATGTGTGTGTGTGTGTGTGTGTGTGTGCGCGTGTGCGTCTCTCTCTCTCCCTGTCTCTGTGTATAGCTTTTACATCTTCCTTATCTAAAACATTGGGTTGATCCAGTTTTCAATTTTTTTACCCGTACCAAACAATTTTGATATTATTTGCTTTATTTTTAATTTTACTCTTACTTTGAACTTCAACACAATAAAGAGAATGTCTGTATATGCAAAAGAACACAAAAAAGGATTGTCTATAAAAACATGACTTCTATTTTATACCTATTTTTAAAAAAGTATATAATAAATTCTCTGTGTTATTTTCAAAACTGTTCTGCTTGTCTTAGTTTCCTTTTGAACTTCGTTGTATTCTTTTCTGTACATTTAAACAATGTTTCAGTGGCTTCTCTTGGCATCACTGTTGTTTAAAGCTCCCTCTCCCAAACCCATTCCAGCTAAAAAATGAAGAGAAAGAAAAAAAAAACCACCTCTCTTTATAAATAAGCACAGTCAAGCAAAACTAACCAAGTCCATGTGCAAACATACATGTTTTCTTTTTTTTTTTTCCTTGAGATCATCATTGCTCTGTTAGAAGGTTATAGATCCTCTGGAGACATAGTTGACCAATGTATTGATGAAGTCCTTAAGTCTTTCTAAGTTTTTTTTCTTTGCAATGTTGTTGACATTGTATAAATTGTGATTTTCATTCTAGTCATGTCACTCTAATTCAATTTTTATGCTACCTAGGATTCTTTGTAATCAACTCTTTTGTACTTTCACACAGTCCAATAATATTCCATTATATTTATATATTCTGTTATATTTGTATAACATAGTTTTATACATAGCCATTCTCCCTGATGGCCATTCCTGTAGATTCAAGTTCTTTCCTTTTTCTATTTAATCCACCTTCAAGGTCAAAATATTTATTTTGCTTGTGAGTAGTCCTTTGTCATGATCACTTTCTCAATTTTTCTTCTGCCCCCATTCTCACTTGTTTCCTTGTTGACTTTGATGGTTTCTTAAAGTTTAATATTTTTCAATTAAAATTTTTTTTAAATCTCCATCCCACCTCCCACCAATAAAAAAGAAAACCCATTTATGTATTTGTTAGTGTGTGCGTGCGTGCGTGTGTGCGTGTGTGTGTGTGTGTGTGTGTGGGTAATAAAGACAAACTATTTTGAAAGCCTTAAGCATACTGATCAACCATGAGGGTCAATGATGAATTTCCACTTTAGCTAGAAGTAGCTAAAGTGGAAATATGATTTGCTTGAATTTATTCAAGTATTTTGAACAAGTTTCCACATTAGCTATATCCCCCAAATATGTCTTATTTTGCCACCTGAATCTATCACCTGTCTCTTAGGAGGTAAGTACCATCATTCATCATTGATCATAACCATGGAATCATGGTTAGTCATTGCATTGATCAGACTTCTTAAACCTGGCAAAATAGTTTGTCTTTATTATGTTTTTAATATATAATTTGTTTTCCTGCATCTACTCACTTCCCTCTGCATCATTTTATATAAATGTTTCCAGGTTTCTCTGAAATTTTCCCTTTCATAATTTCTTATAATACAATAGTATTCCGTAGCATTCATGGAATACAAATAATATAATCAGTTATTTTCTGGTTGATGTACCTCTTTGGTTTTCAATATTTCTTTTTTTTTTTTTAGTTCCTTTTTGATTTATTTATTTTTAGTTTTCAACATTCATTCCCACAAGATTTTGAGTTACAAATTTTCTCCCTGTTTCTCCCCTACCTCCACTCCAAGATAGCAAGCCTACTGAATACCCCTTCCCCCAATCTGTTCTCTGTTATAACCTCTCCTATCTCCCCACAACTTTCTAGTAGGGCAAGATGGATTTTTATACCCCAGTGCCTGTATATCTCATTTCCTAATTGCATGTAAAAAAAATTCTTTTAAATATTTGTTCTTAAAATTTTGATTTCCAGATTCTTTCCCTTCTTTCCTCCTTACCCACCCCAACTTGGAAGATAAGCAATTCAGTAGAGGTTGTACATGTGTAGTTATGCAAAACATTTCCATATTAGTTATATTGTGAAAGACTAACTATATTTCCCTCTATCCAATCCCACCCTCTACTTATTCTGTTTTTCCTTTGACCCTGTCCCTTTTCAAAAGTGTTTTCTTCTACCTACCCTCTCCCCCAATCTGCCATCCCTTCTGTCATCCCTCCTCTCATCCCCTTGCCTCCTACTTTCCTGTAGAGTAAGATACCCAACTGAGTGTGTATGTGATTCTCTCCTTAAACCAAATTCAATGAGAGTAAGGTTGACTCATTCCCTTTCACCTTCCTGCTCTTCCCTTCCATTGTAACAGTTTTCTCTTTTCTCTTTTATATGAGATAATTTACCCTATTCTGTTTCTTCCTTTTTCCTTCTCCCAATATATTCCTCTCTCACCTATTAATTTTAATTTTTGGATATCATCTCTTCATATTCAACTTATCCTGTGCCCTCTGTCTATGTAGACATGTACACACATAGAAACATATACACATATATATTTATATATGCATACACCCTCCTATACACACACATATATATGTATGTATACATACAGATATACATATATATTCCCTTCAACTATCCTCATACTGAGAAAAGTCTCATGAGTTACAATTATCATTTTTCCATGTAGGGATGTAAATAGTTCAACTTTAATAAATTCCTTATTATTTCTTTTTCTTGTTTACCTTTTCATGCCTCTCTTCCTTCTTGAATTTGAAATTCACATTTTCTGTTCAGTTCTGTTTTTTTTCGTCAAGAATGCTTGAAAGTCCCCTATTTTGTTGAATGTCCGTATTTTCCCCTGAAGTATCATACTCAGTTTTGCCGGGTAGGTGATTCTTGGTTTTAATCCTAGTTCCTTTGACCTCTAGAATATCATATTCCAAGCCCTTCAGTCTCTTAATGTAGAAGCTGCTAGATCTTGTGTTATCCTGATTGTGTTTCCACAATACTCAAATTGTTTCTTCCTGACAGCGTGTAATATTTTCTCCTTGACCTGGGAACTCTGGAATTTTGTCTGTAACATTCGTAGGAGTTTTCTTTTTTGGGATCTTTTTCAAGAGGTGATTGGTAAATTCTTTCAATTTCTATTTTGCCGTCTGGTTCTAGAATATCAGGAATTTTTCTTGAGAATTTCTTAAAGGATAATTTCTAAGCTCTCTTTTTGATCATGACTTTCAGGTGGTCTGTTAATTTTTAAATGATCTCTCCTGGATCTATTTTCCAGGTCAGTGGTTTTCCAATGAGATATTTCAATTGCCATTTATTTTTTCATTTGTTTGGATCTGTTTTATAGTATTTTGATTTCTCATAAAGTCATTAGCTCCCATTTGCTCCAATCTAATTTTGAAAGAATGATTCTCTTCAGTGAGTTTTTGAAATTCATTTTCCATCTGACCAGTTTGGCTTTTAGGGCCTCTTTTGCCATTTGAAGATGTCTATTTTTTAAGGTGTTATTTTCTTCAGTATTTTTTCAGGTCTCCTTTAGCAGGTTGTTGATTTGTTTTTCATGACTTTCTTGCATCATTCTCATTTCTCTCCCCAGTTTTTCCTCTACTTCTTTTACTTGATTTTCAAAATCCTTCTTGAGCTCCTCAGTGGCCTGTAACCAATTCATATTTTTCTGGGAGGCTTTTTATGCAGGAGTTTTGACTTTGTTGTTTTCTTCTGGTTCCATGTTTTGATCTTCTTTGTCCCAAAAAAGAGATTTTATGGTCTGATTGTGCTTCCTCTATTTGCTCATCTTGCCAGCCAATTACTTGACTTTTAAGCTCTTTGCCATGGTAGAACTCTGCTTCCAGAATGAAGAGAGCTGTGTCCCTTATTGCTGGGGTTTTTGCAGCTGTTGTCAAAGCTATGAGGAGAGTGCCCTCTCTACAGCCACCACAAACTCTGGCATGATAGAGTTCCTCACCCCAGGACCACCACCCAAGACAATGAAAATTTGAATCATGTGACCACTCAGCAGGGTTCATTACTTGCACTAATCAAGACCTAACAAAAATTACACAAGCGAAATAGTGTAAGTTGTCATGGAGTCATAGATTTTAAAATTGGAAAGAGCCTCATAGTCTGTATAGTCCATATCTGATAAGTGATCATTACCTTTGTTGGAATAACTCCAAGGAAAGAATGCTCATTACATCCTAAGGCAGAACAATTCATGTTGGGAGTGCTCTAATTTTGGGAGAATCTGTCATGATTGCAAGCCTAAACTCACCTCTTTGCAGCTTCCACCCCCTAGTTTCTCATTTTGCCCTTTTGGATGAAATGGAATTAGTGTAACACCTCCTTTCTACAATTCATCAGAAACTAGTACACAGCTATGTTCTTCCCAAATCTTCTCCCTGTTACTTCAACTAATCAAAATATGTTGTTGTTGTTCAGTTGTTTCAGTCATGTCCAATCTGTGATTTCTTTTGTGGGTTTTCTTGGCAAAGATGCTGCAGGGGTTTTCCATTTCCTTTTCCAGTTCATTTTACAGATGAGGAAACTGAGGCAAACAGGGTTAAGTGACTTGCTCAGGGTAACACAGCTAGTGTCTGAGGCTGGATTTGAGTCTTCCTGACTCTAGACCAAGTGCTCCATCCATGGCACCATCTAGTTGTCCATATAAGAAATGGATTCAAAGTGTCATTCTACCATCCTGAATGTTTTCCTCCACACAATGCTCCTAGATTATTGTGCCCATAACTGACACTATGCTCCAGATGTGATCTGATTTTTGAGAAGATTATGACTTCCTTAGTCATAGAAGGTTTGCTTCTTCTATTTCAGCCCCCAAATCACATTAGATTTTTTCTTTCTTCTGGCTGCCACATCACACTGCTGACTCAAAGCTTTGAGGAGAGTTTGAAGTTCATTAAAACCTTAGGACTTAGGTCTTTTCTGACAAACTACTGTCTAACTATGCCTCCCCATCTTGTGCTTGCCAAGTTGATTTTTTTTCCCTTGTTCATAACGTTTTACTTTTATCCCCACTGAATTTCATCTTATTAAATTCAACCCAGTATCGCACCCTGGGCTAGAATTTAAAAAAAAATTCAACTCTAGCATCCAGTGTGTTTTCTATTTTTTCCAGCTTTATGTCATCTGCAAATTTGATAGAAATGCTATTCATGCTTTTACCTAAAGCATTGAAAAATATTTTTAAAAATCAGAGAAATACATGACTGTGCAATTAATTGGTCAACTGGCCAGTGAGAGAACAGTCTATAGAGTATATTGAGATTTGCCCTTCTTTCTGGATTATACAAAGCAAGTGCAGATATTCCTTGTTGGTGAACCTACTTCTGGTCATGAATGACCCAGAGCTTGGTACTATGTGATGATTAAGAGTTTTTTGGTTGGGTCAGAAGCCAGAAGGATTGGTGACTTCTGAACTGCTGAGCGAGAGCTGAGTGTCTCTTTGGAAGGAGGGATTCACTCCTCTATCAATCCTTTGAATTCTTTTCCTTCTGGGACATGGCAGAACCACTTCGAGCTGCTGAGTTGGGGGAAGGACAGCTACTCTGCTTCCCGGTCAGTTGTTAGAGGCAGCTACGTGCACAGTGAACAGAACACTGGGCCAGGAGTCAGGAAGCTTGAATTCAAATTTGACCTGGGAAGTTACTGGCTGGTTGACTCTGGGAAAATCTTTTAATCTCAATCTATTTCAGTTTCCTCAGCTGTAAAGTGGGGATAATAATAGCACCCAGTTCCCAGGGTTGTTAAAGCACTGTGTTTGGCACACAATAGGTGCCTAAAGCTTGTTTCCTTTCTTCCAGTTATTTTGCATCAGTGAGCACTGATACCTTTCTCTTTTGTGTTTATTCCTTTCTGATGTTAAATGAATGAGTGTTCCAAGATAGGAATTCCCAGGTGAGATCCCTAATAGCAATCTGAGGATTTATCAGCAACTACATTCAGTAACCAAGTCCACCAAATTGATACATCCATAGATACATATGGACAGACAGTCCCCCAAATATGATAGCAGCTTCAGGGATTGTGAACTCTTGTGACAGAGAGAAAGATTTGCTAGTGACTCCAGGAAGAGTGCAGCAGACAGTTGCATTGAAAGGGAACTCATATAAAGCACATGGAGAAGAAGACTTTCTGGGTCAGGGCTCAGGAGGTACTTCGTAATTACCACCTTTGTACATTAGGATTGAATCTGCTCTCTCCAGGGACTTTGTTTATATAAGGGGAGAGTGTACCCCTGAGTTGTGGAAAATGTTTTTGTATCTGCTGTTCTTGATATGTCTTTGTAATAAAACCCTTTTCTAAAAACTAAGACTCCTAGTGATGGGAAGCACACAGGATGGGACTCCTAAGCAATAGGGTCTGGAACTCTAGCCCCTCAGAGAACTACTCATAGAAATATGTCAGTATAATGGTAATGAAATTTCAAGATCCCTTTATATTGGAAAGCTAAGAGGTTAGCACCTAGTTTCAAATTAAGCCTTTGTTAAAGAAACAGAAGGTATGATCCCCTGTTGCTGACATAACAGCAAGGGGCTGAACAGTGAGGAGCAATACCGTATTTAAAGAAAAGCACAAGCAAGATAGTTAGAATTTCTTGGGATAAGATTTGTGGAAGCAGAGCAGCTGCTGTCGGAGAGAGAGAGAATTTCTCTCAGTGAGCATCTGAAGGCTGGGCTGCTGCTGCTGTACTGGAACTTCCATGGAGAAAATGATTTTCATTTTGAGAATGGGAGAAAATGGTTTTGATTTTGAGAATGGAGCTGCTGAAGACTTCCAAGGGCCAGCTGGAGCTGCCAGAGGAAACATGACTGTGGTGTTGGTACTTTGTCTGTGGCTCTGTTAAGATTTTTCTTCCCAGGAACAGAAACTGTGAAGGACTTGAGATGGGCTGGATACTGTGAGCTTCAGTATGGAGCAGGAACTTCATGGAGAGCTGGACAAGGAACTGGGAGCTATCTGCCTTTGAACTCAGGTGGCAGTTGGTTAGATTTAGGCGGGGTCTGGGACCATGGAAGAGGAGCCATGGAAGCTGGAAGCCAGCCCTGAGTCAAGATGAAAAGACCTCTCCATGGGTATTGAGTAGTGACTGATAGAATTGTAACTTCCTTGTGACTGAGGGGTGGATGGCCTGTGTATTTTCTACTACTCCTTAAAGAGTAGTGACTGATGATTGAATAGTGACTGATTTGTAACTTATTGTACCCCATGGGTGGAGGACTTTGACCTTTTTTACTTTGTGATTGAATTAAGGACAACTAAATGATTGATTGTCTGCATGAATGCACATTGTTTAAAAGAGATCCACTGAATGATTGGGTTACTAAATGATTGTAATAGTAATGCAATTTGATCCCTTTGTGTTGGCAAAGCTAACAGGTACTTAGCACTTAATAATTAATCAAGCCTCTGTTAAAGAAACAGAAGGTATGAACCCCTTTTGCTGATGTAACAGGAAGGGGTTGAAACAGGAAATGGCTGAAACAGGAAGAAGCTAATGCTGTGTGTATATGAGGAGAAGCCCCTGCTGGGTCAGACAGGTCTTCTTGGAGCCAGGTTCTGGAGGCTGAGGAAGAGAGGCCCAGGCTGGAGAGAATGATTTTTATTTTGAGAACCTGAATGAAGTGATTTTGATTCTGGGAGCCAGCTGAAACTTCTGCTGAGCCTGAGGGCCAGCTGGAGCTGCTGAGAAGCTGCTGAGGAGCTACTGAGTAGCTACTGAGTCCGAGGGCCAGCCAAACTGCTGAGGATTTTCTGGAGCTGCTGAAGACTGAGCAGGCATGACTGTGGTGCCGGTATTTCATCTGTTTGTGGCTTTGTTAAGCCTTGACTTCTCGGGAACAGAGACTATAAAGGATTTAAGGTGAACTGGATACTGTGAGCTTCAGCGTGGAACAAGTACTGCACAGAGAGCTGGACAAGGAACTGGAAGCTGTCTGCCTTTCAACCCAAGTGACAGTTTGGTTAATCCAGGTAGGAGCTGAGACCATGGAAGGGGATCCAGGTAATATGAGAGGCTACTCCGAGTCAAGCTGAAAGAAAACTTTATTTGGATATTGTATACTGACTGAGAAGATTGTGATTTACTTGTGACCAAGGGGTGGATGGCCTGTGTATTTTCTGATGATTGAATAGTGAATGATGACTGAATAGTGACTGATTTGTAACTTATTGTGCCCCATGAGTGAAAAACTTTGACTATTGTATTTTGTGACTCCTTAAGCATGATTGACTGATTGAGTTGATTGAATGATTGAGTTACTAAGTCATTGATTGACTAAATCAGTGGTTCTCAACCTTCCTAATGCTGTGACTCTTTAATACTTTATGTAGGCATATCTGCGTGTACGTGGACCAGCCTGGAGACAGATAGAGGAGTGGTGTCTCTGTTCCTAAGACCATCAGAAATATGTGTTTTCCAATGGTCTTAGGTGACCCCTGTGACCCCTGTATAAGGGTCATTTGACCCCCAAAGGGGTTGCAACCCACAGGTTGAGAACCGCTGGACTAAATGGTTGTACTTTATTCAAAACTATATGGCCACTGTGGTGAAAACTATGTGGCCATTTTAGTGATAAGTTGATATGAATACAGTATTTTGATTTTCTGTGATAAGTTGTAACATTGTGAATACTGTACCTTGATTTTCTCGGAATGTTTTGCCCTGATTTGTTTTTGAATAAATAGAGAGTTCACTATACTGTGTAATCAGAACCTTGAAAAACTATTCACAGCAGCAGTCCTCTGGAAAGCTGCTCATGCTTGGCTTTACAGTCAGTCCTAAGTTATCAATTGGAGTGAGAGTGGGGTGACTGAGCCAGAGGAGATGCTATAACCAGAACAGGTGAGCCAATCATGGGATAGTATGTGATTGTAGAAAATCTATTATTCTGCTTAGATTCATTTAACATCAAGGGATCTTGAAGAACGTTCCCAGCACATTGTGTGGACCTCTTGTGATTGATTTATTGGTAAGGCATGGCTGAGTGTTGCACAGAATGAGAAAGCAAGTTGGAGGGAGTACCTGTGGAGCCCAAGATCTATCAGAGGCATCAGAAACCCAATAAGCAATCAGATTCTATAGCAGTCTACCAAATGGATAGTGGCCAATGGCAGAAGAAGTTTCTACAGATAGCTCTGGAATGACAATGAACTGATGTTCAACCATTTCTCCCCTTCCCCCCCATGAATGTTTGTAATCTTTTCCTCTTTCATATAGCTTGAAAATGGATTCCTCAGAACAAAAAGTCAGGAACTTCAAAGAAAAAGATGTAAAGGAAGTGCATTAAGTAGTATCAGACCTCGGAGAATATTGTTGAAGTGAAAAATGGATAATTTTGATTATTTTAAATAAAATTTTCTTGTATAAATAAAACCTATGTAGCCAAGAATAGAAGGAATGCAGAAAATTGGGGAAAAAACTTTTTATAGACTTTCTATCAGATAGGATGTGATTGGACTGAAATATTTCTGTGGTGTAGGAAATGATGATCTAGCTGATAATAAAAAAGCATAGAAAGACTTAGACTTATGAAGGAAGATGCTATTCACCTTCAGAGAAATACATTATAGGAAGAAATAAGCCCAGTATGGTCTTACATATACACGTTTAAGTGTATACACACACAGACACACAGACACACAAACATACATATATATGTATGTGTGTGTTTGTGTGTATATGTGTGTGTATGTGAGTGTATATACATACCTATATATGTATGTTTGTATGTGTGTATGTGTGTGTGTGTGTTAATCTTTAAAAAATTTGCTTAAAAGAGACAATGAGGCTAGGTGATATACAGTTACAGCATTTATTCCCTTGGGACTAGCAGACTTGTATAAGGAGTAAGAAGCTGAGTTCTGACTTCTGAACAAAGGAATGAAAAAATCTTAAATACATTTTAGAACCATCCCAATTCAGGGTGGCTATGTCACACAAATTTATGATCTCCATAAATGTTTTTTTTTAAATACACTTGTTCTTTATTTTATTAAATTTTTGAGTTACATATTTTCTCCCCGTCTTTCCCCCGCCCACCAACCCAAAACAGCCAT
>CM053581.1:431799211-431820252 GCA_028627135.1 Pseudochirops cupreus
ATACAAAACATGTGCAGATATTCATTGTTGGTGAACCTACTTCTGGCCACTCAAGACTGAGGACTTAGTACTATGTGTTTTCGCGGGGGGGGGGGGGGGGGGCCGGGGTTGGGGGGTGGAACCAAGATGGCTGAGTAAAAACAGGGAATTGCTTGAGCTCTTCCCCAAACCCCTCCAAATACCTCTAAAAATGACCTCAAACAAATTCTAGAGTAGCAGAAGCCACAAAATGACAAAGTGAAATAGCCCAAGCCAACCTAGAAGGTTGATAGTAAAGGTCTGGGATTGAGCAGCTATTCAGAGGTAGATTACAGGGGTCTCTTTGCTGGTCCAGAGGCATGGTTCTCTTGCTTTGCCTTTGCTTTGATCTCGGTTAATTTGGGTCACAGTCCTGGGTGGTGGTCCTAGGGTGAAGAGGAGTATAGTGTTGGAGAGGGAGTCCTCCTCACAGTTCCAAGGCAGAAAAGAGTGCTTCTGGTCAGTCATAGGCAAGACCACAGAGGTAAATTTAGGCAAGAGGAGTAAACACTTCTCCTTTAATCATACAAAATTGAAAGAACTGAAAATTTACATGTCCCTGGAAATATCTTTAAGACATCTGCACAAACCCTCTGAGGTTTGGGATACTACACGCTCCACACTGGAAGCAGAGTCCTACCTTATAGAGGTGCAATGGTAATATAATTTGAGTTTGAAGATCCCTTTGTATTGGTAAAAGTAACAGGTACTTAGCACTTAGTAATTAATCAAGCCTCTGTTAAAGAAGCAGAAAGTATGAACTCCTGTGTCCTGTTGCTGATGTAACAGAAAGGGGCTGAAAAGGGAGAGGCAATGTTGTATATAAGTAAAATCCCCAGCGAGGGAGAGTCAGATCTTCTTGGAGCAAGCTCTGTGGAGGCAGAAGCTGCTGCCACTGGGGAGACTGAAAAGGAACCAAGGAGGCTGAAGAGGAAAGCTCCCCCTCCCCACCCCTGTACCAAGCTGGAGAGAATGATTTTGATTTTGAAAACCTGGATGGAGTAATTTTGATTCTGGGAACCAGCTGAAACCTCTGCTGAGTCCAAGGGCCAGCCAGAGCTGCTGAAGATTTCCAAGGGCCAGTCAGAGCTGAGGGCCAGCCAAAGCTGCTGAGGAGTTGCTGAGGATTTCTGAGGGCCAGTTGGAGCTGCAAAAGACTGAGAAAGCATGACTGATGCTGGTACTTTGCATGAACCTGTTTTTGGCTTTGTTAAGCCTTGTCTTCCCAGGAACAGAGACTGCAAAGGATTTGACATGGACTGGACATTGTGAGCTCCAATGTGGAGCAGGAAAAACATAGAGAGCTGGACAAGGACATGGGAGCTGTCTCCCTTTGAACCCAGGTGACAGTTTGGTGAATCCAGGTAGGATCTGGGACCATGGAAGGGGATCCAGGGAACCTGAGAAACCACTTCAAGTCAAGCTGAAAGAGGCCTTTACTTGGATATTGTGTACTGACTGAGAAATTGTAAATTTACTAGTGACCTAGGGGTGGATGGTCTGTGTATTTTCTGGTGATTGAATAGTGAATGATGAAGGATGATTGAATTATTGAATTGATTGAATGATTGATTGACTAAATGATTGATGACCGAATAAGTGACTGATTGAGTTAACTTAGTGTGCCCCATGAATGAAGGACTTTGACTATTGTACTTTAGGTTTCTTGAGGAGGCAAACGTCAAGGCTGATTGAATGATTGAGTTATTAAATTATTGTTCTTTGTTGAAAACTTTGTGACCACTGTGGTGAAAACTATGTGGCCATTTTCTATGATAAGTTGTTGTGAATACTATAATTTGATTTTCTGTGATAAGTTGTAACAGTGTGAATGCTGTACTTTGATTTACTGTGAATGTTTTGCTTTGATTTGTTATGGAATAAATAGAGTGTTCACTATACTGTGTAATCAGAACCTTAAAGGCTATTCATAGCAGCATTCTTCTGAAAAGCTGCTCACAGCAGCATTCTTCTGAAAAGCTGCTCATGCTTGGCTTTATAAGAAGCAAAAGGCAAATAATTGATTAGGAAAATGAGCAAACAGTGGAAAAACATTAGACTATACGATCTTACTTTGGTGATAAGGAAAATTAAAACATACAACCAGAAGAAGACAACAAAGTCAGGGCTTCTACATCAAAAGCCTCCAAGAAAAATATAAATTGGTCACGTGCCATGGAAGAGGTCAAAAAGGATTTTGCAAACTAAGTAAAAGAAGTAGAGGAAATATTGGGAAGAGAAATGAGAGTGATGCAAAAAAATCATAAACAAGACAACAGCTTGCTAAAGGAGATGCAAAAAAATGTTGAAGAAAGTAACACCTCAAAAAATAGACTAACCCAAATGGCAAAAGAAGTCCAAAAAGCCAATGACGAGAAGAATGCCTTAAAAGGTAGAATTAGCCAAATAGAAAAGGAGGTCCAAAAGCTCACTGAAGAAAATCCTTAAAAATGAGAATGGAGCAAATAGAAGCTAATGACTATGAGAAATCAAATTATAGAACAAAACCAAAAGAATGGAAAAAAAATAGAAAACAATGTGAAATCTCATTGGAAAAACAACTGATCTGGAAAATCGATCCAGGAGAGATAATTTAAAAATTATTGGATTACCTAAAAGCCATGAATAAAAAAATAGCACAGACAAAAAAAAAGAGCATAGTAGACAAAAAAAGAGCATAGATGTTATCTTTCAAGAAATTTTCAATGAAAAATACCCTGATATTCTAGAACCAGATGGGAAAATAGACTTTGAAAGAATACACTGATTACCTTCTGAAAGAGATCCCAAAAGGAAAACTCCATATTCTAGAGTTCCCAGGGTCAAGGAGAAAATATTGCAAGCAGCCAGAAAGAAATAATTCAAGTATTATGGAAACACAATCAGGATAACATAAGACTTATCAGCTTCTTTCTGCATGATATTGTGATTGTCAAAGGAGCTAGGATTAAAACCAAGAATCACCTACCCAGCAAAACTGTGGATACTTCAGGGAAAATAAATGGATATTAAATGAAATAGAGGACTTTCAAGCATTCTTGATAAAAAGATCAGAGCTGAATAGAAAATTTGACTTTCAAATACAAGAATTAAGGAAGCATGGAAAGATAAACAGGAAAGAGAAATCATAAGGGACTTACTAAAGTTGAACTCTTTACATTCCTACATTGAAAGATAATTGTAATTAGGGTAGTTGGAGGGAATATATATGTAGTCAGAAGGCATAGGGTGAGTTGAATAAGAAGGGATGATAATCTAAAAAATAAAAGAGTGAAAGAGGAATGTACTGGGAGGAGAAAGGGAGATGTTGAATGGAGTAAATTATCTCACAATAAAGAGGCAAGACAAAACTTTTACAATGGGGTGGAAGAAGGGGTAGGTGAGAGGGAACAAGTGAACTCATCGGATTTGGCTTAGGGAAGAAATAACATACACGCTAAATTGGGTATGAAAATTGTATCAACTTTAGGAAAGTAGGAAGAGGATAAGAGAGGGGGATGATAGAAGGAAGGGCAAATGGGAAGAGGGGTAATCAGAAGCAACTCCTTTTGAGGAGGGACAGAGTCAAAGGCAAGCATAAAATAAATGGGAAGTGGGATAGGATGGAGAGAAATGTAGTCTTACACAACATGACCGTTACATGTGCTTGCCTTCTCAGTGAGGTTGGGGAGAGGGAGGAAGGGAGTAAATGTGGAGCTCAAATTTTGAAAAGTGAATGTTAGAAATTGTCTTTACATGCAACTAGGAAATAAGATATAGGCAACTAGGTATAGAAATCTATCTTGCCATACAGGAAAATGAAAGGGAAGTGGATGAGAGAAGGGAGAGATGATAGAAGGGAGGGCAGATTGGGGAAAGGGGTAATCAGAATACACACTGTCTTGGGGTAGGAAGATGAGAGAGATGGGGAGAAAATTTGGAACTCAAAATCTTATGGAAGTGAATGTTGAAAACCAAAGCTAAATTAATCAAAACAAAACAAACAAACAGAGTTTTCTGGTTGGGTTAGAAGCCAGAAGGATTGGTGACTTCTGACCTGCTGAGTCAGGGCTTAGTGTCTCTTCAGAAGGAATGCTCCGCTCCTCTGTCAGTCCTTTGAATCCTTTCCCTTCCTGGCTGTGGCAGAACCACTTTGAGCTGCCAAGCAGGGGAAAGGGCAGTTACTCTACCTCTCACCCTGTTGTTAGAGGCAGCTACTGCATGGTGGACAGGGTTCTGGGCCATGAGTCAGGAAGGCTTGAATTCAAATTTGACCTGGGAAGTTACTTAGTGTTTGACTCTGGACAAATCTTTTAATCTTTGTCTCAGTTTTCTCAACTGAAAAATGGGTATAATAATAGCACCCACTTCCCTGGGTTATTAAAGCACTTAGCACAGTGTCTGGCACAAAGGAGGTACTTAATGCTTATTTCCTTTCTTCCTGTTGATGAAATACTAATAAAGATGCCCCCAGCCCTAATATTGTAACATCCTTATAGACCCCCTACACAGTGGGCAACTGCCCGTATCTAGCCACTGCTCTCCCCCACACCCCATCACAAATTCAATAACCTAATTTCATGTATGCCTCACTGCTCATTAGAACAACAAGTATGTCTATGCACTCATAATTCTCCCAGACACATCAGGTGTTTCCATGTGATGGGATCTCAGCCACTGCCTCTAACTAGTCATTGCCTCCAGACCCATTTGTTATGGGAATCTGAAGATCTTCCCTGCCCCTAGGCCCTTTGCTAAAGTGGCTACGTGACTCTGAGAACCTTCCCAGATTTGAAAGTATACTCTGTTCCCTAATAGGCTGAATGTGGTCACGTGGAGCCTGTGGCGCCAGGCTTGTTTTTCGGGAATGCCCGTGCCTTGTAGCTTTGTGATTGGGCAGTAGGTCTAGAGGGCTGTGACATTCTCCAAGCCAGGAGAAGGCTATATATACGCCCTGATATGAGGTTTTGGTTTGGGGCTCACTTTGGGAAAAGTTGTGTGATTTGACCAGATGAGACTCTGGGAAGCCGTTCAGCCCCCTGGCTTTGAAAAAACCAGATGTTGGTGCTTCCCTCTCTGGTAACTGAATAGGTAACTGTTGTAATGGTCAAGCACTGGAAGCTGTCTGCTGATCTGTTTTTCTGTTTGTTTGTAACTTGTGTTTGCTTTCTCTGAAGTTCAGGGTGCTGACTTTTCTCCCTGAACTAGGTACATGATATGTTTCATTAAAGTAAGATTATTAACCCATTTTGAGTTGCTTTCCTTTAGAAAAGCAGATCTAAGAACCTGTGCTAGCAGCCATCCTGTGTATGCTAGGGTGCTTGCTGATACACCATTCCTCATATTTCCCACAGAAATGGTAGGTGTGTCCACACACTCAATCACAACCATTTCCTTCTAGTCTCAGACAGGAGCAGAATACTCAGCCAATTAGAAAGCAGCACCACCAGGATGCTCAAGAAGGATGTGGACCCCAAAACAATAGAAGGGACTTTCCCTAAGTAGGCACCTGTGTAGTAATAGCAAAAGCTGTCCTTTGGGTGAACTTAGGACATTGAAAGACTTATGATATTGAAGAGGTGCTGGGTGGCCTATGTAGTATATTTTGGGGTAACTTTAATTCAATTTTGTGTTAAGTTGTAAAAGCCATTTCTTAACTGTTTCTCCCCTTCCCCCAGCTGTACTTGTCTTTCCCTGCCCTAGCCTAGAGCTATTTCCTCTCAAACCATTAACTCTTCATTCAAGGTACTACCTCCTTTTTTAGCAAACCAAACCCATCCACTTGCAAATCAGGGTGGGAACATCGACTTCAAATCTGACCGCTGGTTGACCTTATGATGTTTCAGGGCTCAAACCACACCCCCTGCCCCTTCCCTCCTGCTGTTTGTCCCAGTGTATTATGGGTAAAACACTTGCGCAGTTGATGTCAAGGGTGCATGTCCCCTTAAGCATTGGCCACTCCCTGGCCCCTCCCAGGCTCCTCCCTAACTCCACTTTTGTACACCTCATTAGCTTAGTGAACTTATGATTGACAGCTTTGTATCTTTAAGAATGCCTCTCTGGCCCTTAGAACTTCCGCAAATGGTCCTTTGTAGTAGGTAGCTTTCTCTAGCCTTTTCTGGCAGGTCAGGTAGGCATTCTAGTAGACCATCTGCCTGCTGCAGAGCATCACACTTCCAAGCTTCCAGACTTTCTCTGACTCCCCCCTTTCCCCTTGCGAGCTTTTCCTAGCCAGGTTTCCTCACCCTACCCCTTTTGTCCTGTGAATCAATGAACTTTTGTAAATCTGCCAAAAGACAGCTGAGCCTGTAATTCTTTTCAGACATGAACCTTGAAAAGATTTCTCATTAGAAATCCCCCCAAAACCTATCCCGCAACAATATCATTATCATACATAGATACCCTCCCCAATGGGTTTTTCTATATGCATTGTGGGTAACCGCATGCACAGTTCCACTGTGCCTGGGACCCCTCCCCTACTACCTAATCCCTTAACAAACCCCTCCTGCCTTTTTAATATTCTTAATTTCAATTATGTAGTTGCATCTTTAACTTACAGAAATCTTATCTTGTTTTCTCTGATGTTGCTGATTCTTCTTGGAACTTAACCTAGTTCATGAGAGTTATCAATCTCAAATGCCTATTGGATTATAGGTGGTCTGACTGAATTCTTTGAGACATTTCCACCACAACATGTCATGAACCCGAAACACTGTTCCATTTAATCTGTGAGCAGTGACACCTGTCTCTTGTGTTTATTACTTTCTGATGTTAGGTTAATGAGTGTCCAAGAGGAGTTCCCAGGTGAGATCTTTCACAGCAATCAGAGTTTTTATCAGCAATCATACTCAGTAGCTGATTCCACCGAATTGATATGTCCATATACCCATATGAACAGACAGTCTCCCAAAGATGATAGCAGCTTCAGGGATTGTGAACTCTCATACTGATATCAGAAACGTAGAAAGTATCCAGAAAGAATCCAGCAGACAGGTAGCTCAAAAGGGAACTCACATAAGCTACATAAATAGAGAAGAAGACTTTCTGAACCAGGGCTCAGGATGTGTTTCTTAATCATGACCTTTGTATATTAAGATTGAATCTGCTCTCTCCAGGGACTTTGTATATATGGGGAGAGAGTGCCCCTGGGTTGTGGGAAATGTTTTTGTATCTGCTGTTCTTGCCATATCTCTGTAGTAAAACCTTTTCTAAAAGCTAAAACTTCTATTGATTGGTTGAAAATGGGAAGCAAACAGAATGAGGGACTGGAACTCTAGCCTCTCAGAGAACTACTCATAGAACTATGTCAGTCCCAAGCTGTCAGTTATAGTGAGAGTGGGGAGACTGAGCCAGATGAGATGCTACAACCAGAAAAGGTGCACCAATCGAAGGATAGTATGTGGTTGTGGAAAGTCTATTATTCCACTTAGATATATTTAATATGAAGGGATCTTGAAGAAGGCTCCCAGCACATTGTGTGGATCCCTTGTGACTGGTTTATTGGAAAGTCACGGCCAAGTGTTGCACAGGTTGAAAAAGCAAGTAAAGTGTGCTATCTGTATGACTGGAGGGAATACCTGTGACGCTGGAGATCCATCAGAGCCATCAGAAACCCAATCAGCAATCAGATTCTGTAGCAGTCTGCCAATGGCTGAGGAAGCTTCCACAGAGAGCTCTGGAAAGGTAATGAACTGATGTTTGACCAATTTTTTTTCCTCACATAAATGCTTGCAATCCTTTCCTCTTTCAGGTAGCTTGAAAATGGATTTCTCAACACCTTCCAATTTGTGTGCCGCCAGCACAGGCCTTTGTTTTCACTTCATCTTTTCCTTATTTGTTTTGTTTATTGCTTCTATTTTCTCAAACAACATAAGGAAGACTTTGATGTTAAAATCCCATGTGGTGCCTGCACTGCCATCAATGGAGAGAATCACTTATTATAATAATCTTTAGAGAATTTCCCCTCAATTTTTGGTCCTCTTTCCAGTTGCATCTTTTAATGTTCTCTGATGATCTGCCTTAATTGGGTCTCTCACCAAGCTTTCTATAAGCTCATTTTTCCCTCCACTACCTCTTGCTGTTTTATGAAGTAATACTGTTAATAATATTCCACAGTTTCCCTCCATCTAATTCTGCAAATAATTTTATGTTCTAAACTGATGTTGCCCCTGATGGCTTTAGAGCTCTTTATTAGACCAGGACTTTTCATATTTGCTGACCTTGTCAGTTTCTGGGTTCTTTTGGTCTTCTCATGGTGGAGATTGATTAATATTGTTTAAACTTCTTTAGGAAATGGTGACAATCTGTTTCAAAGTCTTTGCTTACACCTATTCTGCATTTTTCAACATCAGTAGTTTGTTTAAATAGGTCAGGTTGAAGTTTTAATTACATGCCATTTCTTCTCATTTTTATTCTAATTTAGTATTGATTTTGATCTTTGCTCTAACAAGTTTATACTTGGACTGTAGTCAGACAGCTGATTTGGAAATGATTCCTATGCAAGAACTTTAATTTTTTGGGTGATATTATACAAACAAAATTTTTTAAGAGACCAACTCCCCAGAAAATCCCAACCAAACCAACAAAAAAACCCCAAACCCTTCTATCAGGCTTGGAGATTGTAGAAGTACTTTGGTATCAGGTATATTATTTTAAAGCATCTATCCCCTCCATTTTTACCATAAGGGAATGGAATTTGAGAGAAATGACTTGTACCAGATTATACTATGAGTTAATGACAGAATTAAAATTAGAATTGAGTTTCCCTGCCTTCTAGTTCAGCATTTTTTCCATTATTCCACAATTTTGATCTTTGTGAGCAAGAGCTGGTTAGGGTCACCTCATTCTACCCTCATGGTTATTTCTCTGCATCACTGTTTAGGACAAGAAGCAGTACAAGGCTGATCTCCTGATTCACCATACCTAGGGACAGCACCTATACTTATACATTTTCCAATTCATGTTGTGACCCTGCTCACCTCCTTTGTCTATTTTAAGTTGAACTTTTGTTGTGGTTCTCCGAGTCTTTGTAGGTATCTGAGTGGAATAACTTCTCCTACCCCCCATTCTTGTAGCCCTGTCTTCCTCCAAAATTAGAATGCAGGAAGAATGGGAAATGAAAGGTTTGTAACTGCTGAAAGAGGTATATAGTGGATAGAAAACTGGTTTTGGAATCAGTTCAAAACTGAACTCTTCAGCTTTTCTATGAAGCTTTAGGCAAATCATTTAGCTCCTCTGAGTCTCTTTTTTTTCCTTATCTATAAAATAAAGTGGTAAGACTTTAGCATCTTTTAAGGTTCTTCCAGCTCTGGACTGCTGTGACCTTTCCTCTTAATATGGGTTGTCATTGTTGGGCTCTGGGGTATGTGAGCTCTTCTCTAGATTTATTATGCAAAAATATTAAAGAATGTTATGTATAAATGTTCTGATACACCACCACCTGTTATATCTAGTTCAGAAATTAACAAGGGCTCCTGTGAAGGAAAATATTTTTTCTAGGTCACAGAGCCATAGGCCATTTTGTTAGGTAGTTTAGCATTTTTAGAGGCTTTTGAAGAAGAGAGTTCAAGGGGAAGGAGAATTTTCTGGCTCTTGTTTGGGAAGTTTGAAGATCTCCCTCCTCATTAATCAGTTGTACTAAAAAGGGCCAAAACTCTGACAATTAGGAAGTTTCCTGTTTCCTAGTGGGTTTTTAGGTAACAAGGTATCATAGGGTAGTTACTATCTTTTTCTCAGTACCTGAGGGAGGGAAAGAGGGAAACCTCATATCAAATACTACTAAAAACCTATCAACTAGAAAGAAGAAGAATATCCTGAGCATTAATTTCACCCCTAAAGATTGCAAATTTTTTACAAAAGGGAGCAGTAGCTGAGATTTTTTAGAGAGGAACCACAAAGACATTCCCCTCATTTATATCACTTGGTCTTGCCATCAACAACAATAATTCTAAGAGTTCACGTTTATAGAATGCCTGTATTCTACAAAGGCAACTTTCCTCACGACCATCCTGAGAGGTAGAGAGTATAAATATCATTACTGCCACGTTGAAACTGAGTCTCATTTCTGATTCATTCACACTGGGCCCAAGTCCAGCCAATAGTCTTGTTCTTCCCTGCTTTTTACCTATGCCAGCCTTCAACTTCTTCATGTGTTCATTTGTGGCATTTCCACGTGCTTAAATACTGTTGCATTCCACTCTCCTACCACAACACCATATAAAACCCTGAATGCACCTGTTCACACTTTCCTCAGTGGTTTGTTACGGGGTACCAAAGGGCAGGATAAAGGGTGATGTGCCATTGAGAGCCACTGGTGAGTTAACACCAAGGGAATACAATACAGAATAGAGGAGTGGCAAGGCTTTAAGAAAGAATAGAGTCACTGATGCCTATTGACACCACTCATATGACTGACGCCAGGGTAGGTATGCCTAAATGACCTTCCCAGAGAAAACTCAAAAAATGGTAGGATTGGAAGGGAATGTAAAAAATCTATTTCAATCACTTTGCTTTACAGGTGGAGGCAATTTCCTCCAGCTCACACAACTACTTAGTGCAAAAGCCAGGGCTAGAACCCAGATCTCCTCACTTAGGATCTGGTGCGTTTTCTGAAACAGCATGCTGTCTCCTCTTGTTTTACTCCAGACATCAATAAAAAGTGATTTTAGAAACCAATTTTCTATTGTACACCAGGGTAGAATGGGGCATTTAAGCAATTAAGGAAAATCTAAGGCAAATCCAGAGATTTAGAGTGATGCCATTTTATTTTAGGCCATTCCTAGAGAAGAGCTTGGTGAATTTGGGGACTGAAAAGATTTATCATTTGATGCTATAGGAGATTAAAGTAACCGAAAAGGGAGGAGGAAGTAAATATGCTTCAGGAATCTGGTAACAGTCTTGGGAAGATATTAGGAGTCATTATGAAAGTACCTAATACTATTATGATAATCTCCAAAGTGGTCTTGGGTTGAGCTTATCTCTTCTCCAATATACTCTTTACCCTGCTGCTCAAATAATTTTCCTAATGCAGCACTCTGATCATATACCTTTTTTTTTTACTCAAAAATCTTTTGTGGGGGGCTAATTTCAGTCTCTGTAAAATGATGTACATAGTTGAATAGAAGGATTTTTAAAGCATCATCCAGACTAAATGCTAGAACTGGCCTGTGCATCAAAAGATTTATTCCTCATCTTCCATTCTCATCCTGCAATCTCTTATTTCTGTGATTTTGCATATAATTTCCCCTGTCTACAATGAAATCTTCACTCCCCTCCATATTCTTGTTTTCTACCTGTTTAATGCCTTCCTTTAATGTTCTATTAGGGAATCACTTTCTTGCTGAAGTCTTCACTGACCTTCCTTTCTCCAGATCAAAATAATTTCTCAAGTTTATTGTAGGACAGAGACTGATTCTTTGCTTTGCTAATTTCTCTCACACATCATTTAATCATGATTATATGTCTTCCACTATCTATCCCAATGTGATTGTAAGCTCTTTGAGGGTAGGACTTAACATCCTACTTACCTTTGTTTCTCAAGTACTTATCCAAAGTGTTGTCTGCATAATAGATGCTTAAATTCATCAATTGAGTGAAGAAGTCATCGTTGACTTTCTTCTAAAGCAAATATAGGGAATAACCAAAAGAGGTTTTTAAAGAGGAGGGAAGGAAAGACAATTGGAGTTAAATGACCCAATGTCACAGCTAGTAAGTGTGTCAAGTGTCTGAGGTCAGATTTCAACTCAGGTCCTTCTGACTCCAGGGCTGGTGCTCTATGCACTGGGCCACGTAACTGCCCCTCACTGTGCCAATTAGTTGCCCTCAGAGTTACTTCTAAAGCATCTTCTATGTATCTTGCACAATTCTCCCAGCTTTGCAAGATGCAACCATGTGGCCTGAGCTTCAGAGGGGAAAAGACCTTCTCTCATATCCTACATTCTGGGGAGCTTGTATTCTCCTAATCCAATATCAACCCATCACAAACTCTTAAAACAATATGAGCTCTGACCTTTGAGCCAGAAATATGATGATGCTAGTGTTTATCTGTAGAGGCAAAGCCAATTTATTACTCACTACACTTTTTCTCTAATTATGTGTCATTATGACTATAGCAGAATTGGACAGGACTGGAAGATTCAGTTGGCCTGATTCACCTCAGTTGCTAGGACCAATTCAGTATTTCTGAGTGTATGGAGTCCTGCAGTTAATTGGACTAACCATATATTACAATCACATTTACTTCCTCTGGTGTCATGGAAATGGAATCTGAAGCTGTCCATAAATGAAGAAAAAAGTCATTGTGTTTCACAAAAAGTCCTAATTATTGTGTACAGAATATAGAAAGGCTTTCTTCATACTTCATATCCCTCTGTACCTTCATATTTTCTCTTTCCTTCCCTTTCAATAGAGACTCTTTCCTGCTTTTTATCTTCCTTCTTCCTTGCTTTCTTTTTCTCCTCTTCTCTAACATTTTAAAGGCACTATATGGTCTTCAAGCTTTAATCTCTCCTATTGGACTTCAAGGCAAGTTGGAAAGCTATGAGTTTTGAGTCCCTTCCCCAAAGCTCTAAGGCTATGGTGGATCAAGGTGTCCTTGTAATGATAAGGGAATTTAAAGATCTCCCCTGCCCTTTAATCCACCTCACTTGGAGCCCAACAAGAGAAGTTTGCTTAGGGGAGTTTTGTTTTTCAGGGAGGCACACCTTTTGTTACTTTGTAATGAGGCAGTGGGTCAAGAAGGTGTTATTCATATATATATATATATATATATGTATATATGTATATGAAAACCCTCTCTGGTAACTAACACTGTATGTACGTAATGATCAGACAGCTAGAAGCCCTATCTGTTGGTCTGTTTGATTGTGTTATTTTCTGTCTGTATTTTTGTCTGCTTATAATTTCTGTTTGTATTTTCTGAAGTTCAGGGTGCTGACTTTTCCCCTGAAATAAATGAATGATATATGTTTGATTAAAGTAAGATTGTTAACCCTTTTTGAGTTTGTTTCCTTTAGAAAAGCAGATCAAAGAACCTGTGCTAGCAGCCATCATGGATATGCTAGGGTGCTTGCTGCTACAGTCCTAGGTTTCCAATTTTCTAATTACTTTTTTCAATAAACAAATTGGTAGAATCAGTCACTGAGATAGATATTAAGCCAAGACACCAAAGTGTACTTAATCCAAAGAGGAACTGAGAAGAGTGGTTTTGACATAGACCCACCTATATATGACTCAGAAAGTCACAAACCAATTTAAATCCTAGCTCTATTTTTATATCTCCAAACTAAAGATACTTTCAGTCACATAGGCAGGTTGTGAGAGATGAGAGAGAATAAAAACTTGTTTTCAGAGAAATGTTCTAAAAAACCTAAGAGGTTCCCTTATATTGTATTGTTATGTAATAATATTACCTATTATAAAATAGATTACTTATATGATAGAGTCTCAACAGAACTATAATACAAACATGCTGAAAAGGAAGAGAAACTTGAAGGCATCTTTGGCAGCTAGATGCTCTTTAAACATAGATTTAACATGTTTTATTGATGCTTTTTTTTTATACCATTATCACTGTCCAATGACTTTCTACCTTGAAAGAACTTGTTTTGCATAAGAATTCCCTATTAGCCTTTTTTGTTCTTTTTTCTTGGCAGGGAAAATGAATGCAGAATAAAAATTGGGCAGTTTTATCTTTTCTTCGTCGTTAGTTATTACCATCAATCTGTTCCCTCACTAGTGGTTCTGACCTATGTCTTGCCACTGGACTCCCGTGACTCTGGAGGAGAGAGTGAGATTGCCTCAGTTAAATTCACTTGCAAGTCAAAACATCACCCTCCTGATGTCACTGGTCCTCTATGAGAATGAAGGACAAACAACAACAAACATGACCATCACATCTACTTTGAACAGCAGTCTCATCCCTTCTTTCATACCTCTCTTTTATTTTTTTAAAATTAAAAAAATTTTTTTTGCCTTTTTGGAGGGGGAAGGTAGGGCAATTGGGGTTAAGTGACTTGTCCAGGATCACATGGCTAGTAAGCGTTACGTGTCTGAGGCCAAATTTGAACTCAGGTCCTCCTGACTCCAGGGCCGGTGCTCTATTCACTGTGCCACTTAGCTGCCCTGATACCTCTCTTTTGCCATTATATCCTAAAGGAATCAATGTTTTTGTTGACCTTATCATTGTTGGTGATGAGCTTAGCCATTTTAAGCTCCTTTAGAGCTTTAGCACTTTTCCCAGTGTTCCCCATCACTTCTCCTTCACCAGCTACCTCTTCCTCTTCAGATCCACTTTTTGTTAAAGAGATGGCTTCAGAAAATGTTTGGGTGATTGAAGTCCTCTAGAACTACAACATCATTCTTCCACACCTTGCTGGTGATCTGTTTTCTCTTTCTGTGCAGCTGATTTATACTTTATGTTAATGGTAATGTTGCTTCTGTCTCTACTCAAGTGCCTTCCACCATACTTCCATACCCTTGGTTCCTGAATTTCTTTACATAAGCCTATCTTATTAAGATTTTGTGCTACTCTCCCGCAATGCCTAGCCCCTCTGCTTCAAGAAACTCTGGTTGTGGATCTCTTCTGACTAAGTCTGTATCATAACTATTAAATCTATTGGACCTCATAATATTAAGATCTTCATTTCACCTTTACTCATAACTTCATGTATTTGTATATGTAGTGAACACCATTCAATCCTAGAGAGTTTTGAGTATCAGACAACTTGCCTGTTCCCTTCTGTCACTATCTCACTGTCCCTCACTTCCACCCTGTAAAGGGGTGCTGTGTTCTCTTATTCATCTAGAGCAGCGGTTCTCAACCTGTGAGTCGCAACCCCTTTGGGGGTCAAATGACCCTTTTACCGGGGTCGCCTAAAGCCATCAGAAAACACATATTTCTGATGGTCTTAGGAACTGAGACACCGCTCCTCTATCCATCTCCAGGCGAGTCTGCTCACATGCAGACATGCCCACATACGAGTATTAAAGGGTCACGGCATTAAGAAGGTTGAGAACCATTGATCTAGGGTTTTTGTCTTCCACAAACACCTTATTCAGTACATTTGCTTCCTTCTTCTAGTTGTCTCCCATTCTATTACCTCTGTCAACAACATTATTTAATAAAAAACACTGAATAAAAATCATAAAATAAACATTAATACAAAATTCCAAATCATTATAGGTAGGTGGTAACTCAAGCTGTGCCTCAACCCCCTCATTTAGTTTTTTTTCTAACCTCCCCAAGAATGCAGGAGGGCAAGACACCCAAAGTTCTCCCAGCTTGGTTTTTACTTATACACTAGGTAAGCTCAGGGATCATGCTGATGAATGCAGGAACTTCAGAACACCCCGTCTCTCTCTACTGAACATGGCACTTACTGATGTGAGCTTTCTTCCCATTCCCTCTGGGTCCTTCACTTGTTGTATCCCTTGTATGAGATGTGGTAAGACATACATCTCTATCTTCACTCCCAGTCTAATGCACTCTGTCCCACCTTTACACAAGCCGCCTCTACTTTCATATTTTGTTTTTCCTTATGAGAAGGTGAGGTGTTTGCTGCCCCATCCCTGCCCTTTTTTGTATCCTGAGTGCTTAGCACAGTTCTTGACACAGGAAACACTTCATAAATGTGATATCTATCCTTCCCTCCCCTATCCCAGTCTTTCTTTCTGTATTTCTTTGCCTTTCTGTCTCGATCTCTCTGTGTGCCTTTCTGTCTCTATGTCTTTCTCTGCCTTCAGTAATGGAAAAATGTCTCTTGGGTTTCACCAAAGGGAGTTAGTAGTATTTCATCATTATCAGAGTCTCTAAAGGCAGGAGGGCTGGATCTTATCTACCCATGATTATTCCTCCATAATTTCCTAGAAAAGCCTGTATACCAGGTATGTGTCCGTCATATCTCTATGGCTCTTCACATCTGTTAGCTGAGGAAGTGTGGCCATGTTTTCTGCTACACACATAAGCATGTGAGGTCATGAGTTTTAGTCAAGTTGGCTCCTTTCACGGATTTTTGTCTCACTTGGATTTCTGGGCATCTTTATTGCTTTTTAAAAATTATTGTTTTTATTTTTCAAAATTGACTTCTATAAGATTTTGAGTTCCAAATTTTCTCCTCACTCAACTCTCCCCTCCCCATGATGGTATGCAATCTGGTATAGTCATGTACAATCAATCATATTAAACATATTTAGACATTAATCATGTTGTAAAGGAGAATTAGAACCAAAGGCAAAAAGCACAAGAAAGTAGAAACAAACAGACAACAACAAAAAAGAGAAAATTGTATGTATTGATCTCCACTCAGACTCCATAGTTCTTTCTCTGGATGTAGATAGCATTTTCCATCATGAGTCTTTTAAAATTGTCTTAGAGCCTTGTATTGCTGAGAAGAGTTAAGTCTATCAAAGTTAGTCATCACATAACTTTGCTCTTATTGTGTACAACGTACTCCCAGTTCTGCTCACTGCACTCAGAATCATCTTTATTGCCTTTGAAGAATGTCTGCTACACAGGCTATTAAACCTATCCAAGAGGCTTAATAGTCTCAAGGAACCATGCCTTACTCTAGTCCATTGACATAGCTTCCTAGTGGCCCAAGAGCAAAAGCCAGCCCCCAAGAAGTCAGAAGTTGCTCCTCCCTAGGCTTCTGAGGTGGACCAGCATGACCAACACAGAGGAAAGGAAGTTGTGCCCAGCCAGCTGGATCTTTACTAAATATCTTTTTTCTGCTAAGGCCAAGTACATTTCTATTTTTTAAGTCATCTACAAGTGACTCATATCCTTCCAGTTCCAGACTGAAGCATCAAAATGGCCTGAATTGGGCCTGGTTACTTATTATTACATTTGGCAGAATTGGATCAGAATGACCTCAGTGAAGAGGAGAAGGAAAGTGAAGAAGAAGGTGGGCCCCAAGTGCTCTCTCTTCTTCTGGTGCTACTGCAGGAGTACTGGCAGAACACTGTGAGTCAGCTCCTGCCCCTCTTAATTGCCTCAGAGATTAGAGAATAACCTATCTGTGAGCATTCAGCATGCGGATATGAATATACTCTCCAAAAGGGTGTTTTAGAGCACTCATCTTGGTATAGGGGGTCGGTTTGGGGAGGGATAACTCTCAGGTTCCACAATGGGCATTGATTGCACCCTGGCAAAGAGAAATGGTTCTCAGCCCAGATTTAAGAGATACAATAGGCCGCACCTTTCCACACCCTCCCACACCCTTCCCTCTCCTGTACTTTGGGCTAATTACTAATGGCCTAGCAAACTGTCCTTAAGACTTGGTTGGAAGAGAGGGCTAAATCTCAAACTAACTGTTGACACAACTTCCTGGTAGACACAGGCCGTACTGACATGCCTTCCTTTTCATTTAAGCTTCTCAAAGTGTGGTCTGGAGAACCCCTGGCCTTTAGGTTTCTTAGTGGACAACTTCACATCCCACCTCTGTCATTGTGTGACTTTGGGCAAGTCACTTAAGTGTTGTCTACCCCAGTCACCTCAAATGTGAGAAGAGAATTATAAGAGCACCTACCTCCCAGGGTTGTTATGAGGATTAAATGAGGGTACATTTATAAAGTACACAGTGCCTAGCACAAGGCAAGCCCTTTATACAGAATTATTTTCTTCTCTTCACCGGATCCTTTCAGAGGGTCTATATAGTCAAAAATGTTTTAATAATAACACTGATGTTTGTATTTCTAACATGGTAAATATTTATATATAACTAAATTAAACAAAATCTCTTTGTTAGGTCCTTAGTAAAGGGGTCCTGAGTCAAAATATTTGAGAATGGCTGACCTAAAGATACAATAAATCCCACTTATGTTGAGTGAGGGATCTTTAGACAACTAGCTGGTGCAGTGGATAGAGAGCCAGGCTCTGAGTTGGGAAGACTCCTCTTTCTGAGTTCAAATCTGGCTTCAGACACTTAGTAGCTGTGTGACCCTGGGCAAGTCATTTAACCCTGTTTGCCTCAGTTTCCTCAACTGTAAAATAAACAGGAGAAGGAAATGGCAAACCATTCTAATATCTTTGTCAAGAATATCTCAAATGGGATCATTAAAAGTCAAACAGGACTGAAAATGACTGAACTGAAACTTTGTGTCTGTCCCAAGGCTTCATAAGTCACCCCACTCAGTCCTGCAGATAAAGCATATTTCTGTATGGAAGCTAGGGAGGCCAAGTCTATTGAAGCCAAATGTTCATCTTTGCTAAGTGTACTTTCAACTCTATTGATACCATTTGTTAATAGCTGAATTACTTACAAGTATCTCATCTGGTTCTATTATCAGATCTAAGATACCAGGGGACTAACATGAATCACTCCCGCACAACCAAGGGGGAGGAGGTTGTGATTGGGGATCATTTAACTTGGCAGGGTGACAAATCTTTTTTTTATTTTTTTTCTCTCCAGGGATCTGGCCTGATGATAATGGCATTACCTGGCATAACACAGGTGTTCAGGTATTGTCAGTGGTTCTGCCCACATTGTTAGGGCAGTATTCACAACAATGCTTTCCCTGGCACAGGGAGAGTGCTCAACTCTGGCATGGGAGGAGAGGAACAGTGGGTAATTTTTGTCCTTGGCATAAGGTGGCCTTGCTATGAGGGAGAAGATTAATCACTTTGCTTCAGTAGAGCGTGTAGTGGGAAGCATTTGATCCTAATGGAGTGGGCACTGGTATAGGAAGGCCTGGTGGCATCTTTGTTTATCATAATCTGAAACTGATAGGTCCCTCCATATTGCTGCCAACATAGTACTCAGTGGTGATCGTACAACTTCTTCCCCAAGAGGGCTTGGAAGACAAATAGGAGGTATATCTAGGAGGTAGCTTGCTTTCTGGCTACAGCAGGAAAGATAAACTACCTACTTAATCTGCCTGAGTAGTTCCGAAGCAGAATACTCTAAATGGGCAAAATGTATGGGGTATCTGGGGAGGATTAGCACCTCTGGTGTGAAGGCTTTCTGAGCCCTTTCAGGGCTGCTGTTCCACTCTTGGTGAACACCTGGCACTCAGCTCTCACCTGTAGTTCTCAAGAAAGGGGTATCCTGTCCAATGACCACACCCTAGTAAACCATCTTGGCAGTTGGGTTAAACCAGTTGAGGGTGAGTTAGGCCCCTGGTAGAATGGGCCAATGAGAACGATTTGTTCTAATGGTCATGAAGGCAGCTGAAGTAGAAGGTGGGGAGTACTCGGAGATTGGTCAGACATTTGCATTCCGAGCTGTGGCCAGTTGTTTTGACTTTTGTCTTGCCATCAATCTTGGATGACTGTGGAAGAGAGAGTGGAGCTAATGACTTTGGACAACTCTGTCTCACTTAAATCCAATTCACACTTAAGTAAAGACATTCCATGATGTTATTGGTCCTCTTGAAGAATGAAGGACTATCAACAACAAATGGGAAAAGATGTGCTATTTCTTCTAAAGTTCACTGCGGGGAGGGGAGAGCTGAGGGAGGTCAGGCTGGTGATTCTCAGTATTGACTCTGGCAATATGGCAGGCTGCATGCAAGATGGTAATACCTTCTTAGCTGTTTTATTATTATAAATAACTCTCTTCCATGGTGATCCTTGATTGTGCTGTATCAGCACTCCTCTGAACTAGTGAATGTAATTAAAAATTGTCGACCCCTTAAACAACTATCTTTCTTAGTAAAATAGATCTATGAACCTGTGCTAGCAATCATCCTGCGTATGCCTGTGTGGTTGTCACTACAGTAGGTAAGCTATTTTTTTTCCTTACATAGCAGTCCCTCTGGGACTATGTCCTTATCTCTCACTGACATAGGTATACTGTGTCCCAAAAGGGCAATTGTTATTTTTAATTAATTAACTTTTAGTTTTTGACAACCATTTTTATAAGATTTCAAGTTCTAATTTTCTTCCCCTCTTTCTATTCCCTCTACTCCAAGATGGCATGCTATCTGATATAGGTTATTCACATATGATCATAGTCTTGTGAAAGAAGAATCAGAACAAAAGGTGAAAACCATGAGAAAGAAAAAAGACAACAAAAGAAAAATAGTATGTTTCAATATGCATTCATACTCCATAGTTTTTTCTCTTTTTTCTTTTCTTTTTAAAAAATGTTCTTTTTTAAAATGTTCTTTTTTAATGTTTATTTTTAGTTTACAACATTCATTTCCATTAGATTTTGAGTTACAAATTTCTCCCCATCTTTCCCCTACCCACCACCACAAAACAGTGGTCCCACTGAATACCCCCTCCCTCAATCTGCTTTCTCCTATAATCCTCCCCTTTTCCCCTTCTGACTTTCTGGTAGGGTAAGGTGGATCTCCATTCCTCAATGCCTGTATATCTTATTTCCTAGTTGCATGAAAAAAATTTTTTTTCCTAACATTTGATTTTAAAACTTTGACTTCCAGATTCTTTCCTTTCTTCCTTTGTTACCCACCCTTACTGGGAAGACAGGCAATTCAATATAGGTTGTACATATGTAGTTACACAAAACATTTCCTTAGTGGATATATTGTAAAAGACTGACTATATTTCCCTCCCTCCTGTCCCACCCCCTGCTTGTTCTATTTCCTGCTTTGACTCTGTCCCTTTTCAGATATGTGTGCTTCTAACTACCCTCACCCCCCAATCTTCCCTCCCTTCTATCATCACCCCTCTTATACCCTTCCCCCCTACTTTCATGTATGTTAAGATACCCAAATTAGCGTGTATGTTATTCTCTCCTTAAGCCAAATTCAATGAGAGTAAGGTTGACCCATTCCCTTTTGCCTTTCTGGTCTTCCCCTCCATTGTAACAGTTTTCCCTTGCCTCTTTTATATGAGATAATTTATGCTATTTTGTCTCTCCCTATCTCCTCTCATTATATTCTTCTCTCACCTCTCAGTTTTACTCCTTAAATATCATCCCTGCCTATTCAATTGATCCTGTGCCCTCTGTCTATGTATACCTGTACACATATATACACACACTCACATATGTATTCATGTGCATATATACCCTCCTATATATGTATATACATTTATATTCCCTTCAACTCTCCTCATACTGAAAAAAGTTTCATAAGTTACA
>CM053581.1:431820352-431864704 GCA_028627135.1 Pseudochirops cupreus
AAGAATACTTGAAAATCCTCCACCTCATTGAATGACCATATTTTCCCCTGAAACATTATACTCAGTTTTGCTGGGTAGGTGATTCTTGGTTTTAATCCTAGCTCCTTTGACCTCCAGAATATCATATTCCAAGCCCTTTGATCCCTTAATGTAGAAGCTGCTAGATCCTGTGTTATCTTTATTGTGTTTTCACAATATTCAAATTGCTTCTTTTTGGCTGTTTGTTATATTTTCTCCTTGATCTGGGAACTCCAGAACCTGCCTATAATATTCCTAAGGAGTTTTCTTTTTGGGATCTTTTTCAAGAGGTGATCAGTGAATTCTTTCAATTTCTATTTTTCCCTCTGGTTCTAAAATATTAGAGCAATTTTTCTTGATAATTTCTTAAAGGATGATTTCTAGGTTCTTTTTTTGATCATGGCTTTTAGGTAGTCCAATATTTTTTTAATTGTATCTCCTGGAGCTATTTTCCAGGTCAGTGGTTTTTCCAGTGAGATATTTCACATTGCCTTCTATTTTTTTCATTTGTTTGGATCTGTTTAATAGTGTCTTGATTTCTCATAAAGTCACTTGCTTTCATTTGCTCCAATCTAATTCTGAAGGAATTATTCTCTTCAGTAAGCTTTTGAGATTCTTTTTCCATCTGGCAAATTTGGTTTTTTAAAGCATTCTTCTCATTGGCTTTTTGGGCCTCTTTTGCCATTTGAGTTAGTCTGTTTTTTAAGGTGTTATTTTCTTCAGTCAGGTTGTTGATTCTCTTTTCATGGTTTTCTTGCATCATTTTCATTTCTCTTCCAAATTTTTCCTCCACTTCTCTTATGTGGTGTTCAAAATCCTTCTGAAGCTCCTCCATGGCCTGTAACCAATTCATATTTTTCTTGGAAGCTTTTGGTGCAGGAATTCCGACTGTGTTTTCTTCCTGCTGTTTCCTGCTTTGATCCATTTTGTCCCCAAAAAAAGGAATCTAAGGTTTGATTGCTCTACTTCCTTTGCTTGCTCAGTTACCACTCAATTGCTTGACTTTTGAGCTCTTTGCCATAGCAGAATTCTGTTTCCAGAGAGGAGAGCTTTGTCCCAAATAGCTTTGATTTTTGCAGCTACCAGAACTATTAGTTGGGTGCCCTCTCTGTAGCACCCCACAAACTCTGGCTCACTGGTCATACACCTCAGGATCACCACCCAAGACTGCAATCCAGTTCCAGGCAAGTTAAAGCAAGAGTGATTACCCTCTGAATGTTCACTTGGCCCCCTTATGATCTGCAGGCCAGGAGCTTTGAAGCAGCCATGTGGAGGCAGCTGCCTGGCTGCTGTGCCTCTGCGGCTTCTCACTCTAGGAGCAGAGGCCAGACCGCACTACATCCTCCCCAGTTCCAACAGAGATCTACACTGATGTTTTACTTTGTCTTTGGCATTTATGAATTGATATGTCTGGAAACCACCACAGCTGCTGGTGATCTACCCTCCCGAAGTCCTCTTCAGCTGCTGCTGATTGGGGCTGCCCTGGGGCTAAAACGGCTGGCTCAAGCAGGGCTGGACTCAGCTTCCAGCATGCTGCAATGGCCCCTTCCTGTCCACCTTCCAGGCTGCCTTCACTGGGAGATTTGTTTTTCTCTGTCACTTTATGGGTTTTGTAGTTCTAAGATTTGTTTAGAGTCATATTTTATAGGTATTTGAGGTAGTTATGGGGGAAGCTCACAGAGTTTTCATGCTTCTTTGCCACCATCTTGGCTCCGCTCCCCCTCCCCCCCCACTTCTTTCTTTTGATGTGGATAGCATTTTCTGTTATGAATCTTTTGGAATTGTCTTAGATCATTGCATTGCTCAAAGGAACTTAGTCTAACAAAGTCAGTCATTGCACAATGTTGCTTTTACTGTGTACAGTGTTCTCCTGGTTCTGCTCACTTCACTCAATATCAATTCATGCAAGTTTTCCAGGTTTTTCTGAAGTCCACCTGCTTACCATTTCTTATTGCACAGTAGTACTCCATTGCATTCATATACTGCAATTTGTTCAGCCATTCCCCAATTGATGGGCATCCCCTTAATTTCCAATTTTTTGCCACTGCAAAAAGAGCTCCTATAAATACTTCTTGTATGTGTGGGTCCTTTTCTCTTATGATTTCTTTGGGGTACAGACCTAGTAGTGATATTGTTGGATGAAAGGGCAGGCACATTTTTGTTTCCCTTTGGGCATAGTTCCAAATTGTTCTCCAGAATATTGTAATTTCTCTGATCAATAGTGATTTAGAGCAGTTTCTCACATGAGTATAGATAGCTTTAATTTCTCCATCAGAAAACTGCCTTTTTACATCCTTTGATCATTCATCAATTAGGGCTGCAGTTCTCAACCTGTGGGTTATGTTCAATTTGTAACAATGAAAATACCTCCTGCATATCAGATATTTACATCACGTTTCATAACAGTAGCAAAATTACAGTTATGAAGTAGCAACGAAAATAATTTTATGGTTGGGGGTCACCACAACATGAGGAACTGTATTAAAGGGTTGCGGCATTAGGAAGGTTGAGAACCACTGAATTAGGGAATGACTTCCCAGATTTGAAAAAAATACTCTGCCTCCTAATAGGCTGAATGTGGTCAAATGGAGCCTATTGTGGGAAGAGTTTGTGAAGGGTGGAGCAGAGCCCACAGGAGAAGTTTGCTCGAGGGAGGCTTGTTTTTGAGGAAGGCACAACTTCTGTTTCTTTATAATCAAGTGGGTCATGAGAATCGTAATGTTCTCTGACCCTGGGGAAGGCTGTATATACCTGTGAGGTAAGATTTTGTTTTGGGGCCCACTTTGAGAAAAGTTGTGGGATTTGGCCAGATGAGACTCTGGGCAGCTTTTGAGCCTCATTTTGAGTTACTTTCCTTTAGAAAAGCAGATCAAAGAACCTGTGCTAGCAGCTGGTATGTGGAGGTGTTTGCTGCTACAAATATTTGGATCAGTTCACAACTCCACATATGTATGCACCTATATATGTACATATACATATGCCTATACATGTACATATAGATATATATACCACGTACATGTACACAAATTCTATTAACTATAAAATGAGAGTGTAGGCTATGCCATTTTTAGCTATAACATTCTTTTTTTTGTTTGTTTGTTTCCTCCTTTAAAATGTATGCTCTTAGAATGAGGAACAGACACAGAAAGGAAGACAGAAATTCTGAAGGAACTAGAGATCCACAGGAAAAGATTTGGGTGAAGGGAGATATCTCTTCAGATTTCACTGGCTCTTAATTCCTTTGTCATATGCTAATCTAACCCCACCTTGGGCCTGGGGTTATTGATAGGAATCTTTTAAACAGATCACTGATTTGCAGGCAGACAGCAGATGTCATCACTGTGGAGCTGGGGCAGCCTGAAAATTCTACAATTTCTACAAACCTTCAAGTCTCTGAAATGAAGGGAAATGGCTCTCATTAAACAAGCTTTAATTTCTACATGTTCTTTTCACTGTGCCTTAAAATAAATGTATTCTTTGTGATCTAAAGTACAGACGTCTTCTAATTGGGATGAAGTAAAAATGTCCACCAATACCTTCTCTTGGGAATGTATTACCTTCTGTCATTAAGGGATAAGGTAACGAGAGAGCAAGAGATTAATAACTATTCAGTTGGGGAACCTAAGAACAGAATTGGCACCTCAAGACCTAATCCTGAAAATTTGTCTGTCGCAGACCATCATCAGTAGGCTTGGCACCAAAGGTGGAGGGATGGGATGGGATTTAACAAAATGGTATTGCTAGAATTACTAATCAAATGATTGCAGTAAATACATGATGTGATACAGTTTTTATGACAATAACTAAATTTTCTGTGTCTCTTTCATTTAGTCATAGATGATATTTATTAAAAATGCATTCAGTGTTCAGAATGTCTGAATACAGGGGCTCTTGCAGAAACCCTAGTCAAATTGTGGTGTAATCAAAGACCCCTGACTCAAGAAGGAGAGAATCTGGGTTCAGATCTCACTATAGAGGTCACACATACACATACACACACACACACGCAAATCATATATATATTCACACATACATACACACAGACATATATATGTATATGACCATATATACACATACATAATATATATGTACACCCCCACATAAAAATAAAAACTAAAATAGTCTTAGGTAAATCAGCCTTATTGCGCTTCACTTCACTTTCCTCATCTGTAACATGAAAAAGTCAGACTAGATACCTTCTGAAGTCCCATCCATCTCTCAATCTCAGACCCTATGCATTCAAGCAGAGCTAGAATTCCCCCCAAAAAGGCACAGCTGTGATTCATCAGCCTGTGAAATGGAAATCATGATCACAGTCACAACGGCATCTCCAGATTCTAATTGTCATATGGGTCTTTCAGGGATTTATCTATCTCCCTTACCATTTCATGTGTCTCCTACTTAATTAAATGTCAACTTCTTACAGCCAGTTAACAAATAATTGTTCAGAGTGGATCCAAATATCAAGGGTGAAACTTGTACACATGGGAACATGAGTAAATGATGATCCCTAAATCTTGTCCTGAAGTAACCAAAGGATAAATGTTCTGTAATATGCCATCTTTCATCATGCCTTGACTAACCAACTTCATTGAACTGCTATTTATTCACAAAAAACACATTCATATGGGCCATTTATCATTTGCAGAACACTTTCTTCTCACTTTGCTTAGGAGGTAGGGAGTGCAAGTATAATCGTAACTATTCTGAGGACAAGGAAAGTAAGACTAAGCACTTAACCCACAGTTGTACAAAATAGTTTCAAACATAGAGCTAAGACCCAAGGCTTTGGACTGCAAATTCAGCATTTTTCTACCCCATAATGCCCCTTTTATTTATATAAAACTTCTTACATAAAGCTTACTAAATACCCTCCTTACAAAAATGGAGTTAATATTAGCTTAATATTGCAAAAGGAACTGAATTTAACTGACATTAGGAACATGCCTGCTTAGTCATCCCAGGCAATCTACTAATTATCAATTAACAGTTGACATCTTTTGAGACAGGTATAATTGAGAACATAATGATGCATTTGTCTACTACTTGAATCCCATTGGAACAATAGTTCTCTGAGGATCAGGGAGAAGAGTGGCAATGGGTCTTGGAATTGGGTTGAGGCATAAACCTTATGTTCTTTTCTTAAATTTATTGATATTGTAAGGTGTGTGTTAGTCATGTAGGTTATACAGATTCACATGGTTTATCTAAGTGCTTCTCTCAAGGAAACTTGGATAGATTTCTTTGGAATTTTGACAGTTTCTCTAGAACAGAGACTATGATTCCTGCCTTAAGGGAAGCAAGAGAAGCAAGAGAAGAGCCCATGAAGGAGCACAGTGTTACTCTGTTCTCTCAAAAAGAATCAATATTAGGCTAAAATTTTATCTATCCACCTCAGTAAATATTTCTGGAATAGGGGCACAAAATCTAGGTTCTAGAAGCTGCTTTCCTGAACTCTGCCTTGGGAGTGGAGTAGGGGGCAGACTAGTGCCAAAAGTTTATACCTGTAGCCTAGAATCCTTCCCATCGAATGCTAATTATACAAAAGACATCCCAGGTAGTGAGCAGTAAGATTTCATTCGTGGGTAAATTCCCTGAAGTCTCTAGGGAAGCAAGCTGGACATCAAAGACATGTTAAGGCACTGCAGCTTCCTGCTGTTCTCTTTTCCTTCCCTTCCCTGTAATCATTCTTGAAGAAATTCTGAAAGCATGCATGTCCTCTCTCGAGGGAGTGGAAGAGAATGTCATAGCTCTCTGAAGCCCTCACACCTATTCTGCCTCTCATTCAAGAATACAGAGTTATCACCATTTTTTCTCACCAAACAAGAGAGTCTTGTAAAAAAAAAATGCTTCAGGCCTATAACCTGGGTTGCATTCTGTTTGGTTTTTTATATCTTCCTTTCCAAATATATTCCTCCCCCTTTCTTACCCATAGAGTCATCTCTCATATCAAAGTATTTTTTTTAGAAAAGGAATGAAAGGGCAATTCAGCATAATAAACCCATACATCAGCTGAGTCTGACAGTGTAGACAATGTTTCCTTCTCATAGATCCCCATTTCTGCAAAGAAGGGAGGTAAGGCATTTTAAAATTTTGTCTTTCTCATTAAACAGTTTATTTTTGTTCAGTAGGGTCATTGATTTAGAGGGGCAAGGGATCTCGGTGACCATTTCGTCTACTTCTCTCATATCACAGAGGAGGAAACTGAAATAAAGCTATTGGGCCAAGATCGTAAGGTAGCAAGCATCTGAGGCAGAATCTGAAATGGGACGTGACATCTCTAGACAGTGCTCTTTCCATTGCGCCACAGCTTTCCTAATTTGTTTCTGTTACTTCCACTTATGTTGTCGTGCTTGGTTTCCTTATTATTTTCCTCATTCTGCTTGCTTCACTTTGAATTAGTTCATGTTTCAATCTTTGTATATTGACTCAAGTCACCAAGGATTTATTAGGTTCTTACTATGGGCCAGGAAGGTCAGCTAGGTGATGCAGTGGCCACAACACTCATCTTGAGTTCAAATGTCGCCTCAAACACTTGATAGTTGTGTGACCCTGGGCAAGTCACTTAACCTCTTTGCCTCAGTTTCCTCATCTGTAAAATAAACGGGAGAAGGAAATGACAAACCACTCCAGTGTCTTTGCTAAGAAAACCCCAAATGGGATCATGAACACTTGGACATGGCTGAAAAGACTGAGTGACAACAACCAAAAATTGTTGAGCCATTATCCAATTGATGGTCATCTAATTTGTTTCCACTTTTCTGTTACTTCCAAAATTTTTGCTTTTGTTCCTATATCATGAACACAATATTCACAGCGCCGAAGGCAACTGTAAATATGCCAGCATAGTCTTCAATCACAAAATATAACAGACTCTTCATAAATAAGACAGAAATAAAACATTTATTCAGAAACCAGAAAACCAAATCCCAACATCAGGAAACTGAATCCATCTTAGCAACATAGAAGTTAATATACCACTACACAGCAGAGAGCCACACCATCCTTAGCCTTCCCACAAACCAACACCCACAAGCCTAGCTGTCTGTCTGGGTATGTCCTCTCCTCCCTTCAACTCTAAGTGCTCTGACTCCCAGCTTCCTGTGGGCTCTGCTCCACCCTTCGGCAAGCTTCTCCCACCAGGGTCCAGCCAATTAGGGGGCAGGGAAGATCTTCAGATTCCTATTACTATTACAGTTCTCAATAGTGTCAAAACTGTTAATTCAAAGGCACGTGTCTCTTACAGTGTAACAGCCCCAGTGGCCTTTGGATATGGTACAGAGCTTGAAATGCAGAATGTAGCATTTCATCTCCATTCTTGGAGGTAGGAGGAAAAGTACTCTTCATAGAAAGTCTATGAAGACCATAGATTCTAAGCATAGAGATTCCAGCAGTTTCCTGAGTGGGATACAAATAGTAGGGAAGATCTTGGCACCCAAGAGATTTCTGCTCTGCAATTCAGATCTTCTCTGGTGGCACTATTGGAGGAAGTTTACTCTGCTTCTCTTCTCAAATGGGTAGGGGAACAAGTATCTCTTTGAGATACCAGGTGGCTTAGTTTTGAGCTATATTAAAGGGAGCTTAGTATAAATATGTATTTTTAATTTATTTCCATCTAATTTGCATGAATGCTTATATTCCTGTACTGTCAGGATTATTGTTAAAAATTGTTGTTTAGTATTGTCTCAATCTTCTGATCTCATTTGAGATTTTCTTCCCAAAGATACTGGAGTGGTTTGCCATTTCATTTCCAGTTCATTTTACAGATGAGAAAATTGAGGCAAACAGGGTGAAGTGACTTGCCCAGGGTCACATAGCTAGTAAATGTCTGAGGCCAGATTTAGGTTCATGAAGATCAGTTTTCTTGATTCCAAGGCCAGTGCTCTATCCACTGAACCACCTAGGCAGCTGTATTGTTAAGAATTACATTAAAAAAAAAAGTTATTTGTGTGTTGAATGAAGTCATTCTATGATAATGTTCAGGCTGATACCTGCCCCTCCTCCCCACCCCAAATGCCATAGATTATTGGCTGGGAAAGGGTATGCTAAACTCCCCTCATTATACAGATGGCTTTACTTGTGTAATAAATACTTATTCATATTTAACAAAAATGAGTAGTAGAAAGTAATCATGAAAGATTAGAAAAATTCTATTGAACATAATTTCATTTCACTTTGATGATTTAGGAAGCACTTTAGGATATTAAGGCCCTGTCACCTTGAAAAGAAATCACCACTGCAATTCTAGTATTTGTGCCCTCTAGTAGTTTAGATACTGGTTTAAGGGAAGTTTACCAAATGTATAAAAATCACTTTGCTGACAGCAGATACATAACAAATGTTTACTGGATATATTGGAAAATTATGAAACAATTTAAGGAAGATAATACCGCAACTGAACTGGCCGGAGGGATTTTAAATGACAGAATGTTGGAATCTGATTAAAACTATAGGGCCTGTTAACAATGTACTTCATTTATATGAAGAAAAAAAAGCTGTAAATTATAGAATGTCAGACTTAGACTGAGGTGCATTTACCTCCATCACCATTATAAGTTTCTTTCACTTAATTAAATGTCAACTTTTTATAGCCAGAAAGCATATCACATCTAAAAGTAGCATGGTCATCAATTCAGGTCTTAAGTGGAGGCAAGATGAGCTACTTCAGGGCACCCACACTGGCTTATAGCCACTTGGCTTTCCAGTGAAGTTCCGTCTAAAAGGGCCGACAGGCTGATAAAATATTCCATGTTAACCTTTTATTTCCCAGGACAGAGACCTATTCTCAGTCCTCATTTCCTTGACCAGAGTTTCTGTAGCTTTTGACCTTTACTATTCCATCCTCTTGGATACCCTATTTTTTCTTGTTTTCTGTGACATTCTTGTCTCCCTGCTCTCTTCCTACTTATCTGAACACACTATTTCGGTCTCTTTCACTAGTTGCAAAATCTTGTCTTTCTCCCTAAGAATTACCTCCCCAGACCTTCTCTTCTCCCTATCTTCTCTCCTTTGATGGCCTCATTTGATCCTATAGTATCAATTCTTGCTACTATACAAATTACCCCCAAATCTTTCCATCAACCCTATTTTCAACTCCTAATCCCAGGCTCATCTTTATAATTGCCTACTCCAAATATATCTAAAAGTCCAATTCAACATGTCTAAACTAGCACTCATCACCTTCCTGCCCTTCCAAATTTTGAAATCTGTTAACTCCAAGTCTCACACCCTTTCCACAACCATCAATACTCATTGTACAGTACTGCACTGAACATTCAGTGAATATTGAATTCTACTCAATAGAATGCTAGGTAAAGGAAACTGTCTTGCATGTGGTCGTTGGACTAGAGCCAGGCAATCCCATTTTTCAATTCCTAGGTAGATCTCACTGTTCCATTAATGCGCACCCTTAACCAAAGCCACAGAATTCCTGGAAATTTTGGAAGAGACCAAGTAGATTATTACTTGTCTAGTTTCGGGATGTTCGTTGCGTATACACCTAATGAACAAGAGCCCTTAAAGAAGGAAGAGAGGGAAGTAAATAAAAATACAGTGAGATGAAGTATTTGGAGATAGTTCTCAGGCCATCAGAGGCCACACTTTTAATCTATGTCTTAATAAGGTGACTGCTTGATTTGCACTTGCGATAACTTAATTAGGAGAGTTTTAGGTAGTGAGATGGGCAACTAAGTGGCATATAAGAAAGAGAATTGGGACTGGCTTTGGGAAGATTCATGTTCCTGAGTTCAAATTTGACCTCAGACACTTACTGTGTGTCCCTGGGGAAGTCACTTCACCCTGTTTGCCTCAGTTCCACATCTGTAAAATGAATTCCATAAGGAAATGACAAATCACTTTAACATCTTTGCCAAGTAAACCCTAAATAGAGTCACAAAGAATCAGATACAGCTGAACAACAACATCATGTAGGTAGACGGGCAGCTACGTGGTGTGGCGGATAGAGTACTGGATCTGGGAGTCAGGAACATTCACTTTACTGAATTTAAATCTGAGCTGAGAAACTAGTTGTGCGATCATGGGCAAGTCCCACAAGCCTGAGTGCCTCAGTTCCCTCATTTGTAAAATGAGCTGGAGAAGGAAATGGCAAACCACTCCAGTATCTTTGCTAAGAAAACCCCAAATAAGGTCACAAATAATTGGATATGATTTAAATGACAACAACAAAGATATGTATTATAATTATCTGTATTTGTACATTATGACCCCTCTAAATTATAAGTCCCCTGAGGGAATTAACTATGTTTTATTTAAAATTTAAACACCTTTTAGTCACTGTTAAAGTGTTATGTATATAGTGGACTTTCAATGTTGAATGAATAAATGACTATATTTGTCGTGATAGTTGAAGACACAAACTTGTATAACTTAGGGCTAGTGACTTAACCTTTTTGACCTGAGTTTTCCTTAACAATTATATAGAGATAATAACATCTCTCCTCTTTTCCTCCCAGAGCTATTGTGAGAATGAAAGGTTAGAAAACCAGCCAAGATAGTGAAGTAGGAGGAAGCAATACAGCCCAACTCTCCCACATGACTACTCCATAAAGACCCTGAAAATACACCAGATTAAGCCTTGATGAGGAAATCTGGAGAAAAGATGAGTCATTTTTCCAGTCCAGTATAGTAAGAAAAAGAGAAACTTCCAGACACTAAAGACAGGGTCCAACAAGTAAGGTATTATGAGGAGTCTTCTAGCACAGAGACTGGACTAGACCTTGGAGCTGTGTACTAAAGAACAGGTCCCTGATCCAGCAGTATTGAGTCTGGGGCTATGTGCTGGACAAAGAAGAGAGCAGAAATAGACTACAGCTGAATGACACTCACCTCTGAACTGGTAAGTTGAACTAGTAAGTTGGGTACTCCCCAACCACATCTGAAGCCTAGGGCAGAATAACCATGGAAGGGAGCTCAGACTGGTATAGAACCTGTAGGTCTGTTACTTTGTACCTGAGGAACCCTCCAGATAGCTGAGAGTGATTTGGTACATTAGTAGCCCACAGTGAATGCTGCTCATTCCTAAATCGAAGTCAGGAGCTTGCAAAGTAATGATGAGACTTTGCCCTTGATAAGGCAGCTTTGGATGTACAAAAAATCTTATAGCCTGTGCCACATTTGAGATCCTTGAAGAACATGGCAATCAAATCCCAGAAAAAATAAAAGAGCAGTTGGATTCAAGGGAATTCAAAATAGCACCAAGCTAGTACCAGGCATTTCCTACAGAAGTGTGTAGAATGTGACCTTAAATCATAGTATGAATTAGAGGAATAAGGCCTGAAGAAAGAATAAACAAATATATCCACAATGAAGAGGTGTTTTGTTTTGTTTTGTTTTGTTTTTGTCAGGACAGGTACCCAATACACAAATCTAAAAGAAAAGAATGACTTCAAATAATCTTCAAGCAAAGTCTCAAAATAAAACACAGCTTGAGCATGAGTTCAACTGGAATTCTTAGAAGATATGAAGCAAGAATTTTTGTAAGAGTTAAAAAATTTGTAAATGAAATGAAATGCTATTGGAAATAATTAGAAAAGATCTGAGTTATGGAGGAAAGTCTTGGAAAGAGAATTACCAAGAAGAGCACAATTTTACATAAGCAACAGAGTCCTTGAAAATTAGAGGGCACCAAAAAAGAAGCTAATGACTCTCTATGTAACAATAAGGAATATTAAAACAAAATCAAAAGACTTTAAAGAGAAAAAAAATATTAGGAATAAAATATCTAAAAGAGCTGACCTGGCAAACAAATCAAAGAACTTAAGAATAAATTAAAACCAAAAACTATCATAGACATCACATTTCAACAAATCATTAAAGAAAACTGCCCAGATCTTTCAGAACCAGAGAGCAAAATGAAAACAGCATCTACTGGTCATTTCCTGAAAGAAACCCCCAAACAAGAATGACAGAACATCATAGATAAAATCCAGAGCTTCCAAGTTAAAAAAAACAAAACAAAAAAACATAAGCAACCAGAATGAAAGACTTCAATACCAAAGAGTCATAGCTGGTATCACACAAAATTTAGCAGCTACCACCATAAAGAAATAGAGAATTCAGATGCAATATTCTCCGAAGTTAGACAGACTTGTAACTAAGAATAACTCATCCAGAACAAATGAATATAAAAGTATAAGGAAAAATGAATTGTTAACAAAATAGAGGAATTTCAAGCATTCCTGATGAAAAGGTCAGTGCTGATTAGAAACATCGACATTTATTAATATGAGTCAAGAGCAATATAAAAAAGGTAAACCACAAGAAATGTTAATGCAATAAACAGTTCCACTCTAATAGGGAAAATGACACAATCTTCCCCTATCAACCGTAATATCGCTGGGGTATACAGTGAGGAAATGGTGAGGGAAATGCATGCCATGAACTTAATTTTTGTCTGAATTTAAAGGATGGAAGAATATACAAATATACACAGTTGACTGCAGAAATATATTTCACTTAATGGGGAAATGGTAGGGTAAAGAGAGAAGAGAAGGTAGAATCAGACAAAAGACAGATGCAGGGAAGGATGAGTCATACACAGAAAATTCTGACTGTGGAGGGTGGATCATGAAATGAGATTTAAACACAAAGAAAGAAAGAAAAAGAATCTGTTACTGGGCTCTGAGCAGGGAAAGGGAAGAGAGAGGTGACAAAATCAAATTTAAAAGATTTTGCACAAACAAAACCAATGCGGCTTAAATTAGAAGGGAATCAGGTAATTGGGGAAAATATTTGCATCAAGTTCCTTTGATAATGGTCTCATCATATATTCATTTTATATTTATTTACATTTATACAACACATATTCATATGCATTTATATATGCATATATTCATATAACCATTATATATTCCAACACATACACACAATACATAAATGTATGTATGTATTGCACAGAATAATATAAACTCATAAGGCTTGAAAAACCTGAAAGTTTTTATTTATGAATGAACAAAAAATATATAAAACTATATAAAATAACTATGCCCACAATAAGAATTCCTCCCCCTAAGATTTCTAAAACCTCTCTGGCTTTCAGTACTTCTGTGAGTGGGTCCCCAGATGGAAGTGATTAGAATTGACTGGGGCGGGGTGGGGGGGGGGGGGAAGAGGGAGGTGGAGAGGTCATTGTTTCTTTTTCTATACTGTATTGTCCATTTTTGTCCCCCGCCCCACTCCCCATCCCTGCTTCTCCAAGCAGAGTTTATTCATCCTCTAGGTGACACTATACTTAATTCTTATCCCTGTGCTCCTAGAAGTTTAGTTCTTTCAGCAAGTGGAGGTCAGAGCCTCTCTCATGGGTCCACCTGACCAATCAACTCCCCTTTACCAAGAATACTTGGTAAAACTCAAAATACAATAGTTTTTCTTGTCTTCCTTTGTACACATTTCCAACAGTCCTAAAATTTCATACAACAGGCTTACTGGTGAGTTATGAGTAGTCTTTTTTTTCTTGAACTGTTCAATCCTTCTCCACTTTCAACTCATTGCAGGCTTATGATGATTCAATCTTACTTCCTTTCTCTTTCCCTCAGAACAAGGTATTTGTTTCCACCATCTAACAACAACATAACTAACACAATTTCCAGATTCTCTTTGTCCCATATTCCTTAGTCATTAGTGGGTGAGAATCCAAGGCTGTTTCATGAAAGATCTCTAAAAGTGAAGAGGGCAGGGCATTGAATGGACTAGTCCCTTATCCCTGATATACCTGTGCTAAAGATATTTGTACCGTTGTTGTTCAGTCATATTCAACTCTTTGTGACTCATTTTTGGGATTATCTTGGCAAAGATAATGTAACAGTTTGCCATTTTCTTCTCCAGTTCATTTTACATATGAGGAAACAGAGGCAAACAGCACCATAGGCCTGTGTATACATATATACATGGCATACATAGCCGAACCTGTACTGAGACTGACTGGCTCACTAAATGGTGCCCTACAGTAACAATCAGATCACCCAGGAGTTACTGTTGGTAATTTTCCTGTATTTGCAGGAAGAAGCTTTTGGTTGCTCATTAATTAGTATACGAGACAAAGTGTGTAACTTTTATGTAAATTTTATTTAAATTCCAATCAACTCTTCTGTTGCAGTGATGAGTTATTTATACCACAATTTGAACATTTTGCTGGTCACGGAACTACCCTGGGGACACAGGGTAAATCTACTTAGCTTAGAAAAAATGCTAGTAATACAATTTTGGGAAAATTGCCCAAAATTTATTTTAACCTCTTTGTAATAATCACCAACTCCTGTGCAAGGTGATTTCATATATGATGAAAAGTAGGAATCCAACTGGGGGGTACTCAGAAGTCCTTATCTCCAATCTCTTCTAGTAGCTCAACATTGTGCTTGAAATATTCATATGGCTTGTTCCTTTGGACTAGAACAGGAAAGGCCTCTCTAAATATGTAATCTAGGCAAATTTACATGTTAAACCCATGTTAATCTTAAAGCCTAGAGAAGTAAAAAATATTATTATCATTAGTTTTCAGCACCTTAGCTTGAACTAATTTATTGGACGAGGTCATTACCTTATAGAGCCCTTAGAATATAGGCCAGGTAAATTTTGAAAAAGAAAAAATCCAGAAAGGTAGAGATCATAGAGTATTTCTCATCATGGGGCCAATAGGAAGAAACCTGGGCAATCCACAGGGGATTAAAAGCATTAAGCCCTCCAAATGGTGGTGAGGCCAGGTTAGGGGAAAATTGTGAAGGAAATAACATGTGTCTTTAGTGATGTGACACCTCTCTTTCTTTAAAAATATCTCTCCTGTTCCAACCTCCAAACCTATCCCAGCTGCCCAGCCTTGTGTTCCAGTCTACTAAATACATACTATTTATGAAACTTCTGATAGAAACATCAGTCTCCCAAAGTGGTCACTAACAATGACTTTCTGTTAATCATATCCCAGTGATTTTTATTTCTATTTTAATAAGGGATTCTTGAAGATTATGAGCCTTAAATACTCAAAGTAATGGCTTTATAATAGTGGGATATGAGAAGGATTGAGAGTGGCTTAGAGACATTTTTGAACAAGTGTCTTTACATAGACATTTTCAGAAAACCTAAGTAAGTATGCTAGCTGCTATAAAAAGAGTTGTTAATGTTTTGGTTTCATGAACCCCCTTTGGCAATCTAGTGAAGTCTATGGACTCACCCTTTGTCAGAAGAGTGTTGTTAAGGATATAAAATAAATTGTGTTATTAAAGAAATCAGTTATTTTAAAATGCAGTTATCAAAATTTTTTTTAAAGTTCATGGACTCCAAATGATGAACTCGTCTACTCTGTGACAGTCAAGCACTTTGAAGGGAATGCTGAAATGGCTGTGGGATCAGAGAGCTGGAATAGGGAAAGTTCCGGAAATTTCACTTCCTTGTGTTCAAGTCTATCAGAAAATTGAGCCTATGCAATGTGACAACACAATAAATATCTTCAGGTCACAAAAATAGGTGCATTTGTAAAAGAAGTCCCTGCTCTTTGAGGGCCAGCCTAGCTAACTATATAAAGTGAGGGTCACCACTAGAGGTTAGCTACTAGATCATGAGGTAATTCTTTCAGTCTGGAGACCCATACAACTGACAAAAATATCAAAAATCCTTCAGTCCTATGTGGGCTGCTTCTATTTTCACTGTGATTGTTGTAGAATGGCAGACAGTGGGGCAGAGGATGATGCTAAAAGTCACACAGTTTTTAAACTGCCCACAAATGAGAATTTAATGGTAAGTTAGATCCAATGTGAGATTTTTGTGCAATGACCAATGAATTAACACACTGCTAGGAGACCTGGATCACATCCAGGTCTTTGTTATTGCTAGGAATAAAACCAGAAGGTATAAAGAATTTGTGACTGAATGGAAGAAAGTCTTGTTCCTTATTCCCCTCAAAGATCAAATAAAAAAATTGACTAAGCTGGTGTCATTATATCCCCAAGGGCAACAGGAAATATCTTTTCAGCAAATATTTGGTAATCTCACCCAGTACTCATGAGCCAGTATGAAGAGAACCACCACTAGACTGGCAGCACATGTGTTAATATTTGCAGGAGAAGATGAAGAAATAGAGAAATTCTACAAAAGACCTTGACAAGATTAAGAACTTCACATATATTTTGATTGATGGTGATGTCAAAGAAAAGGTAGGAAAAGAGGAAGATTGCAAAATATGGTGGAAAACATGATATAAAATTAAGAAATAAAATTGACCAATTATAGATTTCACAGAAGACTCTCACCTGAATATCAGGAATATTTTCTTCAAGACCAGACAAGATGCCAAAGTATCAGGAAAATGATACTGACTATTGACAGGAAACAACATGTTACTGATGTGAGAATCATTTCAGGATCAGGTGTTTCTGTATGGCCAACTGTGGGGAGCAAAGGTTAAATTTAACATCAAGTTAGAAGGATTAAAAAATTTGAGAAAATTGCAATTTACAACAACTCTAACAAGCGTCTTAGTTTGAATAATGGGAAATGGATAAAAGAGAGACTGTTGAGGATTAGTATCATTTCTTAAAGAAGACTAGTTAATGTAAATTAATTTCTACTTAGAGAAGGCCAAAAATTCCAGAAACCCAACTTGGCCAACAAATACTTTGTTTTCTGGCCAAGTGGAAAGACAAAGCACAGATGGGCAACATTAGTTTCGAATACAAGTTCACTGGCAGAATATTAAGGAAGAGAAGGAAGATTATGTATGAGTGATAATGATTCATAAAACAGTGAAAAGTAGTTGGAAAAAAAAGAACCAGGAGAAAGCTTGTTGTGATACTTAAGCCAGATCATCCCAAAAGCAAAAAAGAGGAACCTGGAAAGAGGACAACAGATGCAAAATAAAATACATGTCCTCACATTTCTATAATTCTCACCACTAATGATGATAGAACTACCACATTTGAACCATAAAATCTCAGTGTCCTATGTGTACTATACATTTACAGTAACAAAGTTCGTAAGACCTTCTGAACTTATCCAAATATATGCAGAGGAAATCCATGATGGAAATGACAGAGTTTTAAATGCATCTATAGATTTATTTTCAAGATATTTTAGAAAAGGAAAATTTTAGAGTGGAAAAGATTACAGACAGTAGTATTAAAAAAATAAATACACAAGGAAAGGAAGACGAAAGAACAAAGAAGAAAGAAGGTATCAGCAACTACTAGCCTGTATTCCTACTTTCACATCTTTATAAAATCTTTGTGGGAATGGCATATGCATGAATAGACAATATCCTTTATGAAAATATGAGAAGAGAATAGGTAGTATTTACAAATAATCTCTATAGTAGCCCACATCTTTGTGGTTTCAAAAATGAATGAAAAGTATATAGAGTAGAAGAGTCTACATTGTTTATGTTTTAAATAACAAAGCAAGCATATAACAGAGCAGAACGTAGTCTTAAAAATCTCAATCAACTTGGAGGAAAGAGCAGGGAATGTTATGCTTGTATTCAGATTATACATGATTCCTTAGTAGATGCCACCATACTTATAACTTCTGCAACCCTTGTGACAAAGGCCTCACAACACCTACATGCCTAGGCTTAGTTTGGGGACATTTCATACTCTTCTGGTTCATACATCCACTACTCACCCCATCCAAACTGAACCTCCATGGGACAGTTAGTCTTTGATACCGATGACTGCTATGCTATTATCAGTTCCCAAGACAAGTAATAAGTAGTCAACAAAGACTTATTAATTACTTAATATGTGTCAGGCATTATGCTAAGCACTGGGGAAAAAAAGAAAGTCATAAATATGGCCCTTGCCCTCATGAGCTCCCATTTTAATGGGGAGACACCATTTAAGCAGTTATGTACATACAAGATATGTACAATGGAAATGGGAGACAATATTAGAATCAAAGGACTGGGGGAAGGAGGGAAGGTCTCAGAAGGAAAGACATTTAGCAGTCAAAGAAATTTAAGTAACATCTCTTAGGAAATAAAGACATTTTCCAATGAATAACCCCCTTACATTTTCAATCTTGAAGTCTCACCCACTCAAGGTCAGGTCTAGCTTGACCCTGATATATGCAGTTCCTCAGGGGCTGTGTCCGTGAGATGTTGATCTCCCGCTGTGGTCTGTCCCACTGTTCTTTGCAGCTCCCAGAAGCCAGCAACAGGAATTGCTCTCGGGCAACAACCAAGTCCTCTGCCAGAGCAAATCTTTCTCTGTCATTGGACATGATTCCTACCTTAGTAGATGGAAAGCTTTTAGCATGTTCCCTATCTGCCAAGAAACACAGTTCTTCCTATTCTATTATAGCTCAAATGGTGCAGTACCACAATGGGGGTGCTTGACTCATCTTCCTGAGTTCAAATCTGACCTCAGACATTTAGTAACTATTTGATCTGGGGCAAGTCACTTAAACCTGTTTGCCTCTGTTTCCTTTTCTGTAAAATGATCTGGAGAAGCAAATGGCAAACCACTCCAGTATCATTGCTAAGAAAATCCCAAATAAGGTCATGAACAGTCAGACAAGATTGAAAAAGTAACACAATGGTGACCTCTTCTCACTGAGATTATTCTACTTTGTTTTTAAGTGACTTGCCCAGGTGACAGCTAGTAAGTTTCTGAAGTTGAGTTTGAACTGAGGTCTTCCTGACTTCAAGCCTGGAAGTCTATTCTCTGCAACACCTAGCTTCCTCTGTTCCACTTTGTAGTCTACCCTTGATCACAGAAGAGATTTTTCAGGGAATTCAGCTCTCACCTCCTCTGATTTTCCCAGTCAACATCATCAGGTTCACATATGGTGAATAAAAATTATGGTGATTACAGTGCTTTGCACATAGAGCTCAATAAACACTTTTTAAAAAGAGTTGTCTCAATGTCCTTCATCCCTTCTTCACTCTGGAGTTTTGCCTCCCACCCAAACAAGCACTCCTTACTCATTCAGAAGTTGACAAAGTGCCCCAATTTTCCACTAATCATATCTCTCAAATTCCAAGGAAGTTAAGGCAACAGTGACTAATCATTCAAGTCTTACTGGCTTTTACCAGCCACAGTGAGGAGGCACCTTTCTAGTTCTCTGTCCTCAATTCACCAAAGAACATAGCTCCTTGCAAGGAGATTGGAAGTGGTGGTGAATGAATTATGGCTTTAATAGCTACATGTTATGTAATGATTCCCTCCTTATCAATATTAAGCAAGCCATAAAAGACAGACATATGTGCTCACCAACAGAAAGGAAGATGTTATGGATAAAGTCCAAATGGAAGAGGAGCTTCTTATATCGGAAGATTCTCTGTTTTCCTGGTTGTGGATATCATTGTACTGATTGTTTTGAGCCCTGGAGCACAATGGACATCCTTAATAAGATTCATGATTGCTTGAATGATCTACATGAAGCAATCCATAAAGTGAAAATAGACGATTGACAATTGTCTATTTTATGCCTTGCGATTGGATAGGCAGCCCACTGAATTACGTCAACAAGCATTTATTAATTACCTACTATGTGGTTCAAATCCAGTCTTCTAAACCCAGCCATGGCCCTGGAGAGTCTTTTCTTGGGTTGAGCAGAATCAGTGAATTAAGGAATCAGAATTTTGGACCAAAAATATATCCTTAGCACAGTCTGGTCAAAAACTTCATTTAAAGAGGATGTTACTGATACTCAGAGTATAGAAATGGTTTACTCAGAGTCCCACACAGCCTATAGCAGAGCCATGACTAGTCCCATGTTCTTTTCACTATAGGCTTCTGACTACTGCTACTCCATTCAGAATACCCATTTATCTGGCAAAAAACCTCAAGTGTTTCTGCCTTTTTTAAATTTAGGGACATCCCTGCTAAAGGCAAGAACATACCTTATTAAATGGAAAGCCTAAATCATGTGACATTTTCCTACAGTATAGAAGTTAAATCCAAATAGAGTATCCTCTCCTTTTCCTAGTTCTAACAGATAATCCTTTATCTAGAGCAGCAGTTCTCAACCTGTGGGTTGCGACCCCTTTGGGGGTCAAACGGGGTTGCTTAAGAAAACACATATTTCCAATGGTCTTAGGAACTGAGACACTGCTCCTCTATCCATCTACAGGTGGGTCCACCCACATGCAGATATACCCACATACAAGTATTAAAGGGTCCTGGCATTAGGAAGGTTGAGAACCACTGATCTAGAGAAAGGGAGAAGGAAGAAAAAGCAGAGCTAACTTTTTTGGGGAGGAGGGTGGAAGTTAAGTCAATTGGAGTTGAGTGACATGCCCAATGTCACACAGCTATTAAGTGTCAAGCTTCTGAGGCCAAATTTGAACTCAGGTCCTCCTGACTCAAGGGTGGCTGCTCTATTCACTGCGCCACCTAGCTGCCCCAGAGCTAACTATTTTGTGCCCTGCTCGTGACTTGAGAATTTAAAAACTGATTTAACCTTAGCCTATAATATCAGAAATTTTAAGGAAGGATATTTCTGAATTTTAGTAAAGCAGTCCCATACTCAATGTCACACGGCATCAAAAAAATAGCACTAGTTTGGGCATCAAAGGACATTGGTTATCCTTTCTCAAGAGCAATGCTGACCCAGAGTACCTAGACATAAAGAGACCAGAGCTTTGGCTTCGTTTAAATAGACACACTTTGATAGGTCCTTCAGAAAGGAAAGATTCATTTTTTTTTTCCAAAGGACAAATGCTTATTCCAAGTTTCCATGCCTGGAGCGAATGCCAGCAATTCAAATAATGTAGTTCCATTTATAAGACAGCTAAACAACTTTATGACTGCTAGAGTATTTATGCAGTTGTTGACGAAGATCAGATAGCAAAAATAGGTAATAAGCATCACAATCTGTTCAGCTTCATGCAGATCATTGTCATTCTTGTGCAAAAAGGATCATTAAGTGGCTAAGCTGCTCATACCTTATTAACCAGCAGTCTCCTTACTGAATATGGAAACAAAAGTCATTGTATATAGACACCTTCACAGATATGCTCTTTGTGGTATCAGAGAACCAGAAACAAAATACGTGCCCATTGATACACGTATGAGTGAAAGAGCCCTGGTTCATTAGTAGGATATTATTTTACAGTAACAAATAATGGATATGAAGAATGTACATAAGCAAGGGGAATTTTATATAAGCTGATGTGGAGCAAAATAAGAAGAATCAAGAAAAAATATGCTTTATGACTGCAACAACATGAAAAATCCAAAAAACAAAAAATAAATCACTAAAGGAAAGTCACACTCTGAGTGAATAAAGTAGAGAAGGTCCTGGAGAACATAATTAAACACATCTTGCTCACTGCTGTTAGCTGTGTTATAGTAATAAAACATCATGGGTGAGCATAACTAGAGAAAACTCTACAGTCTGGTGCTATGAGGTCAACTTTGCCCACTTAGGTCATCCTGAAAGGAGGAGGGTGAAAAGTCAATATTTTTTTCTGAAGTTCACTGGAAAGTTGGCATACAGAGCTGTCCCTAGGATGCAAATTTAGGACAATTGCTCATGATTGGTTAGTGAGCTAGAACTTTGTGTGCATTTTATTAAAGGACAACTGACCCCTTCACTCTTCTTCTTGCTTTTAATTGAGAGGACTTTGAGCTATCTAGAGGGTTGGGTGTATTTCTCTTGTATAGGGCCTTGTGATAACTGTCTTTAGTCACCGAGGTGACCACCCTGGAAGGGAGAGTGGATCCTTCCTCCCACTCTTGCTGTAGCTGAGGAACTCCCCTGGCAGTGGTTTTCACAAGGTCCATTTTCAAAAAAAGAAGACATGAACGGGAAGAGATATCATCCTAGGCATGGACTTATCTAATCAGGACCATCTGCTCATAGCTTGGGACACCTTTGATATATCCACAGAGTTCTAGCTCAGTAGCTAATCATGAAGACTTAGTTTATTGATAAATGGGCAGAGCCCTTCCTCTATCTCCTTCCCAACCTTCCATTGGTCACTAGGAATTTTAACTGAACATGCTCCAAAAGGAATGAGAGTGGATCTGAAAAATACACCTTTAATCAGGTCTTAAGCACCACTCTACAACCACAAATGCATAAGTATAATAATGCTCCTTACTTACCTAAAGGCTTTCAATGGATCCCCAGTGGCCATTTCATAAAATTCAAGACTCCTTAGCTTGGCATTTAAGATCTTCCACAGTCTGGCTCCAGCCTGCCATTCCAGCCTCATTTCAAACTATTTCCCTTCACCCACTCTGGCTTCCATCTGTTGCTGATCTCATCTTGTCCTCTCAGGTCCCCATGTATTTGTTACAGGCATCCCCCACAATCTACAAGCCACAATACTTCCATATACCCTTACTGAACTCTCTCTTCCAGTCTCTACTGCTTCCATGATGCTTCCCTATGCTCCAATTAAAAGTGATCCTTTCACTTTGTGTGCCTTATAGCACTTTACCCATCTTTTGCAATGCTTCAATACGCCCTTTGTTTTATACATAGGTGTGTATCATACTTAGGCTGTCTCGATTGACTCAAAGAGAAAGCTGAATAGATACATCTCTAGTGTCTCCTCCAGCTCTTTTCCAAGTGAGACTTTAATTCCTGTTAGAAGGGAAAGCAGAAGGTTGGAGGTCAGAAGCTGATACCTCTGCTCTCCCCAGAGAATGGGGGCATAGACTAGAATTATGTCTATCAGCTCCCTTAAATAGAGTTAGTCTAGGGACATAGTTTTCAGGTTCAAGCTAATCTTATGATCATAATTTCTGAACAGGAAAGGAGGCCACAAGGTCTATATCCAAGGTTTGACTTCCTTCCCATCAAATACATATATAGCAAACAGCAAGGAAGCCCATTTATCTAAATCAATAGCAAAATAGAAGTCAGAGAAAAACATATAAAATATATACCAGACAATACAGAGTGAAGAAGTTTAAGGCAGGAAATCCTAGATCGCACCCAAGCAGAAAATTACCTGAATTCTCTAGTGCAGCAAACTGAAGATAGTGACATGATGGAGACTGCCAGCTTCTCTTATGCTGGCTTTTCCCAGTCTTTCTCTCCCTTCAGTAACCTGAAGTCAGGTCGGTATAATCTATCCTCTCTCTTGAAGTTGGAAGTCAGATTCCCAAAGAGACTGAAGAGCCCGAAGAGACTCCCCTCTCTCTTGCCAACTTTACCCCTCACACAAGCATAGGACATTGATTTCTACCAATGAGGACACAATCCCATAACCATGGGTTTGGAATTGAGATTGTATTTGGAAGTAATCTCTATTGGCTATTCTATTAGATTATAAACTAGTTGAGAGCAGGGAGTGTGTGACTTCATATTATCACTTTTATAGTCCCATGATCTTAGCATGTGCCTTGTATGTATTAATGCTTCATTAATGTCTGTTGAATTGAATTAAATTGAGTTCTTAGCATCTCCAGGGTGGCCTTCATTCTTCCACATATTTTCCCCTATAGGTTGATTTGGGCCCCTTTTTCACTTTAAGATTGATTTCACCCATATAAATATGGAGATACACAATACTATGAAATTAAGAAATGTGGAATAGACACTTGATGAAAATCCTTAAAGCCAGGTGTTTGGGAGTATTTTAGAAATATTATCATTGTGCAAAATTTTAAATATTGAAATTACTTGTTTCTTACCAATAATATCTAGGTATCCAAGTTTACATGCTTTGATCTGTCCTGAATTCCCTGTTCCCCAGCAGTCAAAGAAATTCCTGTCTTTGGCAGAGATCCAGGTATTTACTATTGTAGGGTTAATAGAGTTTAATAATAATACTAATTAATAAAATAAATTGATTAACTCTATCCCTAGAACCACCTGCAGTCATTTACATGATGGCAGACAGATGTTGCCCAGATGTTTCCAAGATTGATTTGGTGAGTTTCTCTCATTTTAGGAAAGTCAGATTGAAAGGCTACTAGAAAGGTGTCTGGCTGGCACTTAGCATCTCTAATTAGGGGAGAAACTGGGCGTTGGGGGGGGGGTGTATAAGGATGGAACATTCAAAGAACATCCTTTTAAAAAATACAGGAAAATAAAGGAAACAGAGTAAGCCAGGTCTGTTGTTATTTAACTTTGTGTCTTAGGAATGTGCTGTCTAGGCTCTGGCAGCCAGATTATGGGTTCCATCTGTGACTGTGTCTAGGCAGGGAGGTATAAGTTTAAAGAAAGAACTAAGTTTCTCTTCTCCTCACCCCATGCATTAATAATAATAACTAATGTGTGTATATATGTATACATTACATATATTTCCTCAAAGTCAGTAAAAATCACTTTGCATGTATTCTCATTTCAGCAACAACCCTTTGATGGAGGACCAACAGGTAAAGAAATAGAGGCATAGGGAGGATAAATGATTTACCTAGGGTCATGCAGGCAGGTAAGTGTCTAAAGCAAGATTTGGACCCAGTCCAAGTCTAGGTTGCTATATATTACACCACACTGACTCCTCTTATTGGGAAAAAATCCATGTGATGCTGAGTTCAGCTGCAATTATGATCTAGTTCTCTGGTCTTCTGGGAAGTGAAAATTTATGGTTCTCTTGGATATAGAACCTCAAAAGTATTTGTAGTTTAACTTGTGGACAAGTTGAATCTTCAACACTAGTATGTGGACACAGAGTTGACTTCCAGAATGCCAAAATTGCTAGATTCTCCCAGAAGAACATTGGCTGAATTGGTGACTACTCATCACCAATCTCATTAATAAAAGCTGGAGTATGTGTTACATCAAAAGTATAGACACGTGGCCCCAGGCAGAGTCTCAAGATCTTTTTTTGGTGTCTTACTGAGGACCAGACTCTTAATGAAGAGGCCTTTAACCAAGAGCAACTAAATCTGTTGTAGCTACTGTACTTTGAAGACTGTCACTAGGGCTCCTTCCTTAGCTGAAGTCAGCCTGGGAGCCATCAAAGGAAAAGGAAACGGGGAGGGAGGATCTTTTGTCCAACTCCCTACAACAGAGTTGAATGCCAAGTCTGAGTTTGGGACATAAGGAAAAGGCAAGTTAGTGTATGCGATTCTCCCAGGACTCACAGCTCAGCAGCCAGGGCTCAGAGCTGCATTTATCTAAGGCTGGCACTGTCAGGAGCAGATGGAGAGTGGGAGCAAACAAGCGGCTTTTGCATTCATAGAGTGTATAAGCTAGATGTTAGGATTCTTTTCAGATTTCATCCACTGCCTCCCCTCCTCCCTCCAAAACTACTATTGCAGAATCCAAGTTTGTCATAATCTTTTGAAAGCCCCAGAATTACCATATGGAATATATATCCTCCAGAAATAAGAGAGAGTGTGTGCTGGGGAAAGGAATGGGTGTTTGGTTTAATTGAATTACCAAAGACTAATGAAATCTAAAAACAAAAATTCCTTTGCCCAGATCAGAAATGGATTTGCTTCATCTGTCTGCCGTGTCTTTTCATTTCTGATTGACTCACATCTGATTGACTCCCTTTCACACTCCCCACAACAGCTGTTCCAATACTTTTATTCCTTTAAATTCCCAACTTCGCTTACACCTCTCTCTTTCTGAGCAGTTGACCTCTTCGGTCATTCTGCGGAGAATCAATCACCCAACATTTGTTAAGTGCCTACTATGTGTATAGATATTCCATTCCATTTAAGTACCACAGTTTGTTTGGTCACTCTGTAAACGATGGCCATTTACTTTATTTTCAATTTTTAGCAATTACAAAAAGTGCTCCTATAAATATTTTGGCTACAGGCAGGAAAATATGGGGACTTTCTTCTTATCAATGACTTCCCTGGGGTATAAGCCCCAGAGGAATCTCTGGTTTAAAGGGTATGGACATTTTAGTTACTTTATCTGCATAATTCCAAATTGCTTTCCAAAATGGTCGTATCATTTTAAAATTCTACAAACAATGTATTTAGTGTGTTTCTCATGCAACAACCCCTTCAGCACTGCTATTTTTTGTCGTTTTTGCCAATTTGCAGGATGAAAGGTAAACACTCAGGCTTGTTTTGATTTGCATTTTCTCTTATTATTAGTGATTTAGAGCATGCTTTCATGTGACAATCTTGACAATCTTCTTTTGAACGTGGTTAGTTCCTATCCCGTGACCACTTATTTTTTAGGGACATGTGTAGATTTTATCCCATCACACTTATTTTACATAGGTACTTATTTGTTCCTTTCGTCTGAATGTGTGTGTGTGTGTGTGTGTGTGTGTTTTGTGTTTGTGGTGTGTGTGTGTGTGTGTGTGTGTGTGTGTGTGTGTATGTTATTCTCTACCTTTCTGCAGAGTAGGAGGACCACACATATCAGAGGAAGATCAAACAGGATTCAGCCTAACTGTGGCAGGGAGAGCTTTCTTGTGTTCTTCTATTGGACTTTAATTAGAATCTACCTTCCTCACCATAAATCTTTGTAGTCTAGTCTCTTTTCAGGGTTCAGAATTAAAGATACTTTCCCTGCTCACTCTTAAGGGAAAGGTGACCCAGCTTCCTAGCCCTGGCTTTGCTCCTCCTCTCACCAAACGCTGGTGATTTAATCATGAATAGCTAAGGCAAGTCTTCATCAAAGTAAGCCCTAAAGAGAAGTCAGAGGAATTATACAGATTAGAGCAGGTGAATGAAAACACACGAATCATCGAGATTTCTGGGAAGAAGACGAAATCTTAACTCCGACAGAGAAAGAAGGATCCCACTAGGGGAGTCTGATCTTAATGTTTAGGGTTACAGGTGCTGGAACAAGGATGTGCTCATAAATGTTTAATATTTGGCTCTCCAAATACATACATACACACAAACATGTACATATTGTATATTCACTAACATACACGTACGCACACACACACATATATGTCAATGACACACATTTAAGTTTAATTATTAACAGTTTCTTCTTAATCTAGACTAAGGGTATGGAGCCTGTGTCCTTGAGGCCACATGTAACCATCTAGGCCCTCAAGTGTGGCCCCTGAATTCATGGATTCAGAGGGGTACACTTGAGGGCCTAGAGGGCCACATGTCTTGAGGCCTCAGGTTCCCCACCCCTGGTCTGGACAAACTACAAAACCGTAAATCAAGTCCCCCACTGCAGTGATGTCAGAAGAGAGGATGGATGGTAAATGAGAGATGTTGCAAAAGTGAAATCAATAGGCTTTCCTTGGCAGTAGATTGGATATGGGGGGGGGGGTGAGATATAGTGAGGATTTAAGGTTGGTACCTGTTTTATGAACCTGTGGAACTGGGAGGCTGGTGTTGCCCTTGACAGTACTAGGGAAGTTGGTGCAAAGCAGTGGGGTAACAAAGAAAGGAAAAATGTCCCTGCCCTCAAGAGGCTTATATTGTAATGGAAGAAACTATACAAGATACATATGAACAAAAGGTTCTGTGTGAGGCCTCTATATAGAGAGAAGGACCTTCAGAGCAGGCGTTAAACTTTGTCACATCTTCTTACACGTGGGCCTCACTACTCTTATGGTCTAAGTTTATATTCCCTTCTCCCATGGATGCTGTGTTTATTCATGGGAAGGAGTGAACCAGCTGAATATTTTGTATTAACTGTCTTTACCATGTTATCTGAGCAAATACTTTTGGTAAAAACTAATCAAGACTATTGGATGACTGTCAGTGGTGACTCCTACACTGGATACTCAGGACCTACACAAAGCATATCTAGAATCCTGAGAGCAGTAGTACCTACCCTTTGGGGACCCAACCTGCCAATTCAAGCAGAAGTTGAGGACTGATGCTATTTCTTCTCCTCTTCCTCCTACTTTTTCTTCCCTTGGCACATGTGGTCCCTGTACTGATTTGGGGCATCACATCTTCACATGTGAATGTTCTACATCTAGGGCCATCTCCAGTCTTCCCGATGTATATCTTGCCACTGAACCCAGATGACTGAAGGAGAACGTGAAGCTGGTGACTTTCACAGCCCTCCCCCATTTAAATCCAATTCACTTGCAAATCATGGCATCACCCTCCTGATGCCATGGTCCTTTTTGAGAACAAACGGTAAACAACAACAACCACCTCCACAATAACAACCTGTCCATAGGAATATAATTTGCTTAAATTTTGTAAGATATTTTGGGGCTTGGGGGCTAGATTTTTTTTAATTTAAATTTTAAATTGTATTTATTTACTTTCAAAAAGCAGGGATAATTTACTTTTTGTGCTGTGCAAATTTCATTTATGATTTCCTGAAATATGGCTCTGAAAAAAGTCTTTTAAAATACCCACTGTAATTCAAATCAAGCTACTTTACTATATCTTTAAATCCAAATCATTTTGGCTTTGAATGGCCAATAGTAGTCCCTAGTCTAAACCTCTGTGGCTCATTGTTTAGCTTCTGATGGCTTAGAATGAGTGTAAATAGCCGTTTTTTTTTTCCTGTTCTGGCCAATAACTCTGAGGATCTTCCCCTTCCAGATTCGTATTTTTGTGATTGTAAGCTAGACGATCTTTTGTCTCAATTCTTACTCAGCCCTTAGTCATTAGAAGGATGTTGCCTCAGACAAACTGAGATCTGGGAAAGACCTTACTTTAGAAAGACCACAGTCATCCACTGCATCCTGGGTCATTGTCAGACATCTCGACTTTTGCCTTGCCTCTGGACTTCAATGACTGGTAGAGAGAATGAGGCTGACTTTGTACTGCTCTACCTCACTTAAATCCAATTCGCTGGCAAGTCATCCCCCTTGTGATGCCACTGTTGCTCTTGGAGAACAAAAGATAAACACCAACAAGAATGGGGAATTTAGGAGAGGGGTAGAGTGTGGGGGAAAGTTCAGTTTTGGATATGTTTAGTTTAAGATATCTCTGGGACATCCAGTTTGAGATCTCTGAAACGCAGTTATTGGTGTGAAATTGGAGGTCAGCAGAGGCATTGAAGCAAGATAGACAGATTTGAGAATCATTAGTATGAAGGTGGTAATTAAATCCATGGGAGCTGATGATATCACCAAGTAGTGTAGAGGGAAAAGAAAAAAGGCCCCAAGACAGACTCTAGAAGGACATATATGGTTAGAGAACATGACCTGGATGAGGATCCAGCAGGGGAAATTGAGAAGGAGAGGTCTAAGGAGGAGAAAACCCAGAAGAGAGTGTTCGGAAAACCTAGATAGAAAAGAGGACTAAATTGAAGAGAGTGATCAGCTTGACTCATAGGACTATACAATTTAGAGATAGACGGAACCTTTGAGAGATTATCTAGATCAACTCCCTCATTTTACAGATGCAGAATTTTAAAGTGACTTGCCCAAGGTCACCCAGTTAGTAGGAAGATGATTCATTTTATTATTAAGCAACAGAGAAATAATTCAAAGACAGATTCAGAAGCTTAGAGCTGGAAGAGTTCTTTCTTCATTCAAGACTTTTTGCTTTTATTTCAGAGAGAGACAATCAAAACTTGTGTATACAAAAGGAATACAATTTTAAAAAATTATCAGCACAGCATTTAAAGAAAGAAGGGAATTTATTCATTAAGTACCTCAACATACAGCTTTGGATTCCGCTACACAGAACTTAATGGAACATCGCATGCCTCACTACAGTTTTCTATTCCTTGCAGACAGAGTACCAGACGTGACTTCAGAGCCTCTAGTCAGAGCAGGAATGAGTTAAGAGCTTCAGGCTTCTCCTGAGACAAGCCTCCAGAACCAGCTGATATCCTTGTTTCCCCTTCACCCTGAGGCAAACTAACTCAGCCAATTCCTTGAACTTATTTGAGCTGGAGATAAATTACCAAAAAAACCCAAGGAGGCATCATAGGCACTAGTCCTAGGCTGTAGTACTCTAAAAATCATATATCTATTTCAATTCCAATATTGTGCCATTCAGGCACAATGACAAGTCCATTATGTTTTGCACAGCACAGAAGCCAAGCATTTTGCAGTCTCAGAGCTAGGTACTTCCTAGCTTTCCTGTCCTAATGGAGATTTCTCTGCCTGCTCACCTGTACATAATTATGATAGGCAGCAAAGCCAGAGCAACTAGAAGTGACCTTCAGGGCACTGGAAACAATTATGGCCTCTATGAATTATATGATGAGTGATGACGCAAATGAGAGCTCACAATTATTATTCAGAGTGAAATCAAAGACCTTGAGCTATTTTATGACTGTCACATTATCATTTTAAAAATATACAATAAAAAATCTCTACTCTTAATCAATAGTACCTTGGTTCCTTATAATGAAATCAATTCATTCTTTACCAGTACCCACTTGCATACTACTATGTACTCATGTACTGTGTCTTAATGGTTTCAACTAAATTATTGAATTATGTCTATAATTCACTGTTTGACCTTCCTAACAATTAAAGCTATCTAAAAATAGAATGGGTTGTCTTGTTAAGTAGTCATTGAACATCTTCAAGGTTGGATTGCCACTTGTAGCATTGTAAAAGGGATTTATGTTTCAAGTAAGAGTTGTATTAGAAGGCCCCTGTGGTCTCTTCCAACAATAATGATGTCTGAATCTCCCTCTCTGTATCTCTTTTTCCATATATATGTGCAGATGTGTACATGTATATATATATATATGTGTGTGTTCATATATACACACATACTACATCCAAACATATATACATATGCATGCATGTATGTTTAAGGGTAGACCTCCCCATTGATTACTCCAATGCACTGTTTAAAGGTATACTTTTCTTAGGTAAGAACACCTCTTCAATCAGAACTGTAAATGGGACCTGCATGCCTCTTTGCATCAAAGCAGCTATTATATTTTGCCAAGTTCTAAGGAATTTGCATATAAAAGAAGAGGTATTTCAGAACCAGTTAGAGATTCTGCGGGTCTAGAACAGTGGTTCTCAATCTTCCTGATGCCTCAACCCCTTAATACAGTTCCTCATGTTGTGGTGACCCCCAACCATAAAATTATTTTCGTTGCTACTTCATAACTGTAATTTTGCTACTGTTATGAATTGTAATGTAAATATCTGATATGCAGAATGTATTTTCATTGTTACAAATTGAGCATAACCCACAGGTTGAGAACTGCTGGTCTAGAAGTAAAAAGCAAGGAGTAGGTCTAACAGAGCTGAGCCAGAAAGAATTGGCAGCTCAGGGGCAACCAAAGTAACCAGTGAAATGACAGAAAAGGTAGGACCAAGCTCTGTCTGAGAAGGGAAATACTGAGAAGGCCCAGAAAGCCTCTAGGTATCTCAAAGCAGAAGACAAAGACTGAGTCTTTGTAGATTGTAGACTGAGAGAAGTTCTAAGAAAAAGGTCTCCTCTTCCTCCATCTTTCTTTCTTGGTACCCAATTTATTCACATCCATTGTTTAACATCATCTGCTGCTTTGTTTTGGAAATGTTTCTGGTAACCCAAACCTGAACTGCAAAGAGACCAGTGGTTAAGTAGACATAGTTATGAATGTAAATTAATAAAGAGTGCAAAATCTCTGCCTAAGGGTTATAAATTTTCCTAATTGGTAATTCAGAGTGACTGTGACTGTATTCATATTTTTTTATATAAAACAAATTCCCTAAAATCTCAGAGAAGGAAACTAGGTGTACATAAGTGTTATTTTATTGCCCTCTGGCTTAAAATGAGCTAGTTAGTATAAAAGTGTACTGCATACAAGTGTATGTATGTATGTATGTGCATGTGTGCAGTAAAATCAGGGCATTAGACCAGATGAATTCACAACTTTATCATTTGTTACCTATCTAACTTCAGACAAGTTACCACCTCTCTGGGTCTCAGTTTCCTTGTCTGTGAAATTGTGGGAGCAAATTGGCTAGTTGAACTCAGATTTCTTCAAGCCCTATATATACTATTCTTCTAAATAAAAGATACTTTTATCATGCCTTCAAGAGAAGTAAAATTGATTTGAGTCCAAGCAAATAGTAGGTCAAACATAAACTGAGGTGTTCAAGTGTAGGAGGTAGAAGACTTGTCACTGGGTACACCATACTCCATGGAACATGTGTCACAGTAATCGGAGGTTTCTCAGTCACTTGCATCAACGTTGGGATAACATGTTTCAATAGTTTAAACTTGGTGACAATTATCAGAGAGAGGGGAGGTACTTCAAAGAGAACTGGCCATGAAGCCAGGGAGAGCTTGGTCTGGCTGAACCTTTCAACAGAGATGAGACATTATCCTATAACTGTAAAAAGTCGTTTGTTGATTGAATTTGTATAACTCTGCATTTGGGTATGAATATGATCTCCAGGCTCACCAACTATGGTAGGCTTGGAATTCTATGGAAGTTTATTGTTGAATTGTATAAAAGCTGAATAGACTTTACTGGGACATTACATGGCTATAACACGTGGACCTTTTTGTGACTCTTTAGTTCAAATAACTAGAGGAGGTCCTTGTGTGGATAATTTTTGAGCTTCCTATCTCCCCAGAGAGCTTTCCAAAATTGGAGATATAGATAAAAGTGTGTCAACTGTGACCCACTTGATTTGATGAGGACAGCAACTCTTATTTGGGATGAAGTAGAACACATCCCATAGAGCATGTATGAATCTTATTTGACTCCCCTCGGCCGCTTCCAGGAACACGTGCTTAGTGATGAAAGAATCTGGGATTATGAAACAATCATTTGGTCCCTGTGTTGGCTGCAGGGGCAGGGGGCTGCATCAAAGATTGGTCAATGAGCCAGAAAGAACTGCTCACTTAATAGACTTTCAAAGGGGAAACTTCTACTCTTGATCTCTTCTTTCTCTGTCCCCAACATGACGTAACAAGGATTGGCATGTCTATCGAAAGTTTTGGTAAGCTCAGTTTATGCCAATTCTCTAGGCAGGAGATGTTGGAGAGACAGCTTTGGGAAGAGTTATGATGATGTGCAATGAAACTGCTTTGGAATGACTATAGAAAATGAGTAGAGACATTTTGTAATAGTTAAGTTCTACTAATCACGTAATTAGGAGAAGACTTTTTGATTGGTTGTGTTTCTGGTAACTGAGATGTTTTCAAAAAGGCCTTATTAAGTCTTGCCAGTTTCTCTTTCTGTTTGTACTTGATCTTGGTAGAGCTCTTTAAACTCCTATACTTGTAGTATCCAGTGAGGGGTAATACTTTAAGAGGTCATGTGGTCTTACAAATACAAGCCTAGGTTCTTTGGCTGCCCTGGTATTTATTCTTCCATTTTTTTTTAATGAAAAGAGAATAGTATCCCAATGTCCTAGCATCCAGATTGTGCAAACAGCTCATTATGAGTGTCTCAAAGGGGAAGGAATGATCTTCAAGAGTAACCTTTAGGATCCAGTCTAGTGGTAGCTGAGAAATAGTACCAGTGCTGCTTTGGATATAAATTTTGTGAAACCAGTGAGTTGTAGGAACTCTCCCCAGAGTTTAAGGAGAAAGAAAAGAGTGTGCATTCCCAATGTGCCGGGTTGAAATGTTTACATTTTTATTATTTCTCTTTCCTCCTTGTATTATTTCTCTTTCTTCTCTTTCTTTAAATTAAATATTTCCTTGTGAAAACTACTTGATATAAAGTCATTAAATGAAACTGGGAAGCCAGTGACTAACATCTAACAGTGTGTGTGTGGGGGGGGGGACACAACTGGTCAAGGCTCAAGCTGATAGTGTTAAAGAGAAAGAAATCCCTCCAGCTCCTCAGACACTAGAACGATGAAGGCCACGTGTGACCACCCTGGCTCTGAGATAGTGAGTGAGAGAATGCTTGCCACAGTATGGTATAGAACTCTCTTTCTGGAACTTCCTAGGAGAAGGGGAGAGGGATTCCTCAATGTCCTGCAGTAACTACTCATATAAGTCATTGATCACAGATGTTGCCTAGATAAGCCTGAATCTAAAGTTTGGAGGTTTGTACCACAAATGTTAAACCACTCTTCTTGTCTTCCCTTTGCCTAGATCCCAATCACAGATTCTTCTCCTTTATTTGGCTCCTTTTAAACACTTCTTTATGATACTCTAAACATAGGGTTGTTTTGGTTATAGCAATTTCTCTATGAATGTGCCCTCCCTTTGATTCCTTTCTCCTCTTTTTTCTTGTTGAGTTGAATATATTTTTAAACCAAATTCTGTGTGTATGTGAGTATTCACTCTGTGTGTGTATGTGTGTGTGTGTGTGTGTGTGTGTGTGCGTGTGCGTGTGCGTGTGTGTGTGTGTGTACCCTTATTTGGTCACGTTAGATAAAAGTGGGATTCTGACTCCCTGTAATCTTTCCTCTTTGTTTGCATACCTATATATCCCAATACTTTTCCTCTCCTCTTCCTCCCTAATGTATTCTTTTTTCCCCTCCTTTTCCTTTCTTCCTTAAAAATCATTGAAACATAACAAAAGTATTCTCAGGCCCTTTGGCTTATGTAACTCCCTCTGTGGCCCATGATGAGGTTTCTTCCTATTTTTCTCCCTACTAGGATGCAAATTCATAGTCCTTAATATCATTCCTCACTCATATTTACTTTCTTATGTTTTTCTTGACTCCTTTGTTTGCATTTCAAAGTTTCCACTCAGCTCTGATCTTTTCACCAAGATTGTTCAGAAGAACTTTTCATTAAAGAATTTCATTAAAGACACATTTTCCCCTGTCAGAGTAAAATCATGTTTTTCTAAGTTATTCATAATTGTAAACTTATATTTTTTTTTTGCCTTTTGGAATATTGAAGTCCAGTTTTGCTGTTCCTTGACATTAATATACACTAAATCTTGTGTAGTGCTGACTGACTCCTTGGCACTTGACCTCTTTTATTTTGGCTACTTGCTATATTTTTACTTTGAGTTAGAAGTTCTGAGTGCATTCCTGGAGATTTTTGTTTTCAGATTTATTTTAGGAGGTGACTGATGGGTTCTTTCTATCTTCACTTTGGCCACAGCTTTAATAGATTTGGGTAGTTTTCTGTTCTTACTTCCCAAAATATGATATTAAAGGATTTTTGTTGTTATGGTTTTCAGGTAGAAAAATTATTCTTTTTTCCCTTTTTAAAAAAAATATTTAATTTTAATTTACAACATTCAGTTTCACAAGTTTTTGAGTTCCAAACTGTCTTCCTTTCCCTCTCCTCTCCTCCCCCCACCCCCAACCATGGTGGCATACAACCTGGTATAGGTTCTGCATATACCTTCACATTAAACATTACATACATAATACATGCATACCAGTGGAGGTCAAAATCATGTTTATTTCTACCAGTAGGGCCCAACTCTACCTGCCTATGATGGGGAAAAGATTAAAAAAAAAAACAAAAAGCAACAAAGTTAGATTCTCCTTTAGACCACTACACATGCTTTACTTCTCACATGTAAACAATCCTTTCCGCTAGAGTTACGGTAATGCTCCTGGGTCCTGACTTCTATCCTCTTTAGGACCCCCTCACTAAAAGTGTGTATGTGTGGGTGTATGCATGTATTATGTGTGTGTGAGAGACGACAGATTCAGGAGGCAGAGACAAAGACAGAGCATGGAAACTTTTTAAAGTGATTCAAAACTTCTCTTGGTCCTCAGATAATTAATTGGGGTATCTCTATCCCCAATATCAGAAATGTCTCTGAGATCTTGTAAAGAATCTAGCATTGCCCTTTCACATGCTTCTCCCAATGGGTCGTACCAAAGAACCACAACAAACTCCATGTGGCTAAGTTGTGGTTGGCTTCTCAAATTTTAAATTAAAAAAAAAATTTATCACGATCGCTAAATTTCAGAGATCCGTATATTTGTATTTTCTCATTTTGGGGGTCTGTCTTATCCTTCAATGGCTGGCTATGTCCATATACAATTATAGAATTTAGAATTACTTTTTCAGTTGCAGCGTCATTTCCAAAAAGTCATTTAAAACAAACAAAACAAAAATTACATGAATATATCTTAAAGCTGTGATGAAACTTTTTTAGGAGCCTTCCTCTAAGTGAATGGGGTAATGATGAATAATTGAATAATACTCAAATAATTAAATTCATTAAATAATACTCAAAGGTATTGAATTTTACTAAGGGCTGAACTTAACTAGTCCTTTTAAATTTGTCCTTTTCTAAAAAGAGGAAAACCTCCTCTCTAAACCGAATAATTCAATCCTTCCAGATTGCTTTGAAGGTAAACTAAGTTCTGAAAAGATCTTCTAGTCAAATTTAGAAGACAATTAAATTACCAGAATGAAAGGCTCAACAAAACTTCAGGACCCACTTTTTACTGTAATTATCTTTAAGGTATAGTTTTTAAGAACACAGGGCATCCTGAAATTATTCTCTTTTTGCTAAATAGCCACTGGCTGTTTTCAATCAAATCTTTCAGGAACAGAAAGTGCCTTACATAAGAAACCATCATATCTAGAGGCATCACTAAAAGCACTAAACAGAAGCATGAAGGCCAGTCTGTACTGCCCATCCCCTATTTGAATGGTCCCCTGAGGATGGTTGGTCCCCTCAGCCAATCAAGTCTTCTAGACTATCTCAATACCTTTTTAGGAAAAAGTAGTCTAACCTGATTGTAGGGAAAAAGGAGAGTTAGAAATTTGCTCCTATCAATATCCTTCCATTGCTGAAGTGAGTGGCAGAGCTCTGTCGACTATCTACAAACATTAGCCAGACTGTTGTACTCTAAAGATGAGATAGTGGTCCAGTTACCAATGAGTAGACATACTCCTGGGAAAGCTAGGTTGTACAGTGGGTAGAGCACCAGGCCTGGAATCAGATAGATCTGAGTCTGAATCTGGGCTCAGTGACTTACTAGCTATGTGATCCTGGACAACTCACTTAATCCCTATTTTCCTTAGTTCCTCATCTATAAAATGGGGACATACTAGAGGAAAAAAATGGGAAATGATTCCAGTACCTTTGCCAAGAAAACCTCACAGGCAAAGTCCATGGATTCACATAGAAACTGAAAACGGAACAACAGCACAACAAAGATTCTTCTAGAGAAAATGTGTAATATCAGTCGACATTCCCAGCATGAAAGAACATCGAAGATGGAAGGAACTTTGAGCTGCACAGAAAGATGGTTCACAGATTCTCCTTGCAGAATTGAACAGAAGAATTGAAAGATGTGGTTATATTTTTTATCCAAAAGCAACTCTAAACATTATTTCATGGTATATATTCATCCTGTATTTCAGAGCTAATTGTAAGCATTTGTAATACCGAGAGGAGTATTTTTGTAGTTTATGAACAAGAGAAGTAGGTAGTTTAACCCCATGGAAAATTTGATAAGACCCTCCAAATTAAACCAACATGTACTTTAATACTTAATGACTCTTGCAAAGTTCCTGATGATCACCCAAGGGAGGATAGTTAAAAATACATTTTAAAAATTGGTTCAACAGCAAGAAACTGAAAAAGAGTTCTATTTTTTAGCCAATAAAGAAGTCTCATTCCTGTATACCATGAATTGTTTCTTAAAGAAAAGAATGGAAAATGTTAGACATGGCCAGCCCAGAACAAGATTACAAAAAATGAAATTGATTTTATTTCAACAGACAAAAAAGAACTGGTTATCAATGTGGGAGCCATTTCCAAATCAGCTATCTCAGTACAGTTAAACCATTAAGTTATTAAAGGAAAGTTCAAGATCAATACCAAACTAAAAGAAAGAATAAAAAGCAAAAAGTTTTGGTGTGCTGAGGCAAGTCCCATCTGACCTACTTAAATAAGCGGCATATGCTGAAAAATGACAAATGAGTAAAAAAAAAAAAGATTATTTCCTAAAGAAGTTTAACTGATGAAAATCAATCACTGTCCCCAGTGACCTCTATGAAAAAGCCGAAATAAGACTAAAGAAAACAAAGATGTGAAGAACAAGGGTATACTGAAGAGAGGTGTTTTGGAGGTGACACTCTTTTGAGGCCACCAAGGGAGCAATTCTCAAGATATCTTAGTGTCACATGGAATGATACAGTCGCTGAAAAATGAAAGTTTCAGGCTACCCCAACACCAGTGGAGAGGTACATGGAGAGTATGATAAACCTGTCTGCAAAGAACTACTCAGAAGAAACATAAAGGCTGTCTGAGATATGTAAGATTGAAAAATCCTTGTAGGACATCAAAGGAAAATCCATATTGTCAACAGGTATCCTGGCATTGTCAAAAGATATAAAACAAAATTCCCAAAATGTTGAGTAGACCCCTCAAGATTTGAACATGATACTAGCTATGAGAAGAGGTGCATGGGTTTGATCTGTATCAATGGAGGGACTACCTATATCCATGAGATTATAGATCCATAGAAATCTGTATGTATACGTTTGTGTGTGTGTATATGCACACACATACATAGAGACACACACATATATGTACATACACTTCTGTATACATACGCATATGTACATATATGCATAAATTATATAAATATATTAATCCTATCTATCTATCTTTCAATGTCTATCTAGAAGTGGTATTGTGACCCTCTCTCTTCTCAAGGGCACAAGTATATTTTTCTTCCTACAGAAAGCTGGCAATGTTCTTGCTGTGATGAAGTTGAAAAAGGTTATCAATCTATTGAGTCTCTTCTATTTATCTGTTTCTGTGACTTTTACAGACCATTGAGAGGAATGATGGCAAGTTGATAAGTGTCTCTTAACCACAGTTTCACTTAAATTCTTTGTTTTGCTAAGTAGCATACTCAAAATTATATTTCCAAGAGTAAGAATTGAAAGAAATTAAAAGGAATTTTTTGAGCTAACTCAGATAAGAATTAGCCTTGAATGACAGCAAAGGAAACAAAGTATTAAATGTTAATTAAAGTAACAGATTTAAACATTCCAGAGGTCAAGTTAACTGGGTGTGGCCAAATCGATTTACGTCATAAATGAGTTGAACAAAGCCCTTGGAATAGAAGCTAAGAAGTAAAAAGACTCTTTCCTCTATAGGGAGAAGACACCAAGATCCATTCTATCCAACAAAATTTTATCAAGTGCCTATTATACGCAAGGCATTGTGCTAAGTGCTAGGGATGCAAAGAGAAAAAAATCCCAAACAATCCTTATGCTCAAGGACTAGCATTCTACTTTTCGTACCTCATATTTCCCCAAGGACAATCAACAATTTTCTTTACAACTTAATAGATTCCCAAGCCTCAAAGCATAAAGAAGTTCAGTTATAAGTTAACGAAAAGAGGGAAGACTTATATAGAAGTCTAAAAAGAAGTAATGATACTCACCAGTGAGTAACTCTTCCTCCTGAGACCTGCATAGTCCTTGTGGCTTATAGTACTGACCTGGATAGAGCTCCAGCAAAGGACATTTAGTGTTTGGGCTTCCACACTTTCATTTCCCTTTACATTCCTGCTCTCTGTATGTAATATATTGCTAGTTTCCTGCAGTCCTTGCAGGCCAACCACCATACCCCATAGTCCTCATTTTCTGCTTCCTATTGTTGCTCCCTTCTTCCACAGCTCTCCTTCCTAGAGATCTCTTTGGCTCCCAGCATTGTAGCCAGCCGCTTTTGATATGCTTTGTTGTTCTGTCATTTGCCTCAAATTCCAAAAGATGGTGCTAACTTCTTTCCCCAAGAGAATAGCTTTTCCAATAACTGGCCTAATAGGGGAAGAATGTTCTGAGTATATTTTAAGCTCAAAAGCACATCACCAGTAGCTGTAAGCTCTCCTTTGTCCACAGTCCCTACAGCCCCAGTTCTCACACACAAGGGCTGTCTTCCAGCTATAGGAACATTATTCCATTGGATTTCATAATTAGTACTCTGTCTCAAGCCCTAAGTAGGCTCATAGAGACTCATTACTGTTTGCCTATTCTCTCTCCCTAGCACTGTATCTTCCTATACTGGCACCAACTCAGTTCAGAGGTTCACTGAGAGCACCCTGTTTTCTCCCTGATTGTCTTTCCTCTGTGTGATTAGCAGGGCTATTCAAATTAGAAAAAGCCATCTAGGATCTTCTAAAAAATAACCATATTTCAGACAGCCCAATATACTGTACAGACAATGAACTGAAGGAGTCTTTCACCCATGACTGAGATAATGTTCACCTGCCAATTTATGGAGCTATAGTCTTGGAAAGACAAGGAGAAATCAGGAGGAGATTCATATGGTCAATGAAACAAGCGTCTTTCATGATAAGAATATGGAATCAACCATGAAAGGTCACAGACTCATAGGAATCTTTCCTGGTCTGACTGGGCCTTTTTGCAGAAACATAGTTGGACTTCAGGAGAGGAGCTGAACCAGAGGAACACACATTCTCTATACACAAGGTTTCCAGTTAATTGAAACTAGACCATTGGAAGGAGGAGTTGGACCAGGAGATGTTTTCTTTTTACTCTCACTAATTACCATACTTGGCTCTCTTGAGGACGGGAGGTCTAGTCAAAGTTCAGCCTTTAATTAGTGTAATCTTGGACAAAATGTCACTTTGACTCTTGGAGTCTCAACTAATCCGTAAAATGAGGGTGGGCTACATGACTCACAGGGTTCCTTTAAACATTTGTATTAGCTGAGCCTGATATTTTATATTACCTTTGGCATACTGGCTATAGGTTGCTGACCAATTCATATAATTCAACAAGTCTTTTTGTTGAGGGTACACTGTGTGCACAGCACTATTTTAGGATGAAACTTTGCATAGCTAAGCAATGACTCATTGGCAGGGGAGAGTGGCAGGAGAGCTGGATTTATACACATATTTACAGTTAGCTTTGTAAAATCCATCTCAATCTCCTGGGGCTTCTTAGTACATTGGAAACATGGATCATATAAAGTAGGTTCACTGTAACCTTTTGTCAACTTCTCAACAGTGGCTCCCCAGATAGAGAAAAAAAGCATAGTTTGGCCATCTGTAACATTCTTGGTTGTGTGCTATGCCAAGATGAAAATCTAGGTTGCAGATGACATGTGCCAGGCTGTTGGCAGTAGAGCAATGGGCACTCAGTTCACAGATAGCATCCCTTTCCCCCAACCTGCTACTCCTGCCCAAGCATCAGGAACAGGATGGGAGAAGGGACCAGCATAGGCAGTAGTTAGGAGCTTACCTGGAATGCTAGCCTTCACATCATTTGCTCTTGAGACTGGTGTTACCAATAACAGGTGTGACTGACATCTAGGTGGAGAAGTTAGGGGGTGCAGTGGATAGAGCACTTAAGAGTCAGAAAGTTCTGAATTCAAATGTGGCCTCAGATTCTGGCTTTATGACCCTGGGCAAGCCACTTAACCTCTGTTTACCTCCATTTCCTTATCTGTAAAGGGAGGATAACAATAGATCCTACCTTCCAGGCTTGTCATAAGGATCAAATGAGCTAATATTTGTAAAATACTATATTAAAACTGTCATCATCATCATCATCATCATCATCAAGCTAAATAATTGTACTCTAAATAGTGCCACAGCCAAGACTAGATGCTCAGTCTTCTGAAATGTAATCCAATATTTCTACATTGCTACCTGGATTCTTTTGTGCATATGTGTGTATAAATGATGTGTGTGTCTAACACTTCTGATCTATTGGCTTACTTTAGGCATACTTGGCCAACCTACTTTAATTTCTTGCCTTGTGATAGAAGGATAGGTATGTCAGCTAGGATTAATGTCATTTGAAAGTATGTTGATTATTATTGGATTAATTCACATATAATTCACTTATATCAATCAGTAATGATACAAGAGATGCTGCACATATTTCAAGAGTACACAAGCACTCTGAGTAGCGGATTCTGATTTGAACTAGGAGTTTGCTGAGTTCTGTCAGTATTTCTCTGAAGAAAAAAGGAAAAGAAAAATCCCCAACCAGGTGAGCTTTGATGGTCCAGAGACTTGGGAGTCTGATTAGTATAATTATCATTATTATTATATTTTGTGTCATAGTATGGCTTTTATTCTTTTTCAGTGTGTGATACTTTCATATATATTATTGCCAGAGTCATAATATAATGGGAAGGAAGAAGGAGATACCTCTCTGACTTTAAAATCCTCTTGAGGTAGTATGGTATGGCAGGGAAAGCATGCGAGTTCTGGTCCTGCTTTTGTCACTAACTAGTTCTGTGACTTTGGGCTAGCCACTTAAGCTCTCTGGAATTCATTTTTTCTTATCTGTGAAATGAGAGAGTAGGGAAAAAAAATGACAGTAGAAAGCTTTGGGATGTATAGTAGCCCCTCCCCCCCCCAAATTTGCTAATTCCAAAACTTTTAGAATTGTAGCAGAAAGTAGGATGGCTGGTTTTGTGTGTTAGAGGGTAGAGGGGAGTGGCAGGAGTGAGGAGAAGGCCATGAAGTAGTGGGAAGGAGAGGTTCATAAAACTAAAAAGTGTTTACATTGGAAGAACTGGGAGAAAGGTAGGAGCTCTAGAGAAGGAATCAATGAAAGACTTTTGGCAAAATGGGGTATAGAAGGAAAAAACACTTATACTTATTTTCTTTGTAACTCAGCTTGCATTTATTAAACGTCTAGAAGGTTCCAGCTCTCTACTAAATGCTGAGAGCACACACACAAAAAGGTTGTGAGCCTGATGGACTGGGAGGATGGTTGCACCCTCCACAGTAATGGGAAGTTAGGAAGAGAAGAGGGATTGCATATGCATGTATGGAGGGGAGGATAATGGGTCCAGTTTGGGACATCTTGAATTTAAATTGTCTACAGGATATTAAGTTCAAGATATAGAGTAGATAGTTGGAGTTATGAGCCTAAAGGTTGGGAGAAAGGTGAGGGCTGGACAAACAGATCTGGGACTCATTTGCATAGAGATGATATTGAAACCATGAGAATTGACAAAATTGCTAAGTGGAATGGTATAGAGATGAAAGACAAGGGGGCTCAGAACAGATCCCTGGAGGTGGGGGGAGAGGTATTAGTGGGCACGGTCTGGATGAAAGTCCAGCAAAGGAGGCCAGAGGACAAAGAAATAGGAGGAGAGCCAGGAGATAAGTGTCATGAAAACTGAGCTAGAAGAGAGTATCAAAGAGAAAAGTGTGGTCAATACTGTCAAAGATTTCAAAAAGATCAAGGATAAGAACTGAAAAAGTGACATTAGATTTGGCAATTAAGTAATCATCAGTAATTTTGAAGAAAGCAGCTTCCATTGAACGATGGGGTCAAATTTCTGTTTAATGATGAGGTCATTTTGCAAAGAGCCAGGAGAGTGAGAGGAAAGAAAGTGGACACATCAACTGGAGATGGCTATCTCAAGGATTTTAGCCACAAGAGTAGTTATTAAGATGTTCAATAGTTTCAATATTAGGATGGTTCAGATGAGTGTTTTCTCTGGATGGGGGAGACATGGGCATATTTACAAGCAGAAATAAGGCAGCAATAGACAAAGAACAACACAGATTAGTAAGAAAATAGTGTTGATAGAGGGAGCAATCTGTTAGAGAAGACAGAAAGAATTGGGTCACCAGTACATGTAGAGGAGTTTGCCACCTCTTCATGTAAGAAAGGCCGTCTCATACCTATCAGATTGACTAATATGAAAAAAAAAATAAAATGATAAATGTTGGAGAAGATGTGGGAGAATTGAAACATTAATTCATTGTTGGTGGAGTTGTGAACTGATCCAACCATTCTGGAGAGCAATTTGGAACTATGCCCAAAGAGTAATACCACTTCTAGGTCTATATCCCAAAGAGATCATACAAAAGGGAAAAGAACTCATACATACACAACATATTTATAGCAGCTCTTTTTGTGGTTGAAAAGAATTGGAAATTGAGGGAATGGGTCCCATCAATTGGGGAATGGCTGAACAAGTTGTGGTATATGAATGGAATGGAATACTATTGTGCTCTAAGCAATGATGAACAGGCAGACTTCAGGAAAACCTGGAAAGATTTACATGAACTGATGCTAAGTGAAGTGAGCAGAATCAGAACTACATTGTACAGAATAATAGCAACACTGTGCTATGACAAACTTTTATAGACTAAACTCTTCTCAACAATACAATGATGTAAGACAATTCCAAAAGATTCATAATGGAAAATCCTATCCACATCCAGAGAAAGAACCATAGAGTCTGAATGCAGATCCAAGCATACTATTTTCATTTTCTTTTTCTTTTTTCTCTTGTGGTTTTCCCTTTTTGTTCTGATTCTTCTTTCACATCATGACTAATGTGAAAATGTATTTAATATAACTCATACCAGATTGCTTTCCATCTTGGGGAGGGAGAAGGGAGGTATAATGTCAAGCAAAGAAGTATGTAGCACCTTGTTTCAGTTCAAGTTTCTTTTGAGCCTTCCCTGTGATTATATCAAGTCTTTGTTAAGAAACAGAACTTGTGAAACCCACAGAGGAAGGAACTTGATGATGCAACAGAAAGAGTGGAACAGGGAGGAGCTAATAACCATATATAAGGAGAAGCCCAAGCTGGGAAAGAGCAGAACTGAGAAGGGTAATGGTTGTGGAGGCTGGCACTATGTTTGTCTGTTCTGTCTGTGTTGATTTTTGATTGTGATATTTTGTACAGAGGCCCTGGGACCTTACTGGAAGCCCTGAAGAAGAATTTTCTTGTTGTCTGTTTACAGAAGTCGTGGAG
>CM053581.1:431865204-431880264 GCA_028627135.1 Pseudochirops cupreus
AATCTAGGGTTTGGTTGCTGTTATTACTTTGCTTCTTATGCTTATTCTTACTCATGGTTGGTCAATCCGTGATTTTTTTTTAAATCTCTGTGGGTCTCTGCTTCCAGAAGGGAAAGCTCTGTCCCAAATCGCTGGGGTCCTCCCAGCTGCCGTAGCTCTCGGGAAGGTGCTGGGACCCTTCCTACTTACTTCCGGCTCACTGGATAATAAAGACTCCAAGACCGAGGCCCAAGATGGCGATCCGGATCCAGGCTGCTCAACACGATAGCACTGGCCTCAGAACAATTGCTTAGCCCCCTGTTATCTGCAGGCTGCGGGCGGGAAGCTGCAATGTGGAGGCGGGTGTAAAACCTCTGCCTTTCACTTTTCTGCTCTGGAGGCCTTTTGGCCAGACTGCTTTACTCTCCTAATCTTGCAAGTCCCACTGACCTAGTTCTCAACTGTGCTCGCAGCTGCCGCTAATCTGCTCACCACTCCTCTCGTCCAGCCGCCCCTGGGGCTCAGCAGGGGCTTCAGGCCAGGTTGGTTTCAGTTTGCAGTGCTGATATGGTTCCTTGTAGCCAAGCTGACTTTAGTGGGAAGTACCTTTGTGTGCGTTTTGGAGTTCTAGGATTGGTTTAGAGTCCTATTTATGGGTATTTTGGAGTGGCTATGTGAGTGCTGCGATATGTTGCTGCTGCTATGCCGCCATCTTGGCTCCGCCCCCCTGTATTAATGATTTATGTTGAATTCTCAGACCTTGTTGGTTGGTCTGTGTTGATTTCAAAGGCAGATAGTGAATTGATGATGGTGCCGGCACTGTGCATGAATATTATTGTGGCTCTGTTAAGCCTTGTCTTCCCAGAAACAGAAACTGCAAAGGACTTGAGGTAGACTGGGCACTGTGAGTTTCAATATGGAACTGGACAAGGAACTGGACGAGGAGGTGGATGAGATGCTGAGAGCTGCCTACCTGTGAATCCAGGTAACAATTGGGTAACTTCAGGCAGGAGCTGGACCCATGGAAGAGGAACCATGGAATCTGGGAGCCAGCCTCAAGTCAAGATGAAAACTCTCCCTGGATACTTAATGCTGACTGAGAAGATCATGATTTGCTGAGGCCTAGGGATGGGAGAACTTTGTACTGTGTACCTTGTACCTCTTAGGGATGATTGAGTTAAGGGTGGTAGGAAACTAATCTCCAATCAAGAGTAAGAAGACTTTTTGACTGAGAGATTAAGACAATGTGACCTATGTGGAGAGAACTTTGACCTTTGTACTTTGTATCCGTTAAGGAGGCTTGCTTCTTAAGGATGATTGAGTTAAGGACTTATTGAATCTTTTGTTTAAAACTATGTGGCCACTTTGGTGAAAACTGTGCAGCCACTTTAGTGATAAGTGTTATGTTACAACATTGTGAATGTTGTGCTTTGGTTTCTGTGAATGTTTTGCTTCAGTTTACTGCTGAATAAATAGAGAGTTCACTATACTATGTGATCAGAACCTTAAAGCTGTTCATAGCTCTGGAAAGCTGCTTGTGCTTGGCTTTACAGGGGGAGAGGAGGGAGGGAGAAAATAAAATTTACAACTCAAAATCTTTAAAAAAGTGAATGTTGAAAACTATCTTTAGATGTAATTTGAAAAAAAATAAAATACTATTAAGTGGGAAAAAAGAGGGCCATCTCTTCATGTGAGACCAGGGTTAAGGAAGAGATAGTTGCAGAAGGCGTTTTAGGGATGTGAAATAAGGAGAAGTGGCAAAAAGAAAGCTCTCTCAGAATCACCTCCATTTTTCAGTGATGTATGAGGCAAAATTATCAGCTGAGAGGGTGGGAGAAAGAGAGCTATGGGAGATTTAAAGAAGGGTGAAAAGATTCAGAAAAGCTACTATGGTGAATGGGATAGTAAGTATCTTAGGGAATTTAAAAAAGATTGCCTTGATACAGTGGAGGCACAGTTGAGATTATAGAAAATAAATTTGTGGTGCATCTAGGTAGCATCCAGTTAGCATGATTTTGTGAATGCTCTAGCTCTTTTTCAGTAGCAGTAAGAAAGTAGTAGTAGTAGTAGTAAGTAGTAAGTAGTAGTAGTAGTAGTAGTAGTAAGAAAGAGTGAAAGCAATGAATGGTGGGAGTAATCCAAGGCTAGGGTTTGGAAAAACAAGATTTTGGTAAGATAAAGGGGCAAAGGACTCCAGGGAAGGCAGTTTAGAATTGAACTGATCCATCAAGGGGTCAAAAAGGAGAAGGAAGGAGAATATAACTAGTATAGGGATGATGTCCTTGAACTAAGGGATGGACAAGTTGGAAGTCATATAAAAATGAAGAATAGGCCTTGGAGAGGTAGAATGACAATAGCTTATCATAAAATAAAGTAATTTCAGAGTTCATGAACACAGATGTGGTACACTTGTGAATGGTGGCAAGATCAACCCTATGAACATTTATGGGTGTAATTTTCTTGGGGTTAAGGATTAGTCATAAGGAATAAAGAAATTGAGGAATTTGAAGGTGAGGATGTTTTAGGGATTACTATTATGTATTTTGAAGTCTGCTAGTGCGTGTAGTATGAAGACAAGTGTGGAGAAGGAAAAAAAGACTGACTGAGGCAGGTCTGTAGGTAATAGTCACCAGAATATTGGTTGTGTGATAAATATGAATTGAATAAACTTCATAAGAAGAAAGGTGATTGAATGTGATAGAGGGAGAGGTCAGAAGTGCAATAGGGAGCAGAGAGAATTATAGTTCTCCTACTCTGACCAGTGAAGGGAGAGATATGAGGAAAAGTACAACCTATGCTGAAAAGGGTAGCCAAGGAATCTGTATCATCATGAAGGACTCAGGTACCCATGAGTGCAAGAACATGAAAGCTAATTTGTTGCCTAAAAGGACACAGTAGATAGGCTGAGTAGCTTTAGAGAGAGACATTGGACTAAAGGGATGTGAAGAAGTGGTGTGTCAGTGGGGCATTGGACAATGACAGCTGGAGGTGGGGCTCAGAGGTGGCTATGACAGAGTAGAAGTGTGTTGATCATTGAGGAATGAGTTTAGGTAGGTTATCATTATCCATAGGGGTTTGACCTCACCTCATCAGGCAGCTATGTGTGGTTGGAAAGTGGGGGAAATGGGAAGATGTACATGAGCAGGCAGAGCTATAGCAGGCAAGAGAGAATGGGATGGATTGGCTGCTTGGGGAGGCAGGTGCAGACATGACAACTCTTATGGAGCTCTGGGTCGCCAGAGAGGTTGTCTAGAGCTCAATGGAAAGATGCAGTCAGCTCATTCTTGCAGTCCTCAGAAAGAACTGAATACGGCACTGAGCAGAGCTATGTGTGAATGGAAACCTGGGCAGTCACTGCCAGGATGCATCAGATTCTCTCTCATCTTTATGCTACCTCCCTGAACCATTTGTAGGCTTATGGCGAAGAATTGGTGAGGGACGAATTGGGCATGGAGATCTAAAGGGAGGATGGAGGATGACAAGATATGTCTTTTATATTGTGAGATTCAAAAAACCTGTGCTTAAATCTTGGTTCTGCTATTTACTATGTGTGTGACCTTCGAGAAGCCACTTTGTATACCTATGTTTCTTCAACCATATAATGAAGAGGTTGAACTAGACAGTCTCTAAAATCCTCTCCAGTCCTAAATCCTCCTATCTTATGAATAACAAGACCTGTTCTAGGTCTGGAAACACTCCTATTTCCAGCATCCTGAATTGCTGATAATGACTGTTAAAAAGCATAGGCCTTCAACCCTAAGCTTAGAGGTCTTAGTGATCCAGGGAGAAAACTACTTTAATCCTCTACTTTCTTGGCAGGAAGCCCAGCTAGGTCTACTTATTTCCCTCAGCAATCCAAAAGCAAGCCCCTGAGCGAGATTTCCAGAAGAGCTATTTAGTTCCATGGTGCTCTTGCCAGGGAAAATGGGCAGGAAGCTCCTACTGACTGGTTCAGTAATCCCATCAGTCTCTCTCCCATGCCTTTGAACTCCTTCACTAACTGCAGTTTACAATGGGCCTATTAAAGCCCTAATTGGATAGTTAACGCACCAACCATTAGCAGTTGCTAATGAGGGAATCTAGGGGATTACTGCATCAATTATCGGGTTTGATTTCCATGGTGCATACAGCCAAGAGTGGCTTCTGTGAATTCCTGGGATAAATGTTACAGTGAGTGTCAAGTAGTAAACATATTCAATACTTTATCAACACACTATAAATACATATAGATGTTTATGTAAATGTATATTCATGTGTGTGTGTGTGCGTGTGTGCATATCCATACAGTACATAAGGACTCACATACCTATAGAAAACAGATAGCTATAAGGATGACTCTGGAGCTGGATTAGTAAGCATTCCAATGTTCTGTACTTTCCACCTGTGTTACAGAAGGTTAGAACTAGAAAAGACCTTGGAGATTGTCCAGGCCAACCCTTAAGTTTCTTTTTTTAATTTAGTTTTGTTTTTTTCAATTAATAAACATTTATTTTCTCTCTCTCCCACCTTTTGCCATCGAACAATAACAAAAAGAAAACCCTCATAATAAATATATATATTTAAGCAAGGCACATTTTAACTTTAGCCATTTACCCAAATCTTGCTTCTTGAATCTATTACTCTATCAAGAGGTGGGTAGCATGTTTCATCTTCTGTCTTTTGGAATCTTTGTTTTTCATTGCATTTATCTCATGTCTTTCAAAGTGTTGTTTATAATGTTTCTCTTGTAAATAATACAAACCTCTCTATTTAATTTTTATAGCCCTGTACAACCTGATCCCTACTTTCTTTTCTAGACTCATTGTATATTACTCTGTTTCTTGAACTCTGACATCCAGGGAACACATCTCCCCACTCTGTGATGTTGCACTGGCCATCACTTCTGGCTGGAATGAACTGCCTTCATAACTTGATCTCATAGAATCCCTCTCTTCCTTTAAGTTGCAGTTATAGCACCATTTTCTAGATGAAGCCTTTTGTGATTCACCTTTTCCAGCTGCTAGTGCTCTTCCTCCAAATTACCGTGCGCTAAAATGTGTATGTGTGTATTATAAATGTGTGTATATCTATACCTATATATATACACACATATATGTTTATATACACATAGATATACACATTTATATACACACATATATTTGTATCTTAACTTCACATTTATATTCTATGCTCTGTATTTTTTAAAATGTATTTTTCCCCTTATCAGAATGAAAGCTCATTGTGAGTAGGTATTATTGCACTCTTTTTAAATGTATCCCTGTCACCTAACACAATAAATTTTTGTTGATTGATTGAGTGTACAAATTGCTCTCCTGGTGCTGCTCACTTTATTCTGCATCATTTCATACAATTCTTCCCATATTTCTCTGAAACTATCCATTTCATCAATTTTTATGGCATAATATTTTCATATACTCATATATAGGTCATATGTCATATAATACTCATATAATATTGTTTGTTTAGTAATTTTTCAGTAGATGGGTAACCTGTTAGTTTGAATTTTTTAGCTACTTGGAAAAAAAACCAACTGCTCTAACTTTTTCTACAGGTCCTTTCCTCTTTAACTGATCTTAACCAGTTAATCAACGAATCTCTATCCATTAAGTGCCTACTGTGTACTAAGTAGTGCAGATAGAACAAAAAACAAAATTAAAAAAACTTAGTCCTGCCCGCAAAGATTTTAGTCTGTACACAGACACATATGTATGTATGTATGTCTGCATGGATATAGGTATACATCTCTGTGTACACACATATAAATATATACATATCAACACACATGCACGCATGTGTACATAAAAAAGATATATTGTTTTAAGGATAAATTTCAGTTTATCTCAGCAAAAAAGCATTAAGATTAAGTGGAAATGAGAAGGCTCAGATGAAAGGCAAGAGAGTTTCAGATATGAGAGATAACAAATGAAAATGCAGAGTCTGGAGATAAAATGTCTTTTTCAAGGAACAATAAGGAGCCTGGTGTCACTGAGTCACAGAGGACATGGGGGACATGTCCATTTCATTCACATGTTTATCTTCTCTGAAGACTATTACAATAGAACAAAACCACTCCTGTGTAACTTCTTTTATGACCTTTGGAGACATTAAGGTTCTAAGAAAACATTTATTTCTTCTACTTCTATTAGCAAGTAAACATATCATTCTCACATAATTCCTCACAATTGATCCAATTTGTATGCCTCTATTTGTTTCTCTTGATCCATGTATTTTCATTCCAAAGTATCTACCTGATTCTGACCTTTGCATCAGGAATGTTTGAAAAACCTCTTTTTTTTTTTAAGGTTCATTTCCCCTTTGAAAGATTATACTTAGTTTTGCCAGATAGGTTATTCTTGGTTGTAAGCTTTACCTTTTGTTTCTTGGAATGTCGTATTCCAAACTTTCCTCTTCTTTAAGGTGGCATCTGATACGTCTCATATAATTGTAATTGTGGCTGCTTGGTGCTTGAATTCTGGGGTGTGCCAAAAGCCAATTGTTCAATTTTCACAGTGAGCATTTATGCCACAAAATCATCAAATGCTACAAATCAGGATTTGATTTATTTTTTTAATTGTCTAGATTTAAGAGAGTGCTAATAATGCAGATTAAGTTTAAAAGTGTTTTGAATGTACAGTTGTTGGTTTTTTTTTGAGAGATGGTTGTTAAACATTTACCCAACTCTCCCTTGTATTATCTCTCTTTGATCGCTGGAAGTATTTTTTCTTTGACTTAGAATCTCTGGATTTTGACAATTATGTTTCTAGGAATTTTCCTTTTGGAGTTTCTTTCAGATGGACATTATTAGATTCTTTTTACTTTCACCTTGCTCTCTGGTTCGAAGAGCTCTGGGTGATTTTCATCTCTGATTTCTTGAAATATGTTATATAAAAGTTTTTTTTCCTCAAGTCCAAGTAATTTGGATTTTTCATTTAATTTTTTAAATTTCAAAATATTTCTTGTTGTGTCATTGAATTGTTTGTGATTTGTTTATTCTAATGTTCAAGATATTCAATTCTAGCATAATGTTTACTACCATCTATTTTAAGGTGTTCATTTTCATCGATAATTTTTTCCTCCCCCGTGAGTCTATTCTGTATTTCTTGTTTCATTATCCCAGATACCTTTGTAGTTCTTAGGGCTGAGATGTGTGGACTTACTTTCCCATCTTGGGCTTATTCCTTGGTTATCTCTCAGTCCAAGGTGTATCTTCATTTAGTGTTTATTCATTTCTCTAACTTTTTATTCAAGATTAGGTGGGGACTTTTCTTGGGTCAAACTGTGCTCCTGAACAATGAGGGAAGGCTCTGCTTAGGCTTAAGTGTGATGGCTAAGACCAAGTTCTCCTTTCTACACAAATAGTTTGAGTGTATCTTCTGCTATGGATGCAGACCCAGGATACCGGATTCTCTGTTGTGCCTGGATGCTGGATTGGGGTAGAGCTTCCTGGACACTGTTCTGGACCCATCACCTGGCAGGGCTCCCAAGCTGCCCTCTGCTGGGTGGTACTTCAGGCTGGTCTCCGGTGGCACCCAGACTTTACGACGTCTTATGTTGGTTGCTGCTCTGTGCTTGTTGCCCAATGGACTTCTGAGACTTCCTTGCTCTGGACCTGTCTCATTATGTAGGCCCAGGGCTTGTGTTCTCCTGGGGCTCTGGGACTATCTCTGAGCCTGTGACCTCTTGTGGGGCCAAACTGCTGCATATTATGCCTTCTACCTATAGGAAACTGTCTCTCTTCTGTACTACCTTAGCATTCAGGCACTCTTTTTGGTTTGGAGAGTTTATAGCTGTTCCTCTAGCATTTTCTTCATCATTGTCCCTTCCAGTATCATATAGTTAGAAAGTTACAATACCTGAATTTGAACTCGTCTCCTCTAGCCATTCAGTTTCAATGGTTTTTCCCCCTACTTTATATGCTAGCTCTATTCACTTCCAGGGCTCTCTATATTCCTTTACCCTGTAAAGCTATACTCTGTTCCCCATTTCCTAAATGTATTAACTACAATATGATGTTTGCTTGATTGTAAATCAAGTAAAGTTAACAAGGGTTTCTTGTTTTTTCATAATGTCCATGACATTTTGCTAAAACTCATAGAAGAAGAATAAAAGATTTCTGTTCTGTACTCAAGTAGTTTACAGTATAATTAAGGAGACATAATATATGCACATGGAACTAAAGAACAACGTAGCCTGGTAAAAATTAAATGCTAGATAATGAGCTAACAAATTGCACGTGCAGGGACTAGAGAAAAACGATTCATGGAAGTACAGGAGAGAATTAGGGAGAATATGCCAAGGAGAGGTGACAGTAGGAACAGAAGTACCCTTTCACTTGTATGTGGGAAGCGGGGGAAATCATTCCATCATAACATTGTAGCTCTGAAAGAGGCATAAAGCTCAGTCACTCCAAATTCCTCATTTTGCACTGGAGAGTCAATATGTTTTAGTGGAAAGAACAGTAGACTTGGTGACTCAGAGGTCCTGAGTTCCATCCCCATTATGGTAATTATTGCCTTTATGACATTAAATAAATCAGTTTCCACATCTGTAATGTTATGGAAGAAATATCTCCTTTCTGAGTTTGCGTAATAGGTAGCTTGATGAAATTGATGTACCATATCACAAAAATTACAGAGGTAAGAAAAATCTTTTGTTGTCGTTCAGTCATTTAAGTAGTGTCTGACTTTTTGTGACCCCATTTTTTTTTTTGCAAAGATACTGGAGTGGTTTTCCATATTCTTTTCCAGCTCATTTTATAGATGAGGAAACAGAAGCTAACAGGGTTAAGTGACTTATCCAGGGTCACACAGCTACTAAGTTCAGATTTGAACTCAGAAAGATAAGTCTTCCTGAGTCCAGCCCTGACACTCTATCCACTTTGCCTACTAGCTACCCATGAAAAACTTAGATTTTATTATTATACTTAAACATAGATTCAGATTTGAGACAAAAATAAATAAATCTGAACCCTTGTTAGGATTTTAACAAGGCAAAATTACATCAGAGTTTCAGAGAAAAAGAATTGTTTTACAAATTCAATCTTGCATATTCCTCTTAGGCTATAAAAATTAAAGAAAATACAGATCCATGATCCCATGCTTCCTTCATAATAATACATTTATAAAACTCATATAGTTCCCTATAGCAATGAAATCATGTCCAGTCCTTATCCCTATTTTATCTAAAAGTTGAGCAAACTTAGTTAAACAGAGTCATAACTCATACATAAACAAACCTAGTTAAACAGACTTTATAAGTAAAGTTAAGTTATAGATTAAACTGCATTTAGAGGGTTTGTAAATAAGACTAAGAGGGGAAATTTATAAGTCCCTCAGAAGTCAAGGACAGTTGAGATTCTAAGAAATGTTTAACGACTTAAGTAAATTGTCACATCCCATGGGACAGGTTTTGGTCAGGTGAGGTTAGTGTGCACAAAACATACTCTTTAAGTTAACCCAAAGTTACAGGAGGAATAACCCTTAGACCTGAATAATCCAAAGGGAAATGAAAAGCAAAAGTTCCAATTTTAATGAGATGGAGGTAACGACACAGGACTGTGAGGAAAGTATAGGTGAGAACTATTATTATTAGGAAGAAATTGAGGCCCAGAGAGGTTACATGAATTGCCAAAGGTTATTGCCTTTGTTAGTAACAGAGCCAAGACGAGAAACCTGGGTCTCCTGGTTTCTGCTGTGTCTTCGGAACTCCAGTAACAAGACCTGAATAGCAAGTCAGTGTTGGACAGATGCTGAAAAGGAGCTGGAGTTGGCGTCGAACTTAGTATATAATAAATAAATAATCCCCTTAATCATGGGATTTGTTTTTTCAAGCTTGGATTCAGTCAAAGGGCCACATTTGAGGACCTAGAGGGCCACATGTGGCCTTGAGGCTGCAGGTTCCCCACCCCTGAGTTAATCAAAATTAAAAGGGTGGACTTAATATGGTCTATGACAGAGAGTTCTTATAAATTTTGTTTGCAGGAGACCTACAACTAAAAAAAAAAAAGTAAAACAAAAGCATTTCCTGTACTGAATCATACCATTCCAGCCAACAGCCTTTCTGACGTGGCTGAATCTAAAGGAAACAAGTGAATGAAACCTCAGGCTATAGCAATGCCTCAATATGGGGCAGAGTAAGAACCATACATCTGATACAGCTGAACTTTGGAGAGGCAAGTTTTTGTCAGAGTTAGCTCATTGATTTTTCCTGTATCTGGCTCTCAATCTGGTACTAATCTCTGTATTTGAATCTTTGCTCTTTCGTTCAGTCACTTGTGGTTCAATGCTCTAGAGCAGTGGTCTCCAAACATTTCTGATCATGGATGTCTATCAGTAAAACACTTTATGCACTCCTATCCCAAAATTTTATATATCTGTATCTATAGATATATAGTATAATGTACTACTATTAATGTTGTATTGTTCAGCAGTTCAGTTTTGTCTGACTATTTCAAGACCTCGTGGACCAGAGTACATCAGTACTGTCCATGGGGTTTTCTTGGACATTGAAGTGGTTTGCTGTTTCGTTCTCCAGAGGCAAACAGGTTAAATGACTTGCTCTGGGTCGCACCATTAGTTAAGTGTCTGAGGTTGGATTTGAACTCAGGTCTTGTTGACTCCAGGCCCAATACTCCACTGAACCACCTGTCTAGCTTTCTCCTCATTCTAATATGTGTGTGTGTATGTTTGTTTTAATATGTGAGTGTGTATACACTTGTATATATATTATATACTGTATATTGTAAGATGTAAATATATACACCTATACATGCACGTACATACACATATACATATGCACAATACACACACACACACACACACACACATATATATATATATACATATACACATATACATGTCTATATCTATATATAAATCCAAAGGCACATGAGACTCATCTGATGAGAGATATAGACTTTTTCAAGAAATTCTAGGATGGGAAGAGAAGATGAATTGGTTATGTGCTGAGAGAGAAAGCTACATTGGTAACTTTTCAATGTCAGGAGAAATTAGAATGATTCCAACATGGCGGGTAGACTGTCACTTATGGCAACCTAATGTGATATGGCCAAGAGTCACAATGGTATGGGCAGGCATGGAAAGATTATGTCTGAATTGGAAACTTCCAAACTGATAAGATCCTAGATCCATTTCAGGGATTTATGTAGGTGTGTACATGCACTCCAATCTCATACACACATGTATTTATATACACACATATATTTTGCATATATACATGCATTATATACACATATTAGAATACTAATATGCTATACAAATAATGTATTTATAAAACTGGTATGGTTTCCTAAAGCAATGAAATCACAGGTCCCATCCTTATCCTTGTTCTTTATAAAACTTAAACAAAATAAAGGAATTTTAAAAGTATGAAAAAAACCCTAATATTTGGTCCTATAAAATCAATAGGAAACTGCTGGTGTTTATTGCATAGGGAAATAAAATGGTCCGATCTGCCTTTTATGAAAATTACTTTGGTAGCACAGTGGAGGATGGATTGGAGTGAGAGTGAGGAGGGAGTTAAGGTAGGGAGATCAACTAAATTGATATTGTAATAGTCCAGATGAGAGACGATGATGGTGTGAACTAGGGCAGTAATTATGTAAGTAGAAAAAAGAAAATAAATGTGAGAGATATTGTGGAGAAAGAAATGACAAGATTTGGCAACTGATTCCACATAGCTGGATGAAAGTGAACAGTCAAGGGAGGCACCCAAACAAACATGGGTGACTGAGAGAGTGGTGATGCCCTTCATAGAAACAGGCATTTTGTAGAGGAGTGTGTTTGGGAGGAAAGAAAATGTAATAAGAACAGTGATACAACTCACAAGCCATCCATAGATTCTCCTGCTGTGAAACTCACTCTGCCCCATCCAAAATGAAAAGAAGGGAAGTGGTGTTGTTATTTACCCGTCTGTGCCACAAATGAAGTGCTTACCCGGTGGGAGGCACCTGCTACAATCGCGGGACGGTCTGAGAGACAAGAGTGGGTTTATTGGGGAGGGGAGAATTTTTACAAGTGCATCTACGCAGTTATCAATACTGTGGTGTCTGGGTGGTTGTTAGGTTATTTGGACAACTGTTACTCGAGGGGTAAATGAATACCTTATTGTGGTGGGAGGGAAATTGGCATAGTGGATAAGGGAGGGAAAAGGAGTATTGGGCCATTAGGATAAGTATGGTTGGGTTAGAGACAAGTCCCATCAATGACTATCATGCAAACTGGAGATTCCATTTATCTTCCTACTCTACAGTTAGTTGATCAGACATCCTTTGGTGGGGCAGCTAGGTGGCACAGTGAACAGAACACTGACCTTGGAGTCAGGAGGACCTGAGTTCAAATCAGACCTTAGACACTGAACACTTACTAGCTGTGTGACCTTGGGCAAGTCATTTAACCCAAATTGCCCTGTCTTCCCCCTCCAAAAAGATAAAAGAGAAACAACAACCACAAAAAACATCCCTTGAGGTCAGGCTATAAAACCCTTGGAATCAAACTATGGCTCTCCACTTTGGATAACACTTCTCTAGAGGTTTATAGTTCAAATATGAACTTCAATTTGCACCAGGAGGAGATATTTATTAACCACTCAGCTGTGAGGAAACATATTTCCTTTGTATATATTTTGTATTTATTCATCTGGTTATATGTTCTGCCCTACTCCCAACCCCATTTCCTAGTAAAGGAGCTGTGGCAGGGGTGGGGAGGGAGACAGGGTGTACAGAAACTTTAATTTTTTGTTTTGTAATCTGAGTGCCCAGTACGGTGCTTTGTACCTAATAGGTGCTTAATAAATGCTCTTTGAATTAAATTGATCTAACAACCATTACCTGTCATGGGAGGATGAAGAACCAATCATAGTCACATTGCAGTCTTCTCTTCCCTTATTTCTATAATCTCTAGAAATTTACTGGCATTTACAGGAACTTTTTAGTGCTCTATGTAGTTATAAAATCCAGTTCGGTCATTGAACACCTATTATTTGCCAGGCACTGTGTCAACCGCTAGCTATACAGATGTGAAAAAGTTAGTCCCTACCCTCAAGGGGTTTACAATTTACTGGAGGAAGACTATTCACGAAAATGTTGCTGAAAGTGTGTGTGTATGGCAGGGGAGGTATTTAGTGGCATGGAGGCATGACAGAGTCCTGTACAAAGGATGCAGCTGAGTGTGAAATGAAGAGAGTATTTGCCAGGGGACCCTCTCCAGGGAGGGGTTCTTTGCTCTGGGCTCCAGCCCTCCTGTCAGAGAGGCAAAGGGTATTGATGAGGTGTGAGTACAAAGGTTGATGTAATCTCACAGGGTGATGAGTTTGCTGATGATGAGTTTCCTGAGGGCATGAGGGAGTGAAGTCCAAAGAGTGCAGTTGAATGAAGAAATATTTATAATATTCTCCTAAGTACCCCCATTAGAAAGAACTCTGAGAATATTAAAGGGGCTTTATATATTCCTAATACCTATCTACATCATTACCATAGTCAATTAGGAAACTCCATTCCCTGATACCTTTTGTCTGATTAGTTTTCCCCCAGAAAAGAGACATACCAAACAAAATATGATATCGAGGGTGCTAATGTGGGATTTCTGTCCCTCAAAATCACCTGTTCCACCACGATTTCCCAATGGGAAAATTTCCTTTAAAGTCAAATTAGAATTTAAACCCCTATAAAAATTCACATACCCTACAAGGAGAAGCTTTATGTCATTCATTCCCAAATAATAGTTTATCAAATCACAGAATCTCTGAGTTGGGTGGAGGTGGTTCACATCCCACTCCCTCCTGAAACAGCTCATTCTAATTTTGAATAGTTATAATTGTTAGGAAAATTCTCCTTAGATTAAGTTGAAATCTGCTTCTTTGTAGTGCTCTCATTGCTCCTAGTTGTACTCTTTGGGGTCCAGCAGAACAAATATAATCCTTTTTTCACATGTAAACCTTTCAAATACTTGAAGACAGCTATCATATCTCCATGTAAACCTCTTCTAAGGGCTGAACATTCTCAGTTCCTGTAACTAATTCTTATATGATGAAGAATTCAATGGGTCTCCCCTGGATATGTTTCAATGACTTTCTTCAAGTGTCATGTCCAGAGTTGATCAGTCATCCAGTTACGGTCTGACCAAGGTAGAGTTCAATAAAGTTATTATCACCTTTGTTCTGAACAATACATCTTTCAATTTAGCCTACATTTGTCTTGGCCTTTTGACCTCAAAATGCTACTGTTGAATCAGGGTTACTAAAGAAGTGGATAAAGGGAATTGCATTTAGGGACAGGCCTTCAGCAGAGCATTTGACCAAATCTTTCAATGATCCCTTTGTGAACAAAATACCGAAATATGAGCTAAATACATTGAAATGAATTTGGGCTTAGCTTAATAGAATCTGTAGTCTACTAAAAGTAGAATTAATACAAACTAGACATGAGTGCCTCTTTTATCATTTTATTAAGGTAAAAATATGGGCAGCTAGGTGGTGAAGTGGATAGAGCACATAACCTGGAGTCAGGAAGACCTGAATTCAAATCCTGATTCAGGCACTTGCTAGCTATGTGACCCTGAGCAAGTCACTTAACCCTTTTTGCTTCAGTTTCCTTATCTTTAAATGAACTGGAAAAGTAAAAGAAAGTCACTCCAGTATCTTTGCCAGGAAAACCCCACATAGAGTCATGAAGAGTTGGACATGACTAAAACAACTGGACAATAACAAAAATAACAAAAAACAAAACATTTTAATTAAAGAAGCAAACTGAGAAGTAGTTAACTTACACAGAATTGTTGCATAAATTATCTTGTTTTTCTCTGTTGTTTTTTTGTATGATAGATATCAATTGTTTTTGTCTTTGTATGGATTTTATACTTGTGTTCTTACGTCTTATTACTCCAAGCCATATACTTATTTGGAAGGAAAACTGTCAAACAAAAAAGGTAATGTAGTATGATCTGTTCTTGATGAAGCTAATAGTTCCATGAAGCAAATTCCTTTCAGCATTTACTTTTTTTTTTATTGTCTGCAGTTATTTTATTTTATTTTATTTTGTGGCTTTAAGATATTAAATATTTTTTT
>CM053581.1:431880764-431912605 GCA_028627135.1 Pseudochirops cupreus
AAATATGTAACTCAAAAAAAATTTAATAAATTAAATAAAAAAAAAAAGACTGAGGGGCCTTGCTTACTGATCTGTGCTGTGGCTAACAGCCTCCCACTGACTTGCCAGGACACCGCCTGCACTGGGCTGTACTCCCCTCTTACCTAAGTGAGGACAGACCTTTCCTGAAGTCCTTTAAGTTATCTTAAGCTGGAAAATTATTTCACTCCATCTTTTTGTGGATTCGATCACTCCAGAATCCATTTAGCGGCTTTATTTTATGGTGTTTCTGAGGGAAATTGAGTAGAGCTCAGAAAAATCCTTGTTTTTTTCTCTGCCATCTTGGCTCTGCCCCATTTGGGGTTTTCTTGACCAAGATATTGGAGTGGTTTGTCGTTTTATTTTCTAGCTCATTTTACAAATGAAGCAACTGATGCAAACAGGGTTAAGTGACTTGTCTAGGGTCACACTGCTAGTAAATGTCTGAATTCAGATTTGAACTCAGAAAGATGAGACTTCCTCCATATAGACCCAGCACTAGAAATCAGAAAGGCCTGGGTTCAAATTCCATATCAAACACACACTTGTTGTGTGATGCTGGGGAAGTAACTTATCTTCTTTTTAGCCTGAGGTCCCTCATCTACAAAATGGGTATAGTAATAGCACAAATACATTAAGTGCTGTGCAAATATTAATGTACTACATAAATATTAGCAATTTTTGTGGCCACATAACATTGCCATAGACTACTAGTGTTTTTTCTAAAAAATGATTTTTTTTTTAAATTTGAGGAGAAACTCTGAAAAATCTGCACAATAACCCAGTGCGGTTCAGGTGATTGTGGGAGTTGTGCCAAAGTGCATGAAGAATAGTCAGTGAAAATGAACAGATTCTGAATATGGAGTGTTTGGTTCAAGAAACAGTGAAGAGGTCACTAGATCCCAAAGTGGGCTAGACAAGACCCTTTAGCAGTCTCTTTAGAGCTTCCAGTCTCTTTAGGGCAATCTCTTAGTTGGGACATTGCTGCTTTGAGGAGGTGTCTACTGAGAAGATCATCTTGGAGACCTGTGACCAGGCTATGTCTGAAAACAGACCTTGAGAGCTATTGCTTAGAAATTGCAGAATTAAATGAAGGTGAAATTTCAGTGATCCCACAACTCTTCCAGGAGTATTTCCTACCTTTAAGCAGATTCTTAATAGTCATTATGGGTCACTGCTTCATGTTTTAAGTACTTATCAATTCATCATTCTGAGTCTTATTTTTACAAGAATTTCTTTCTTGGTGGAAAAAAAAAATAACTCTCCTATAATTGATACCTATTACATTGTACACTGATCACTTTTTCTGGAAGAGACCATTCATCCCCTTAGGTAAGATCCAAGATGTTCCCTATACTTAAATTTTATATGAGTCCTTCCCTGCTCTGACCTCCCAAACTGCAAGGTGGGAAATATAATGAACCGAGCATGCAAAGAGTAATATTAATTTTTCTTTCTTTTTATCCTGAATCCTCTAGGATTGTACCCAGGCTGTATGAATCTAGAACTTGTGGGTAGATGGGTACTTTCTGATCTACATGTAACATATACACATGTATGCATGTATGAATATATGTGCACGTATATATACATGTGGTATATACAGCATATACCTTGACATATAAATATGCATGTATTACTTGACCATATGTACATGCTAAGATAAATACTAAATGTTCATAGAAAATATATTAACTAAGAATTTTTTCTTACCCTAATAAAATCATTTTATTCTCACTGTTCTCTGTCTTCATTATTTTCCCTGTGATTCTTTTCTTCTCAATCTCAATCAACATGTCATCTTCACTACCACACATGGCATTTGAAAGACATTAATTTCTTTTGAAAGTCACAGATTTAGGAAATATTCTTTCTCATGAAGGTGGGAAAACTCCTTAAGTCTACTAAAGTTCTGTGTGATTCCTGGAAGGTCTTTTCTTAAATCATAACTTCTTTTTCTTTGATACTAAAATCACTTGTATAAGCCATACTCAGATTTTGTACAAGTCAGATATGTGGGAATGGGATGAGGTTGGGGAATTTAATCTATATTTGTCCACAAAATCTATAGAACCATGAACAAACTACTTTACACAGCAGGCAGTAAACTTACAGAACTCATTGGCCCCAAGAGGTCATGCAGGCTGAAAATATAAATAGGGCAGAAAAGGGTTGAAATAAAGTCATGATGGATTTGAAATGGATTATGAAAAGACTCTTGCTAGGATTGTTTGAAAAATGCCTATGTCTTTCTGTACCAGGAACCCCTCGTGCCCCTGACAGAGACAGAATACTGGGCTGGATGGATCACGAATTGTGGATAATGGATTGGACTCAGCATGGTTTTTCTCATGTTTCTCTTTTCTCATGTGTAGGAAAAGAATTTTAAAGCTAACATCCTACCATCACCAGGGTAAGCATGCAAACTCAAAGTTCAGCATGCTTCTGTGGGAATCATAATCCAGAAAGACTTTTCTACTCCTGCTCTTAGACTAAGGATATAACTGGCTGAAATTGCATTAAACAGTACAACATATATTTATGTATGCAATGCATTGTTAAGGAATACATATACAAAAGATAAATAGTTGAGATAAACAGGGTCTCTGTCCTCAGAGAATTTCCAGCCTTTTGGGGGATATGTGATGGAATTCTTCCTTGTTCTGTAGCCCTCTTCTTGTTGAGCCCTACGTGGGGCTGAAGCCCTGAACAAAAGAGTAGGAATGAGGCAGCTAGCATATCCAAAAGAAGCAATATAAGATTTGGCCCTTTCACAGACAGGAAGGTGGAATGACAAAGAAGACATGATAAACATCAGGATGGATGCTGGCTAACACTATTGGTCAACTTTCTCACGGTCAAACTTTGATAGCTGAAGCTGTGCCCTAAAGAAGGCAGCTAGGTGGAACAGCAGAGAGAGGTCCAAACCTGTAGTCAGGAAGACCTGAGTTCAAATATGATCTCAGATACTAGCTGTGTGACACTGGGCAAGTCACTTAATCCTGTTTGTCTTAGTTTCCTCATATGTAAAATGAATTGGTGAAGAAATGGCAAACCACTCCAATATCTTTGCCTAGAAGAGCCTAGATGGGTTCACAAAGAATCACACATGACTGGAATGACTGAACAAAGGTAGACATAGTCTCGGAAAATCAGAGGGAAAATATACAGCAGCAAGAAGCTGGAGATATAATCAGAACAGAACTGTAGGCAGTGAGCAGGAATATCTTTCTTTGCCTGGGATTGAGGAGGAGTAAGTAAGCGGGGTGAGGAGGCAAGGCACAAGAATTTATATAGTGCCTACTGCACTGTACTAAATGCTTTGCATATAGTATCTCATTTAATCCTCATAACAGCCCTGTGAGGTAGCTGCTCTAATCCTTACTTTACAGTTGAGGAAGTTGAAGCAACAGAGTTTAAATGGTTTGCCCAGAGTGATATAACTAGTTAGTGCCTCAGGCTGGATTTGACCTAAGGTCTTCCTGATTCTGCTGTACTACCTTAGCTGCCTGAAGTCAGGGTCTGATGCAGTGGAAGGAGGAATCCAAATCTTAATCAGTCGATAAGCATTTATTAAGCACCTACTATGTATCAGACATTGTGCTAAGTGATGGGGATTTAAGAAGAGGCAGAAGACAATTCTTGCTTTTGAGAAGCTTACATTCTATGTTGGAGACAACATGCAAATAACATGTACAAGTGAAATATAGACAGGAAAAATCGGAGAAAATCAATAGAGGGAAGAGAGGGGGTTGGATCAAGAAAGTTTACTTGAAGAAAGTAGGGCTTTAGCTGAGACCTGAAGGAAGTCAGAGAAATTAGGAGGCAGAAATGAGGAGGGAGAGAATTCTAGGCATGAGGAACAGTCAGTGAAAATGAACAGATTCTGAAGATGGAGTGTCTGGTTCAAGGAACAGTAAAGAGATCACTGGATCATGGAGTAAATGAGCAGGGGGGAGGAGCTAAGATGTAAGAAGATTGGAAAAGTAATGAGGAGTCAGGTTGTAGAGGATTTTATAAGCCAAACAGGATCTTATATTTGGTCCTTAAGGTATTAGGGAAGGATCGAAGGAAGGGGTTGATATGGTCAAACTTATTAACTAGGAAGATCAAATTCAGTAAATTCTAGTGGTGAAAAACTTGAGGGACGGAGACCAACCACCAGGCTAGTGCTAGATATGAAATGATGAGAGTGGCCACCAGAGTAGTGGCAGTGTCAGAGGAAAGAAGGGGAAAAATAAGAATGATATTATAATGGTAGAAATGGTAGGACTTGGCAGGTGATTGTTCTCTAGGAGCTTTTAATCTACGTATATAAACCATGTTCTTAAAACTCCAGGATTTTCTTCTGGCATTAGATATAGACAATAAGGAGTTTTGAATCTTAGCACCCAAATTGTGTCTCTTTAAAGTTTTCCATTGACTTGCCTGAAGACCAAAAAGGGCCTGAGCTGCTAGTTCTGAAAATAGTTGGTCTTAATCACTTTGCTTTTATTTTTTTTTATTGTTATGATTAAAGAACTACAGATATCTATCCAATGCTTGTGAGATTGATCCATGATGCTGCACTTGTACGTGATTGAATTCCATCGAATGAAGTTATGAAGGAGACAAGATAGGATTGAGGTTTTTTGCAGTTTTGTTTGTTTTACTTTTTCCAATGGGCAAAGGCACAAACTATAAGAAATAAAAGTCTAATTAAATAATCAGCAAACACCACATCCTTAGTCTAAGAGCTGGAATCCTCTAAGTCAGAAGAAAGACAGAGATTATGACAGAGAAAGCTGTCTCTGGAGCAGTTGCTCAAGGTGGTGAAAGAGATAAGTGTTTTATGAACAAATGGGTATACACATAAGGGACATAGAAAGAAAGAATTTACATTAATTCCATAGGGAAGAAATTCATTTCTGATTGGGATGAGAGATCACAAAAGTTTTCATGGAAGAGGTCTCATCTGAGCTGAATTTTCGGTGATAAATAGGAATCCAACAAGTGAAGAAGCAGAGAGATGACATTCTGAGTTTTTGGATCTGTGAACAAAAGAATAGAAGTAGGAAAATATAGGACTTGACTAAGGAACATGAAATACTTCGTTTTAGCTGGAGCACAAAGCACATGCAGGAGAGTATCATTAAATAAGGTTAGAAAAGAAGAGTGGTAGCAGATCATGTAAAATCTGGAATGTTAGTCTTTGGACTTCGGTCAATAGGCTCTTGTCAAAGGCTATGTAGGTCAAACCTATACAACAGGAAGATCAGATTGAGTAGACTGGAGTAGGGAAAAATTTGAGGGAGGGAGACCAACCCATGGGCTATTGCTAGGCATGAAGTGATGAGGATCTCCACCAGGGTAGTGGCAGCATCAGAGGAAAGAATGGAGCAAATAAGAGTGATGTCATATAGGTAGAAATGGCAGGACTTGGCAACTGATTGGCTCTGTTCTTAGATTTTAATTTGTCATTATGGCTGGCATAAGACCAACAAAAAACTACATAGCCTTGCACTTTTGTGCAAAGAAATGACATGGAGGCATCACAGATGGTTGGTGTGGCAGAGGAGTGAATGATGATGCTTTGTAAGGGAGGTAAAGGAATCATTGAACTCTCTAGTTTGGATGGAGTTTCCCCTTTCTTGGGGGAAAGTTGGCTTTAATAAGTGTGCTATGATAGTAGTGAAGGCTGGATACATAATCCTAGCTGGTACTGCTTAGTCATAGGAAGTTTCATCAAATAAATGGACTGTGTAATGGGTTTAGAATCACCTTTCAGCCTTTAAGACTGGGAAGGGACCTTTGATACCACATAGTCCAACCACCATATTGTTGTTGTTTTAAGAAGTCAACAAGCATTTGTTCAGCACCTTCTAGGTATCAGTCTCAGCTCTGGGAATGTGAAAACAAAAGTAAAGCAGAAAGAAAAAATGTCTATATCATATTTCTTTTTATATCACATCATATTTTATCAGACTATGAGATATACATATAGAATTATATAGAGGACTAATAGAAAAAAAATTAAAGTAGTTTTGGGAGGTAGGTCACTTTGTTCTAGACTTCCATGTTCTTTTTGAATCTTCATTCTGTCATCCAAAGAGTTAGTTCTCACAAAATTGATGTGGAGAGTGGGAAATGCCATTTGTACCATTGTTAAAAATGTTAGGATAGAATTCAGGAAAGATCTTTGAGATATTTTACCCTAGATGTGCTTTAAGGCTAACAGTACATTATTTTTCAAAGAAATTCTCGTTGTACTAATTGTACCATCAAATACTCAGATGGATCTGCAGTCACAGAGATTCAGGAGCGCCCTCCAGTGGTGCCGATTGTAACGCAACCCATACCTGCCCAGCCTTTGTCAGTCTTCTCTGTGTTGTCCCAAAAGTCCACCAAAGGGGATCCACCCAATGTGCTCTTCTTGCTTGCTCCCAAGAACCCCTCTGGCTGTCTACCTCTCCTTCTTCACTTTTCCCTCAAGTCCAGTCCATCTTCTCTTCCTATAATGTGATGCCTTGATGATATATTTTTCTTCTGTTCTTAATTCTCAGGGGTTGTTGGGTGGCATCCTCTGTCCTCTGTGGAATATGTATTTGAAATCTCTTGGATGCAGTCTGCCCTTTGTTTTATCGACTGAGGAAACTAAGGATCAGAAGAATGAAATGACTTGCCAGCAAGTCATTGACAGAGCCAGGCCCTGATCTCAAAGCCAAGGTTCTTTCTACTATCCTGCTGCCTCAGCAGACTGCTGCCCAACTGGCATAGAAACAGATGCACACACTTTATGTTATAAAATCAGCAACACTTGGGAGGGCGAGAGGTTGGGAAAAGAGGAGGATGGGAGAAAGGAAAGATATGTAGGAAGAGGAAAGAAAAATTATTCTGTCCATGGAACAAACAAACAAACAAAAATTCCAGAGATTAGTGTATATGTGCCTTTGTGGCATAATTCTACAAATAATTAGTCCCATTTGTCTAGTGCATGACTTTGTAAGCTTTTTTGTGTCACGACCCCCTTGGGCAGTCTGGTAAAGCTGATGGATCACTTCTCAGAATAAGGCTTTTAAATGTACAAAATAAAATGCTTACAATTGCAAAGGAAATGAATATTATAGCACAGTTATCAAAATATTTTTAAAAAATAAATCCATAGACAACAGGTTAAGAATCCCTTGTCAAGTGTTTTGAAGCTTACAAAGTAAGTTCTTCCTAGCTCTGAGGATAGACAAATGTATACGTGTGCTAGTCTTGGAGTTAGGAGATGTTCAGGTCCAAGTGCCATCTCTAACACTTGTATGCTATGTGACAATGGTGAAGTCATTTCACTTTTCCCTGCTGAAGTTTCTTTATCTGTCCAGCGGGTATCATTCTCTCCATAGACCACTTTACAAGCCTGGGGTGCAGTTCAAATAAGATTATGTATTCAAAACACTTTACCAACTTTAAAGAGATCTAAAAATATCAGCTATTATCCTTTATACAACCCCATTTTACAGATGTAGAAACTCAGGCTTAAGTGATTTGCTGATCACTTTAAGACTAATGACTTTAGCATGGAATGGTGACCAATTTTTTAAACAAAAACTTCTACATTCATTATATCATAAGCTCCTTGAGGGCAGGGACAACCCCCAGCACTTAACACAGTGGTGGGCCCATAGTAGGCACTTAGTGCATCTTTATTGACTGACTATGACTGAATAAGCTCAACCACCTAGAACATTGTTACCTTGTGTGGATCTATGCTTATTCCTACAATGCTCACTGCTCACTCAACTAATTGTTGGAATTAACTTCTCACTAGAAATTGTCTTCATCAGAGACATTTTTTGAATGATACAAGAAAATTAGTCCTATTTGTTCTGTGGTCAAATTTCAATTAAAAAAAATCTCATCAAAATTTTGATCACCCACCTGATTTTTGGTTGGTTTGCTTTTTGATCCTGGGTCTCCTTAGCTCACCCAGGCTAGGAGTAACAATGGCCACTCAAAATCCTGATCAGTATAAAAGCTTTAATCCGCTCCCCTCCTCCCATTTCTAGATTCCAGAAGTTCGCCGTATTGGTGCCAGACTTAGTGTGGATGACCAATTGGTTTTAGCCCCACCAGGCTCAGCCTCTCCTTCTTCTTGAGGAGGTGGTCACCACATCCAGCTGATCACCAATTTTGTTAACCAGCTTTAGCTCCACATGAATTCTGGTTGTTAAAAAAAAAAAAGTCACACCCAAGGATGCAGATTTCCTGCCAAAGGACATTTAAAAAAACAAACTATATAATCAGTTCCACAACATGAATTCCAACAATCAGGAGTGTCAAAATAAATTCATACCCATCTGACTACTTTTAAGAACACCATTCCTTTGAAGGAAAACATTGATGCATTTTTTGAAAATGTCTTAACATCTTAGTGTAAGGAAAGGGGTAAATGGAAGAAAAAAAGAATTGTTATTGGATTTGGGAATAACTAGATGTAGGAGCAAGTTTCTAGAGAGATCATGGGAAAATGGATTTAAAGCTTGGAAGGGGCTTTAGTGGCTGTTGAATCCAACATTGTCATTTTATAGATGAGTAAATGGAGGAACAGGGAGGTTAAGCAATTAGTCTAGGATAGTACAATGACCATATCTGAAACACAAATTGGATTCAGGTCTTTCTTACCCCAAAATCCAGCACATTAGTCACTGAGACACCTTTCACTGAGACACTATCTTTCATAAAAGCAGAGAGAACAAGGTCTGTATCTGGCCTCAGATACTTACTAGCTATGTGACCCTGGCCAAGTCACTTAATCCTGCTTGCCTTAGTTTTCTCATCTGCAAAATGAGTTGGAGAAAGAAATGGCAAACCATTCAAGCATCTTTGCAAAGAGAATCCCAAATGGGCCACAGAGAGCTGGACACGACTGAAAATGACTGAGCAACAACAAACAAATTGTGGTACATGAATGAAATAGAATATTGATGCTATAAAAACTGACTACTATAAAGATTATAGAGAAGCATGAGAACACTTAATTGACCAACACGAAATTGACAAAGTAGAACCAAGAATACAATATTTTTTACTACAACCATGTAAATGAAAATTAAAATGATAACATGAAACTGAGTACTGTGTAACCGTGATGATCAAGCTTGGACCTAAAGAAAGGAAGAGAAAATGTACCTCCCTTACTTTTTTCTAGAGGTGGCAGACTATGGGTATGGAATATTGCATATACTATTGGATTTCATTGATATGTTGGTTAGTTTTCTAGAGCTGAACACTCATTTTTTTCTTATTTTTTCAATCATTAAGCATTTTTTCTCCCTCTCATTGCTTCTACTCTGGGGCAAGTGGAGGGAAAAAAAACCCCAAAACTCTTTGTAAAATATAGACATAGCCAAGTGAAACAAATTCTCATCCTGGACATGTCCAAAAATACATTTCTCATTCCACATGTTAGTCCATCATTTCTCTGTCATAAGGTGGATTCTGTTCATGATCATCAGTCCTTTGAAATCATGGTTCATCATTGCTTTCAGGACTGTTTGTTTTCATACTATCAATACTAAATTGTTCTCCTGGGTCTGCTCACTTTGTTACAAGAGATAGCTTTCTAGGGAAGAAGAGAGACGGATATACTTGTAAATGAAGGTCATGTAAAAAGAAAAGATACCAATGGCTTTTTAAAGCACTTCAGACTGACTGCTGAGGAGAAGGATTAGAATTAGAGGTTAGTGGGGAAACAGGATGACCACAGTTAAGATCAGGTATTCCTAAACTTTTTCCACTTGCCACCCCTTTTTTAAGCCTTTAGGCAGTATGAGTCGGCATTGCATGGTGGGAAGGCATGCGCAATTCAAAATGCACATGCCCTGTGTTCAGTACCAAGGCTGCAGTGAAGTTGTGCAGTGCAACACTGGCAGGAGCTGCCAGAAACACTTTGGATTCATTACACATTTGATTTTTAATTAATTGTTGGTCGTTGAACATACAGAAACCTTTTACTGTTGCCAAATTTTTTGTGACCCCACATGGGGTTGCAACCAATAGTTGAAGAAGAACTGGAGATGAATAAATTGTCAAAGAAGTGTGAGTGACAAGAATCTGCCTGTAAGAAATGTGGAACAGACAGGAGAAAAAGGGGATTTGGTGAAGAAAGACCACCCAGAACCAAGATGAGGCTCTTGTTCAGAGCCAGGAGAGTTTAGTAATGGGAGCAAAGCCGCTTAAGGAGACAAGAGAGTCTTGGCCTGGTCCAATGGACTTCAGTAGAAATCTTAAAAGCCTTCATGTTTCTAGTGAGGCACTCTGTTATGGGACCAAACTGCCCACCTCTCTAAGCCATGAGTTGCCTTTTGGAAGGATAGATTCTTTCTGTGTGTACCTCCCTACCAACCAATCTTTTTACTTCTCCTTGGCAATGTGCACTGTCAATTATGCTGAGTGTTTGTGCTTCCCTCTTCTGCCAGGAGATGCTCCTTCTTATTACTGGGAAATGCATCTGATCTCATCTCAGCCTTCTCTTTGAAATGGAAATTGCTTCATTTGTCAGTTTGTCAGCCTCCCAACTAATCACACACACACACACACACACACACACACACACACACACTCCACTCTAGAACTCCTGCAAACCTCAGCTCACCCTCATTGCATGCTGGCTCTATCTGTAGACTTGTAAGAATTCTTAACATTTTCTGTCATAGGCTCCTTTGGCAGTCTGGTGAAGCATATGGTTCCTTTCTCAGAAGAATGTTTTTAAACATATAAAATGAAACACATAGGATTGCAAAGGAAACTAATTCTTTAGAAATAAAGATGTAAATGTTTTTCTATACAAGTTAATAAACCCTTTGGAATCTACCCATGAACCTCTTGGGAGTCCTTGCACCCCAGCTTAAGAACCCCCACCCTAGAGAGCTGTAGCACTGGGGTCTTACTGTACCATATATCTCTGATCTCACTCTCAACACATTTATACAGGTGAAATCAGACTACAATGAACATCAGAGACAGCCTCGAAGGGGAGAAGTGGAAAAAGGAAAATGGCAGCTAGAGTGGCAGACATAGAAGGAGAGAAGAAGCAATGCTACCTTCATTTGGGCTGGGGATTGTGGATGCTGTGCTTCTTATGGTTGATGAGCTGATCCTGCATGATGATAATAACTCACTGTAATTCTATTCTCATAACAATCCCTATGAAGTAGGTAATATAAGTATTATTACCATCATTTTATAAATAAGAAAAGTGAGACCCATAGAGCATAAGTGATTTGTCCGTATTCACATAAATAATAACTGTGGAAGTCAGTTTTTGAACCTAGGTCTACTAATTCCAGGCACAGGATTCCTTCTACTTTACTATGCAAGAAGTTCAGACTCTTACTGTTTTTAATTTTTAGCAATAGCCAGAAAGTTACATTTTTTTCTCTCTACTTTTCTCCCACATGTCTGCAATTCAATAGAATTCAATAACCATTTATTCAATGTATACTTTATTTAAGACGTTGTGCCAGGAATTGATTTTACAGAGAAAAACAAAACCAGGTTCTGTCCTCAAGGAACTTACATTCTATTGGTGAGATGTAATGCACAGTAGACAGATAAGCCTATATGTGATAATTAGGGCTGAAGGGGGGGAGGCAGGGCTCACAAGATAGAAGACTAACAACTAAGGGAATCAGGAATGTTGACTCTAGGTTGGAGCACATGAGCCTGGTAGGAAGGTGTTTCAAGGAATAGAAGCAAGGAAGGAGTGCATTCCAGGCATGGGGACCTGTGTGCACAAAAGCTCAGGGGTGGGAGATGGAATCCTGACTTTGGGGAATAGCCAATAGAGTAGTTTGGCTGAAAGGTACAATGCATGAAAGGAAATGAAATGCCTGGAATAAGCCAGGAAAGGTAGAGAGGAGAGAGATTTGGTGGACATCTATAAAATCAAAATAACGAATTATATTTTATCCAGAGGCAACAAGGAGCCACTGAAGGGTCTCAGAATCTGCCGCTTGATCTTTGAACAAGAATGTGGCAGCCTACCACTCGAAACTGAGGAATTGCTTATATTTTCAGGATCGTCGCAATAGCACCATTCTTCCCTCACCTCTACCCCTTCTATTCCCACAGCCTCCAGAGTAATTCATCAAAAACATCAGACTTGTTGTTTTAGAAGAGTCACTTTGAGAATCCATTTTTTTGGTTGTGTGTGTGTGAGTATAATATGCTTTATTTTTTTATGACAGAGAATTACTTTCACACCTTCCAATCTAATCTGCTTTTCACATGCGTTTCCATAACTTTAGCTCTTCTCCACTGATTATATTCTTGTCTGGAAGTTTAGCATCAAGGACACTTACTGCCTTTGGGCAAAGGGAAGGAGGCTGCTGGAGGGAAATAAAGGTGAAACCTGAGAGGTTAAGGTGTCAAAGAGTAACCTACCACTTAGAGAGCCAGGTTTGGGTGTGAATATACTTGCAGTGAGAATAGGTTTAGTTACCTTACCAACATAGTAAGAATAAATGTGTTAACTTAGCATAACTGACTCCATTTTGTTTTAAGCCTCTATTTTGTGTTTGAATTGTTCTGAATAAGTTGTTTTTCAATACCAAGATAAGCATTTATGTGGTATGATTCAGTAAACATGATGTGTTTGAGTTCTTAACTGATAAGCAGATGGGGATACTCTGATAAGACAGACTACCCAAAGAAAAACATTAAAAATAGATTTAATAGTAGTTCATATTATAAATTCCTAATCAAATGATACAGTAAACAGCTTAGGACAATGAATAGCTAAAATTATAAGAAGCCCACCAATAGTATATCCATTAATGTCTTCCTGAATTTCAACTGGGACTGATTCCTGTATTCCCCACACTTGAGACTCAAGTAGCCTATGCTGGTGTGAGAATAGTGTTGATTGATGGAGACTTACCAGATGATCATCTTTGAAGGAATCACATGACCTCTAACTAGGCAATGAAGCCACCTCATCATGAGTCTGGTATACAAGAAGCTCAATGGGACCTCCTACTCAGATTGGTGGTTTTTGTCTCTGAAGTGTTTGTTTGCACTCTGATTAATCAAGCTTGTATGTATTGAGAAGTTAGTGTTTTCATGGTTGTTAGCTAGCATGTTGTTCAGTCATTTTTCAGTTGGATCCTACTCTTTGTGACCCCATTGGGGATTTTCTTGGCAAAGATACTGGAGTGGTTTGCCATTTCCTTCTCTAGTTCATTTTACAGATGAGGAAACAGACAAATAGGGTTAAGTGACTTGCCTAGGGTCACACACCTAGTAAGTGTCAGAGGCCCATTTTGAACTCCAAAAGAACTTCCTGATGCCAGGTCTGGCACTCCACTACACCACCTAGCTTCCCTTACTGGCTAGTATATGCGTCAGTATGTCATCTATAAGTACGCATACTGCATTACAATATTGCATACACACACACACATTGTATATGTGGACCTTGCCCTAAGCAAATTTATATGGTAGGTCATCTCTCAGTCATCTTCTACTCTTTGTGATCCCATGGACCATGGCACACCAATACTCTCCATGAAGTTTTCTTGGCAAAGATTCGGGAGTGGTTTGCTATTTCCTTCATCACATGGTAGATAGGTTGGTCTTACACTTCTCACATATGTGTGCACACATCCATGCATGTATGTGTAAACATGTGTATAATATGTGTAATGTATATGTGTATGCAGGGCAAATGTATGAAACCCCAGACTTGCAGTCAGGGGGACCTGATTTCAAATCTGCCTAAGACACTTACTAGCTGTGTGACCCTGGGCAAATCACTTAACTCTATTTCCCTTAGTTCCTCATCTATAAAAGGAGCTGGAGAAGGAAAGGGCAAACCACTCTTATGTCTTTGCCAATGAAACCCCAAATGGAGTCATGAAAAGTCAAAAATGACTGAAACTACTGGACAACAACCACAAAAATGTATTCACATAAGTACATACATCCCTAATACATATCCAACCACATCCCTGACCTTCTCAATAATCTCCGGTGTTTCCCTATAACCTATAAGATAAAATACAAACTCTTTTGTTTGGCACTGAAAGCTTTTCATAACATAGCCCCAATCTACCTTTACCCCCTCACACACTCTAATTGTCCACCCAAACTGTACTTCTTGCTCTTCCTCACTCACAATACTCAATATTCATCTTCACTTCTTCCAATGGACTAGTCCTCATATTTGATATGCAATCCCACCTCAAAATTGTGCTCAAGCCCGACCCTCTATTAGTCTTTCCTGATCTCTTGATCTGATAGAGCCCTCTCTCCTAAAACTGCCTTGTTTTGTTTTGTATATAATTTATTATGTATGTATAAGGTGTTTCCCTTGTTGTAACATAAGCTCCTTAAAAAAAACAAACAAACAAACAACAAATTGTCTTACTTTATGTTTGTATTCTCCAGCACCTGGAACATAGTAGGTTCTTGATAAATGCTATTTAATAACAACAACAACAATAACTAGCTTTTGTATAGGTTTGCAAAGAATTTTTACAAGTCTTATCTAATTTTATCCTCACAACAAACCTGGGAAGCAGGTGCTATTATTCTTTCCATTATATGGAAATGAATGAAGATGAAGAAATTGAGTCAATGAGAAGTCAAGTGACTTGCTTTGAGTCATACAGCTATTCAGTGTTTGAGGAAGGATTTGAACCTAGATCTTCCTGAATTCATGTCTAGCACTCTATCCAGGGCAACACAAATGGCTACTCTTAGATAAAGTCATGATCTCATGGTGTGGGTGTTCCTTGTTCCAACTTGGAACACAGCACTGCTATTCCTCTTCTTCATGTAAAATTCTCACCTGTGTTATTCTGTAGGTTTTCCTTGCAGACCTACTCACTGTCCTATTCACTATGATTATTTTAATATGTCAGTATTAAATGTCTGTTAATGTGTCCTATTCACTATGATGATTTTACTATGTCAATATTAAATATCTATTAATATGTCCTATTCACTGTGATTATTTTTATATGTCAATATTAAATGTCTGTTAATGTGTCCTATTCACTATGATGATTTTACTATGTCAGTATTAAATACCTATTAATATGTCCTATTCACTGTGATTATTTTTATATGTCAATATTAAATTTCTGTTAATATGTCCTATTCACTGTGTTTATTTTTATGTCAAAATGAAATGTACGTTTGCTCTCTAGAACCCACCTAATATTTAATGTTTTTGGTCTCTTTTCTGGAATTTCTGGTGAACAAGTCAGGTATACTGAAGGCGTAGCAATAGAGGAGATGTGTTGTGGTAGATGGAGAGCTAGCTTTGGAATTCAAAGATGTGATTTCGAGTTCTGCCTATGACACAGACTAGCTTTGTGACTAGGTAACTTATTTAACCTCTTGGTGTCCTCAGGAACTCTCTAAGACTAGAATTGTAAAGGTGGTGCAGATCTGAATTGCTGTTTCCTCACTGAGAGTTTCCTAGACCCATGAAATCAAAGATCTGGTTCAAAAAATATCAATAGATATTGATAGTAAACTAATTTTGCAAATAAGTTACCTAATATACCACTCATATATTTCCTTCCATTAGTCTGCTATTATTCCAAGGGAGCATTTACTATTAGAAAAATAAATAGAATCATTATCCATTTTTATTTTTCTATTGTTACAGGTAAAGGGTGTGGGGGGGGGGTGGGGGGGTGCGTGCACGCACACATGTGCACACATGTAGTCTCCTTAGTACTGTCTTCCCACTATATAACCCAAGAGTCAACTCAGGTTCAGTATCCAGTTGGTTCAGAGTCTACCCACTTGAAACATGTCCTACTTACATCAAACCTTATATCTTAATAAAGTAAGAGAACTTAACTAGATTAGGGAAGGAATGATAATATTGAAAAGCAACAAGCTTCATCTAACAGAGCTCTACTTTCATGTTAATTCCAAGATTACATTTCTCACTCTCAAGATCCTGGGATCTGATGCTTCTCCATTCCTCCTGCTGTCTGGGATAGAAAAGTAAGTAGTTCTTTATAAACTCCTCTTTTGCCTAATGCAATAAAATGTGGGGAGCAAAGGGAAGAATAACTGTGTCATGCATATCAATGAGTGAGGAAGCTGCCAATAGCTCCTTTGGTGTACCAGTTTTCTCTGGCTCAGAATCCCTTGGAATGTTGGCCTTTCATGACAGATCTTCTTGTGAGTCAGGATGAGAAATTTCCCTGAGTTGCTCCATTTTCCTACCCTCTCAGGTATGGAGGTTACAACTGCCTCTCTCACTCCAACCTCTTGGAGTGATGGCTGCTTCTAGCAAGGTGAAATAGGAAAACACTAAAAATCTATAGTTAGAAGACTTAAATTTGAATCTGTGTGACTTTGGCCAAGACAGTTAATATCTCTGTGACTTAACCTTCTGGTTTGTAAAATCAGGGAGTTGAACTAGATGACTACTACAATTGCTTTCAGCTCTAAATTTTTTATCCTATATTTTTTTTGTATGGCTATAGTCATGTTACTCTCCCTATCCTTCATTCTCTTCTCCCTTTTTCTCACCACTTCCTTTAGTGTCTACTCATCTGACCAAACTTGTCAACATTACTGTCTACCCCAAATAACCTAGAAATAAGTAGTTAAGCTATACCAGAAGTGTCCCACTCCTGGCAGTTACTGGGAAATAGTATTTGGAGAAACCTGGAACCATATTTTTTTTAGAAGCTACACACCTCACCCCAATAAAAATCCTTAGTAGAATAGTAATTAGTAATTTCCAAAGCCAATAAACAAAAAAGGCATTAATGTGTGATGGTTATAAGGACAGATGTGCAGCTTTCATCTTTTCTCATATACTGGCCACAAGTTTAATAAATGACTTTGTGAATGCTGTCTACCATAGTTCCCCTCTCACTCAAAAACACAGTAAGGCTAGTTGTGTTTTTTTTTTTCCTGAAATGGGCAAAGCTATTCCTGGGACTTGATTGACCCAAGGCCCAATGCCCAAGGTTCAAGCCATGTGTCCCTTGGCATAGCGTGTTGATAGCTCCTAACTGAATTGTTACAGATTTTTTTTATCACAGATATTTTATCATGGGATTAATCATAAAAAGACCAGTTCATGTGAAGTCAGGATGCTGAAGACTTGGGAAGAAGTTTCAAGATGACATGAATCATCATACTTTGTCCTGTTGACCAGAAGTATTTCCATATGGAGATGAGAGGGATTGCCTCTACCCAAGCTAAGTGCTGGAGTAATAGCAATAGGAATATTCTTGTGGAATAAACTTCTATTGAATAATAACTAGAATCAATATCCTTATTGAATATCAAGTCTATCTTCTAATATACTTACTTTTGTTTTACAGTTGAATGTGCCTAACGTTGTTCCATCAACAAAAGTGAACCAAGAGGGTACTGGTCAGAGTCAAGCTCATGCATAACCGTCCTCCTTTGAATATTCTCATATTTCTAACCATAGGCCATAATTATATTTGCTGTCTGGGTTTGTGTATGGGCAGATTTCCTACTAAACACTGCTTCACAGATTGGCTCCCACTTCAGTGGTCTATTAACATACCTGCTAGTGGAGAAGGTAGGGTATGGCTGTCTGATCTGTGTACACATGTAATGTTGTATGATCTGGTGTAGTGCCAAAGCAATATTCACAGAACTGACGGTGATTGTAAATATGTTGGCGTAGTTCTCAGTTGCAAAATATAACAGACTCTCCATTAGGAGACAGAAGCAGAAACATTTATTCAGATACCAGAAAACCAAATCCCAACATGAGGAAACCAGATCTATCACCGCAACATAGAAGTTAATACACCACAATACAGCAGAGAGTCACACCATCCTTTAGCCTTCCCACAAACCAACACTCAAAAGCCTAGCTGTCTCCCTGTGTGGGTCCTCTCCTCCCTCTAGCTCTAATTGTTCTCATTCCCAGTTTCCTGTGGGCTCTGCTCCACTCTGCCTGCTCTACCCTTCAGCAAACTCCTCCCACCACAGATTCCATGTGATTACATTCAGCCTATTAGGGGGCAGGGAAGATTTTCAAATTCCCTTAGGTCAATTAAGAGTCAGGGAAGATCTTCCCATTCCTATTCCCATTCCATTTGGCCCCAAGATCTTTCATGTCCCTTACAAAGCAAAAGTACATTAACAATACATTTCATTACATAGGTTAATAGGAGTTTAGGAGTAACTGGTGGGGTACTGCTGTCAATAGAAATTTACAACAATATAACAGGGATAAGAGAAAATAAGCACATAAAACAATATTTTAGGGTGGGGGCTTGAGCATAAGCATTCCATCATTCCCCACTTAAGCTAATGGGGCTCAAAATCTTGGGGTAAGGGGTAAGCTAAGGTCTCTTCTCCATAGCTACTTCCTGCTGAAATTGGATGTAGAGCTGTCCCTGCCCCAAGAGGTCCTATTTGAGAGGCCAGCTCTTTAGCTGGCATCTGGAGCTGGGTTGACACCAGGTCCAGGGGTGATAAGTCACCCCTGGTGACATCCCGCTTAAGGAATCAGGAATCTGCAGGTGGAGGGTACTAAGCTTACAGGAAACAAATCTTGCAAACAAGTTTAACTGATAACAAGCCAAAAGGAAACAGATATAGGGTCAGCCATGCTTCTGGAGTCCATGGACTCACTATCATAGCAATGGTACAGAAAGATCTGTAGGGGCAGTTCTTACTTCTCTATTCCATCTAACATCAAGCCCCTTTTCTTTTTTTATTAATTAAATTGGTTTGCTTATATACTTTTAGTTTACAAAATTCAGTTCCACAGTCCCTTGAGTTTCAGATTTTTCTCCCTCTCCCTCTCCCTGCCCATCATGGTGGCGTGCAGTCATGTAGAGGATCTACAAATATCTTCACATTAATCATTAGTCAGGTTGTAAAGAAGGATTATAACTGATGGAATGATCAGTGGGAAAGAAAAAACAAAACAAAACAAGAAAAAGAAACACAGCAAGTAGTTTGTTTCAATCTGCATTCAGACTCCACATCTCTTTGGATGTGAATATCTCTTTCAATTATGAGTCTTTTAGAGTTGTTTTATAACCTTACATTGCTGAGAGGAGCCCAGTCTATTGAAGTTAGTAGTCACACATACATTGTGTCTGTGATTGTGTACAAATTTCTCCTGGTTCTGCTCTTCTCGCTCAGCATCAGTTTATGTAAGTTCTCTAGGTCATTATGAAGTCCGTTTGCTCCTCATTTCTTATAGCACAGTAGTATTCCATTACATTCATAAACCACAATTTGTTCAGCCATTCCCTAATTGGCGGGCATCCCTATTATTTCCAATTCTTTGCCACCACAGAAAGAGCTGCTATAAAGATTTTTGTACATATGGGTCCTCCTTCCAAAGGGTTATGGGTCAAAGGATATGCGCTTATTTATAGCCCTTTGGGCATTGTTCCAGATTGCTCTCCAGAATGGCTGGATCAGTTCACAGCTCCGCCAACAATTTTCCACATCCTCTCCAGAATTTATTATTTTCCTGTTTTGTCATCTTAGCCAATCTGGCTGGTGAGATGTGGTACCTCAGAGTTGTTTTGATTTACATTTCTGTAATCATTAGTGATTTGGAACACTTTTTTATATGCTTATAGATATCTTTAATTTCATCTTCTGAAAATTGCCTGTTCATATCCTTTGACTGTTTATCATCTGGGGAGTGGTTCAGGCCCCTTTTCTTGATACATTTTATATAGTTCATTAGTTGGAATACCATCAATTCTCCCAAAATCTACTTCTGCTGTCAACAGAGCAGTAAACAATTCTTTTCTTGTCAGTCTCTTCTGACTTCGAATCCACTGGCTATTTACTCTTCTCCCTTGAGGAAATTTATCTTTTCCTCATTCTCCCTAAGTCACTTAACTATGAAATTTTATCCAACACCTCTGAAAGAGGGTGCCCTATCTCTCTAATTAGTAGAGTCAGAATTAGGTGCTTGTTAGCAGGAGGAGTCGTCTTCATTATGATATTTCTATTAGGAACTGCTAAGGGGGTATCATGATACACATTTGCATCTCCAACCATGATAGGTTATCATTATCTCCAATTTTAACTTTCTCATACAGTCACTAAGCGAATACCACAGTCTTCCTTCACTAGGCCACATAGAATCAATGGGATACATTTTATTGCACCCATCAGCAGCTAAAGCTAACAGATTTAATGTATTGTTCCCTCCTTGCATATGAAAATCTCTAAAATCTTGTTGGACAAAAGGATTCTAACTAATATGTATAAATTTCAAGCAATCCATGCTGTCTACTCACACTTCTGTCATCCCTTAATTACTGATTCTCACCATCCAAGACACTAACGATTCTCCCATCCTTTGGGTGAATCTGCTTAATATATCAGTAACCTCTTGCTGAGTGAAATCTGCAATTATCTCCCTGAACTCTGTCTGATTCCCATGGTTCTCCTGCTTTCTTCTTAGTATGGGGCAAACTTCTGCACTTGTAAAAGCCTCATCATTTAACACTGTATCATTTCCCACCTATACACTCTCTGGGCAGTCGTCGTCATGGCAACTATGTGCAGCCTTTGCCAAAGCTGTATGAACCTTCCTCCTGTTATTATTTTTCTTCTTTTTCTGAGTCAGACTCACAAAAGCAATGTTCTCCTCTACCACCTGAGATCCTCCAACTTGTTCTTCTAAAGGAGAGCCCAAACACTGTAACACAGACAATTTCTCATGCAAATCAGCTAACTTTCTCTCCATCTGAGTTTTTTCTTGTAGCAGCTTGTCTCTGCTCTTACATGAAAAACAGTAACCTGTTAGTAAAATCCAGCCTCTTCTATACACTCCTTCCAGTTCTCTCCCTGGTTTTATTGGTATTCCTTGCAAACATGTTTCTAAATCTCCAGTTTCTCTCTTCTGTAGCCTCAGTTCTCAGTTTTCACAGAACCCTGTACTTTTATCCCACTCCATTGCTAGAGAGGAATAAGCCAAATCCTCCTATCCTGGGATATCCATTTCTTCTTTTAAATCCATTCTGTCTCCAAATACTGGTCTGATATTTCATGATCCCATCCTCGTGGCCAAATATAGTGCCAATGCAATATTCACAGCACTGATAGCAACTGTAACTACGCTGGCATAGTTCTCAGTCACAAAATATAACAGATTCTCCATATAGAAGACAGAAGTAAAACATTTATTCAGACACCAGAAAACCAAATCCCAACACCAGGAAACTGAATCCATCATTGCAACATAGAAGTTAATACATCACAACAGAGCAAAGAAACACACCATCTGTTAGCCTTCCCACAAATCAACATTCACAAGCCTGTCTCCCTGTTTGAGTCCTCCATCTAGCTCTAACTGTTTTGACTCACAGCTTCCTGTGGGCTTTGCTCCATCCTGCCTGCTCTACCCTTCTGCAAACTCCTCCCACCACTGGTTCCATGTGATTTCATTCAGCCTATTAGGGGACAGGGAAGACCTTCAAAGCAGAGAAGATCTTCAAATTCCCTTAGGTTTATTAAGGAGCAGGGAAGATCTTCAAATTATCATTACCATTACATCTGGTCAAGATGTCCTTGATCTGCTTCACTCCAGCCCAGTTGATGAAACCATAGAAGTGGTGAAAAACAGAGATAATAAGGTATTAATGTGTTACACAAAGTGCAAGGATTTATCTGTGTCCTGTTACCTTTTATATAGAGTATGAAGATTTCACTGATGAAACTGTAGGATAGTTTATAACCGTCCATGCCCCTTTAAAAAGGGGGCCTTCTAAAAAGGTGGCCTTAAAAAAACCGACATTGTCAGATGCAGAAATAAATTGAAATTAAAGCGTTTTGTGAAGGCTGACCCCTGGCAGTGTAGAGGAGAGCTAGCTATGGAAGAAGAACTAAGCTCTTACAGAAGACTGTTCTTTGCTTTCTCCCTTTTGCTTTTATTAGAGGGCAGCAGGGAGGGAAGAGATTGGTCTCTCCTCTCCCTGCATCAGTCATGACACTTTGCAGTAGAATTTCTCACTTAGTAAGACACTATGTCCAAATGGAAATGGGCCCAGGGAATCAAAGAAAGTCAGTGGAAGAAGGTTCAAAGACTGTGACTCCTGACAGTGGAGAAAAGAGTCAAATATGGATTAGAGAATTATTCCTGGTTATCACGAGTCAAGCTAAGGAGAGGAAGAGGCCCAAGGAATCCAAATGAACAACCCACTCAGCAAGACACTGTGAGCAGGAGTTTGACAATGTTACTAAGGGAGAAAGAACATCAGGGATGTGCAGTATTGGAGGCATGCATTCTTGGTCTTATATGCTCTTCAAGTGTATACCAGTATGATCTGTTTATTTCCACTGATCCTGTATGCATTTGTGGAATAGCACACCCCAGATTTTTAAGGAGAATGCTTTGCTGGTTCTGTTCTTAGAATGTTATCTTGGTAAGTTTTAGTCACTTTAAGTTAATTAGTAACTTTGAGTTAATTGTGACTACTGAATCAGGTAGTACACTCATAGGGGTTTATGAACTATAATTTCAGGAGTAAAGACCCTGAAAGTAGCTTTGAACCTAGGACTTAACTAGTCATTTGGGATCCAACCTGCACCTTTTTATTGCTAGTTGGGGAGACAGTCCATAGAGGATACCACCTCTTTTAACCCTCTCTACTCTTAGCATGTTGGAAATTTGTCTCATGTGATGGAGAACACATTTTAAGTGCTAAAGAGCTAGTGACTGACTAGAAAAACAATTTGTCAAACAAGGGCCTATCACTTCTCACACTCCCCTGGTACCTGCAGAGTAGCTATAATAATAATAATAATAATAATAATAATAATAATAATAGCTAGCATTTGTAAAGTGCTTTAACGTTTACAAAGTGCCTGATAAAAATGTTATCTAATTTTATCCTCACAAAAACTCTTGGAGGTAAGTGCTATTTTTACCCCCATTTTACAAGTGAGGAAACTGAGGAAGACAAAGCTTGAGTGACTTACCCAAGGTCACACAGCTGATAAGTATCTGAGGTCAGATTTTTATTCACCATACTCTGTGCTTTATTTTTCTTAATAGAGAAATTCTACATTTAGTTATATTTGTTCTTCAGGCTGCTCCTCAGTGAGGATAAAATGGCAGCAAATGCTGCCACCCCTCTGTTATCAGAGACTGGATGAGCCACTTATTGTATTTCACTAGCTTCAGAGCCTAGAAAATCTGATTTATTCCTGAGTTAATCTGTCACCCTCTGGCATCCTTTCAAGACAGCCTTGAGTATAATTGTAGGATTTGGAGAAAATGGGGCAAGTCAAGTTCAATTTATTCCATTAAGATTTTAAAAACATTTAATTACGATAAAAACTGAAAAGCATTTAATGTGAACATGGCTGCTACTTTATCTTCTCCACTCATTCATTCAACCAATTGATCATTCCCTTGCTGTCTCCAGCCAATTATAATTCCTTATATGCCTTCTGTATAGCGATACCACTGTTAGCAGACTGTTTGATGGTGTGCTCATGAAAGCCATATTAATGGTTCTGATGAGTACTTCTGACTATTGAATTGGTCCAGGGGGTGATATTAGATTGTTGTGAAGGATTGGAGAAGTGGTCTATATAGTGGTATAATGTTCATAGAGGAGATCCAGATCCAGAAGGGACCTCCTCCCTTGACCATTGAGGAAAATGAGGCCCAGGGAGGCTAAGAGATTTATCCAAAATTACTCAGGGGGCCTCAAAAGTGGGATTTGAACCGGATTTTCACTACTCTAGAGTAAATTCTTTCTACTGGACCAACATTGTCAAAATGGGTTGAATAACTTATTAATTTTCTCTCTTGAAAGGAGCAGTACACTGCTTTCTTCAAAACATTTGACTACAAACTTAAGACTGGGCTCCTCAGATAGCATAAAGGTCTATTACATGAAGTGACCACTCAGGAACCAAACTTAAAAAAAAAAAGGCAAACTATGCAAGGCAAGTCTGTTATTCTTGTACGAAAACATGCAGATAGAAAACAATCTGTAATCATTTCCTGTAATGGGCTGAACCTGACATGGGCCAGTACTCTGGTAGTTAAACTCCAATATTGGAACAAAAAGAGACACTTATAAGCTATTTAACAATTAACAAAAGATTTACTTAGCCATAGCAGGGGAAGGATATTCATGGAGTTCATGGAGGGAAGACACCAGATTGATGCAGCTGAGCAAAGCTCCCTTGATTCTGAGTTGCCTATGGTTATTTTCCAGTCAAGCACCATGTTGGAGCTTCTCATGTCTGTTTATATGCAGGCAATGAGAAAGTGATATCAATGGTGGGAGCCTTTAGTTACAGTCATCTTGAGTCTGATTTCAGTTCCCATTATAAAAAAGAACTGATACTTCAGTGCTCTTGATAGCCTTTTAAATGCTCTCGAATTCAACTATTCAACTTGAATACGTAGGGAAGAAAGACCTGTTTGCGAGGACAAATTGGAGAAGCAAAGGATATGATATGATGAAAAACACACACAGGTTCTGTTGTGGGAAAGGAAGTATAATGAAATCTGTGTAATTTGTAGTTTGTAATATATGTATGTGTATATATGTGTGTGTGTGTGTGTGTGTGTGTGTGTGTATAGGTCTGTGTATGTGTGTATGTATATATATGTGTGTGTGTGTATGTGTATAGGTCTATGTGTATGTGTGTATGTATATATATATATATGTGTGTGTGTGTGTGTGCGTGTGTGCGTGTGCGTGTGCATTGTTGTTGTTGTTCAGTTGTTCACTTGTGTCTGACTCTTTATGACCCCATGGACCCTACTGTCTTTGGGGATTTTCTTGGCAAAAATACTAAAGTGGTTTGTCAAACCCTTCTCCAGTGGGTTAGGGTAGAGGTTAAATGACTTGCCCAGGGTCACACAGCCAGTAAGTGTCTGAGGTCGGATATGAACTCAGGTGTTCCTGACTCCAGGTCCAGAGCTCTATCTGCTGAGAAATATAGATGTCTCATATGTATATGTACATTTAAATCTATATGTATATTTATCTATATCTATATAAAGTGCAGCTAGGTAGCACAGTGGATAAAGTGTGAGACCTTGAGTCAGGAAGACCTGAGCTCAAATCTGGTCTCAGACACTCATCAGCTGTGTGATCCTGGGTAAGTCACTTAACCCTGTTTTTCTCAGTTTCCTCATCTGTAAAATGAGTTGGAGTAGGAAATGGCAAACCGTTCCAGTATCTTTGCCAAGAAAACCTCAAATGGGATTATGAAAAGTTGGACGCTACTGAAATGACTGAACAACAACATCTATATCATCGAAGTATGTGTATCTCTACATCTATCTATCTACCTACCTGTCTGTCTGTCTATCTATCTATGTATCTATCTATCCATCCATCCATCCATCCCCCCTCCCATCCATTCATCCATTCCCCCCTCCCACCCACCTATCTATCTATCTATCTATCTATCTATCTATCTATCTATCTATCTACCTACCTACCTACATACCTGCCTACCTACATATATGTTTCCTCTAACATAAGAGCAGCTTTGTGGTGGATAAAAACACTGTGAGCCAGGCACTGAACTCACTGAGGAAGGAAGGAGTGTTGAGTGTACATTGGTTTCTTGTCACTCAGATGGAACGACTCTCTCCAGAGTTAGCAATGATTTCTGAATCATCAAATCTAATTACCTTTCCTTAACTTTCTTCCATCTTGACCTTTGTGCAGCAGTTAGCGTGGTTATCTATCCTCTCATCCCAGATACTCTTTCTTCTCTGAGTTTTTGTAATACTCATTTCTATTGTTTTTTTCTTGCTTGACTAGTTCATTCTTTTCCAATTTCTTTAGTGATTTATTGTCCATCAATATCATGGCCTTTGATGGTGGGTATCCTTCAAAGCTCTGTTCTGAACCCTTTTTTTTTGTCTCTTTATTCTCTCCCACTTGGTAACCTCATCAGTTTTCACGGGTTCAAATTACTATTTCTATGTTGATGATGCGCGTGCAGACACACACACACACACACACACATCTATATATCTACCACTAGTCTCTTCAGTCAACAATCCATCAACAACTTCCCTTTGAACACTTCCAGCCAGACTTTCTGTAGGAATCTTCAACTTAGGACCAGTATTATTCCAGTTACAAATTTAGGTAACTGGAAGGATGCTGGTCCCTGAAATGGTAATAGGGAAGTTTGGAAGAGGGAGAATTTGGGGAGTAAATATGATGAGTTCTGTTTGGGAATCCCAAGTTGCTTGACCAAAGGGAAAAGAAAAATGAGAGACAGAAGATCATTCCCTTTTAAAGATTATAGAATCACTGGCATTTCTGCTCAGTGATGAATAAGAGGGTTGGTTGTTTCATCATCTCAAAGTTCAACCCTTGACACATTGTCACTCTTGTCCCTGTGGTCCTCAGAAGTTTTCAGAGTACCTCCAGCACAAATTCACAATAGGGATAGCCCCTATAGGCTCTTTCCCATACATTCTCAAACCTTGTTATATAAATATAGACATAATATAGGAGACTTCAATATAGTTTTGGAAATGAGAGCACAAGTAATTGGGAGGATCAGGAAAGATTTCATGTAGAAGGGGATGCTCAAGTTAAGGGTTGAAAGAAACCAGAGATTCCAAGAGGCTGAGGTGAGTAGGGGGCATATTCAAAAGATATAGACTAGCCAGCCTAAAGGCATGGAGAGAAGAAATGGAGCATTGTGTCAGAGGAATAATAGGTAAAACCAGTATAGCTGGATAAAGGAATTCACAGAGAGGTGTAATATGTAAGACAATTTGAAAAGTAGGAATGGGTCAGGTCCTAAAGATATTTAAATACCAGAGGAGTTTATATTGAATCTTAGAGGTAGAAGACAGTCACTGGATTTTATTGAGTGATAAAATGAAATGACTTCTGCTTGAGGGAAATCAGCTTGGCAGTTGTGTGGAAGATAGATTGGAGTGGGAACATACTTTAGGTAGGAAGAATAAATAAGAGATTACTGTAATAGTTCGAGGGAGAGGTGATGAGGGTTTAGGCTATGCTGGTGGCTGCGTGAAAGGAGAGAAGGATATACAAGAGATGTAGAAATAGAAATAAGATGTGGTAACCAGTTAGATCTGTGGAGGTGATTGAGATGATTGAGTAATTGGAGGTAATTGAGAATGATTGAGAATGACATGATGGAGTAACTCTCTTATCAGTCATGGAGCAGGTATAGTCAATCATTCTATAATCTTCCATCTCCCATTTGCTTCTTTTTCCCTTTGGTCAAGCATAGCAGGAGGCAAGAAAGTGGAGGAGGAAAGGGGTGAGATTTCCCTCAATGCAACAGCAGGTGGCTGCAGGGCCACATGGAAGTTAGAGCTGGGGCTCAGTTCAAGGTGAGCTTTAGCCTTGATCTCTGGCTGCCTTTTCTCTTTTTTATTTCTTTGTTGGAGCACAGGTAATGAAACAGTGATGCTGAGATGAACACGTGCAGTTTTGAAGTAATCTTGTGAGGTCAAGAGAATCAGAGATCCCAGATCCCTTGGTTGTAGGTGCTTGATCATAGCCATAATTTATGTCTTATGTGATTTTTCACAGAGCAGTGGTGTAGCAGTGTAAGTACCCAAATATAAAATGATGCAAAAGAACTTGATCTCTATCTTTGGAAATCAGCATCTCTCAAAACTGAATTCTGCCCCAGGATATGGGTCCAGAGCTGAGAGGGGTCCTTAGTAAAGGGGGAGAATAGAGTGCCACCTCTGGACCTCTGGGTCACCTATGGACCCAGCAGCATTTTTTATTGTTACACACACACACACACACACACACACACACACACACACACACACACACTACAGTATGCAATGCAGATGAGTGTTTGGGGATTCATCAAATGCCCCCATTTCAATACCAGAAAGTGCTAAAGATAGGGGTTAGTCACTACAGTTGGGTATAGTGAAAACTCACACCACTTACCAAGGTGTGTCAAATATTCTATTTCTCTTTGGGTTTGGTTTGTTACTACAACTTAATCTTACAATACTAGGTCTAAGTTCTCAGCAATACACCACCTCCACATGGCTACATTCAAACTCTCTCAGGGTCTTAGGTGGAAAAACCCTTTTGAGGGGGATAGACCTGCTTGTTCTAGTTCTTAAGCCCCCATCCAATATATTTTCTAACTATACAATAACCACTCACAAGATAAAGCATCCACCACAGTGTGTGATACTTATATAGCCAGCTACTCATCGTAATAAGATCTTGAGATTTTTATAATGAGATTTTTAGATCTTAAACACAACCATTTACCTAATATTAAAGTAAAAATAATGTTATAGATATGTATAATATCTATAATATGTACTATACTAATAAGTATATAACTATAATATATCAAACAAATAATAAAAAATCACAATACACATGTATATACAACCAAGTCACACTCTCCCCTAATAGTTATGTTAAAGATTGAGCACATACTTATAACAACCTGATAGGGGTATGTGGGAGAGGAAAATGCATATATTTATGGTAACTCACAATTCTGGACTGCAGGCTTTAATATTATTAGCCTATTCAGAAACATCTGCCCCTTACAAACCTGCTTCTCTGCTCACTGCTTGACTGTTGGTTGACCTTCATTATTCTTTGGCCAGGGAAATTTTTTTCCTGCTTTGAACATAGCTCTTTAAATTAATCACCAACCTTAACAGTGTGTGTAGAAAGTTTTAGCTCTTCACTGCAAAGTTCATCAAATTGGCTAACTCTCAATTGTATAGAGCTCATCAGCCAGTTTTTCAATCACCATTCTGTCCAATCAGAATAGAGCTCACAGCAATACAGCTCCATTTCACCATGAAGTTAAAGCAGCTTTCAAGTTACTTTTCTTAAGCCAGAGAGGGCTGCAGGAAGCAACACACCCTCATGAAAAAGCTTCACCTTTTTTCTAACTCTAGGTAGTGCTGAGGGGCAACATCTATCACTGGAACTCTTGGCCAATAAAGTCGGTCCTCTCTCCAGCCAATCAGAAATCAATCAGCTGAAGCTTTCTGTCAATGGACTGCTAACTGCCAAAGCATCATTAGGACAGTTTTTCAGCCCTTCTTCTGCTGTGTCTTCAATTCTTCTCCCAGCTCCCTCTTCAGGTTCTTAATACCATCCCTTTTCTTCTCCTGCTGTCTTGTGTTCATAGTAGCTTGAATGAGAACTTCATGACTCTTAGTGGCTCACTTTTTACTTAAAGAGTAAAAATTCTCTTGATTTCCCTTATGAAATTGATAATACCTGGAAGTGTCAGTTGCCAAGTGTTTATATGATTGCTCATTAAAAAAATACTCTTTTTAGCTATAAAACATTTATATGCAAATTAACTAATGTGACATTATCCTTTGTAGCTCTACAAAGCCTGAAAAATTATAGCCTATCTCTTTGTTGCCCTTGAAATGTTTCTTTATGCTCAAATTTCTTTAGTTTTCCATAAATAAGCAATATTTCTCTGCCTCTTTAACATTAAACTATTCCTATAAAGTGACTCATCTTTCTACCTTGTTAAAAAAGAGATCCAAGCCATTACATCTATATGACAGATCATTTTCTCTCAAAAACTGTCTAGATCCAGTCTGAAAGCTGTTTCTTCATACACATATGTATTAAAACAAAAGTCTCTTTATGCTTAGATAAGGTATCAAAGTATTTATCTATAATAATGGCAATGTTTTATATCCTTTGACAATTAATACAAATCTCTTCATTTAAGAATATTTTTATCACTTTCTTCATTAAATCACTCCATCTGTCTTAGAGACAAAATATATCTCTTTAATATGTATGTTGTCTCTCCCATTACAATGTTAATTTCTTGAAGACAGGAATTATAACACTTAGTAACAGTGCTTGCACATAGTAAGAGCTTAATAAGTATTTGTTGACTGGTTAACTTCTTTTTCTCGTTGCCATGGTCTTACTTGAAAATTTGGAAAGGATGACTTTTCTTTTTTTTTTTCCTTCCTTCTGGTTTAGAGTAGAGATCAAAGGGGACATGTTTTCCCCACCCCACTCCAGAGGATTATTAATTCTTCTCATCAATCTATCTCTTAATTTTTCTGAGGGCAAGGGGTCTCAGAAACTTTGTTTCTTGTTCTGCCTGTCATTATCAAACCACCCGAGAAAGAGCCACTTTGTTTTGTACTGTCTTCTTGAAGTACTTTATGACAAATATCAGCCTTTACTCACATATTCTATGTATGGAATGTCTCTCTCTTATTGAAACTTAGCCTTTTCATCTCCTATCTCTGTATGTGTCTTTTCTTCATGTTTCTGGTGTTTGAGACTTACTATTAAAGTCAAATTCCTCACTGAAATTAGGTAAATGATTGAGTTAATTCTTGGTTTGAGAAACATCAATTTGCATTGTGATGGCATAATTCCATTGATTATCCCACCCAGTTTAAGTTATTACCTTTGTTAGGTAAGAACATTTTACAATTTTTAATTAAATTCATTTGTCAAAATTGATTATGAACAGGGCCTGTACACCTCCTTGAATCAATCAAAGCCAACATGTAAGAGAGTTGATCTTATAATAAGAAAATTTTTACAAAAAGGAGTAGCTATCTCAGAACCATACAGAGAGTTTAATGATTATAGAGGTGGGCATAAGGAAGAAGGGATAATATCATATAGAACTGAGACAAGAACAAGTATCCCTGAGGATACCTTTAAAAGGAGAAAAAAAAGGTAGGAATGAGCGATGACTGAGAATGAAAATTTCAAGGAAGGCCAGATGAAATCTCGGAGAAGAAAACACAGGCTCACACCATTAGTATATTGACTTACCCTATGACTTAAAAAAGTCCTAAGAAAAGATTTGTTTTTTCCCTACTTCTTCTGCTAATGCCTATGCAACCATAATATCATATTACTTACCCAAACATTTCCAGAAACCTGAACTTTGCAGCAATTGAAAAGAGGCTTGCAGTTAATTAGAACTTTACAGAAATGTTAATGTAGGCAGATAACCCACTCTTTGCCTAAATGTTAGGAATTTTCCTAATTAGGGGCTTGGAGTAATTACTATTGTGATTATAAATTTTTGTGTAAAATAAATTCCCTAAAGCCTCAGAAGAGAAAAATATATGGGCCTTAGGGATCATTATATTGCCCTTAGGCTTGAAAGAGCTAATTATAGAAATGGTATAACATGCTTGTCCATGGGCTTAAATTTCTTCAATGTTATCTATCTATCCCTACCTAACATTTAATTTTAGAGTTAATAAATTTACTCTTCTTTTTTCAAAGGAATATCTTCAAGTTTGAGTTATTGGACACAATCTGATAAAAGTAGCCATTATAAAATTGTCCATGTTAAAAAAAAAAAACAAGAAAAACAACATATGTCCATGAAAGAGTCTGGATAATACTGTGCATCTCCCTTGTGGCCTCTTGTCACTCTTACTACAACTAGTTTGGGTTAAGCCAGGCCAGGAAGATGAGGAAAGGAGGTGGAATGCAACAAAGTATAAAAAAGTTACCTGGTTCCTTTTTCTTTTTCTTTTTTTTTTTTGTGGTTTTTGGTTTTGTTTTTTTTTAAATTGAATTGGTTCATTTACTTTTAGTTTACAACATTCGGTTCTACAGTCCCTTGAGTTTCAGATTTTCTCCCCCTTCCACTCCTAACCCCCGTCCCCCCATCATGGCAGCACACACTCAAATATAGGATCTACAAATATCTTCACATTAATTATTAGTTAGTTTCTTTTTTTTAAATGACTTGTTTATTTACTTTTAATTTACAAGATTCAGTTCCACAATCACTGGAGTTTCAGATTTTCTCCCTTCCCTTCCCCCCCCCCCCCATGGCGGCGTGCAATCATGTAT
>CM053581.1:431913105-431933472 GCA_028627135.1 Pseudochirops cupreus
AAGTGCTTACTCTTTCTGTGATTTGTTCTTTGACTTTCTATTGTTTAGGATATATTTGCTTAGTCTCTAATTATATCTACATTTTTTGCTTATATTCTCTTTTTTATTTTGATTTTATTGTATCATGTTCTATTAAGTACTTGTTTAAATTTTTTTTTACCTTTCTTCATTTATTAGTTATTTAAGACCTATGTTGGGACAGGGGGATCGTTTAAAAGTACAATGTGGGGGCAGCAAGGTGGTACAGTGAATACCTGGAGTTAGGAAGACCTGAGTTCAAATCCAGCCTCAGAAACTTGACACATTTATTAACTGTGTGACCTTGGGCAAGTCACATAAGCCCAAATGCCTTGCCTTCCCCCCTAAAAAATTATTATGTAAAGTTAATAAGGATAATATTTAAATGACCATAGGTCCATCATTTCCAACATTCCATTCCGATGCTTTCTTTCTTCTTTATCTTTCTATTATTGCATCATTGTATTAAAGATTTTTAGAATTGGAACTTAACTTGGCAGTCATATAAGACCAATTATGCCCAAAAAAATAAACCCCTCTAGCACATAACTGAGAATTTTTTTTTTGCTTGAAGAACCCAAATGAGGGTAGATAGATGGCTTCTTTAATTACCCCATAGCACTTTTGGATAGCTAGGAAATTTTTCCTTCCTTTAAGTCTAAATGTAGCAGTTTATAGTAGAGGATTTAGAACTTTCAAAGTTCACAAAATAGTTCGATGTGTGGAAACACTGATTTAATCAAACTCTCTATATTTTTGAGAAGCAGAAAGGGAAAAGTGCCCATGCAGTAAATTAGTAGTAAAACTGAAATGAAATTGTGGAGTACTTTAACTAGAGTCTTACTCTGGATCAGGGGTTAGAAAAGTGTATCACTGAAAGATAATTTTTCATTATCTATGATTTTATTTCATTATTTATGATATCTTTAATTGGAATCAGGGAGACTCCCAGGAGCCCTAACCAATGTGATGGACTGGGGCATTTCAGGTTAATCCCCAAGCATGAATGCCCCCCTCAAAAAAAAAAACAACCAAAAAACACAATTCATCTAGAAGAACAAAAGGTCAAGAATATAAAGGGATCTGATAAAAAATACAAAGGAAGGTAGCCTAGGAATACCAGATTCAAACTATATCATAAAGCAGCAATCATCAAAACTATCTAGTCCTGGCTAAGAAATAGAGTAGTGGATCAGTGCAATAGATAGTGTACACAAGACAGAGTAGTCAATGACCATAATAATCTACTGTTCAATGTGGAGAGAAGAACTAACTATTTAACAAAAACTGCTGGGAAAACGGGAAAACAATAAGACACAAATTAGGTATAGACCAATATCTCACATCATATACCAAGAAAGGTCAAAATGGGTATATGATTTAGACATAAAGGGTAACACTATAAGCAAATTAGAAGAGCAAGGAATAGTTTATCTGTCAGATTTATAGGAAAAGGAAATATTCATGACCAAACAAGAGGTAGAGAGCATTAAAAATGTAAAACAGATCATTTTGGTTATATGAAATTAAAAAGATTTTGTTTAAACAAAACCAATGCAACCAAGATTAGAAGGAAAGCAGAAAGCTGGGAAGCAACTTTTACAGCAAGTATCTCTTATAAAGGCCTTATTTCTCAAATATATAGAGAATCGAGTCAAGTATGTAAAAATATAAGCCATTCCACAATTGATAAATTGTCAAAGGAAATGAACAGGCAGTTTTCAGGTGAAGAAATCAAAGCTATCTATAGGCATATGAAATGCTCTAAGTCACTTCTAATCAGAGAAATGCAAATTAAAACAACTCTGAGATACCACCTCATATGTATCAGATTGAATAATAGGACCAAAAAAGGAAAATAATAAATGTTGGCAAAGATACAGGAAAATTGGGACACTGATGCACTGTTGGTGGAATTTTGAACTGATCCAACCATTCTGGAGAGCAATTTGGAATTATGCCCAATGGGCAACCAAATTGTGCATATGCTTTGATCAAGAAATACCACTACTAGGTCTGTCCCAAAGAGATCATAAAAAAGGGAAAAGAAACTGCATGTGCAAAAAATATTTATAACATCTATTTTCATGGTGACAAAATATTGGAAATTGAGGGGATGCCCATCAATTGGGGAATGACTGGACAAAGTGTGGTATCAGAATATAATGGGGGCAGCTAGGAAGCACAGTGAATAGAGCACCGGCCCTGGAGTCAGGAGGACCTGAGTTCAAATTCCACCTCAGACACAACACAAAAACTAGCCACGTGACCTTGGGCAAGTTATTTAACCCCAATTGCCCTCCAAAAAAGCAAAAAAAAGATATAATGGAATACTATCGTGCAATAAGAAATCCCTAGCAGGCCAATTTCAGAAAGTCCTGGAAAGAATTGTATAAACTGATATAAAGTGAAATGAGCAGAACCATGAAAACATTATAATACAGTATTAGCAACATTGTGTGATGATCAGCTATGAATGACTCAGGTCTTCTAAGCAACACAATGATCCAAGACAAGTACAAAAGACTCAAGAAGAAAAATGCTGTCTATATCCAGATAAAGAACTGGTGGACTTTAAATGAAGATTGAATCATGTATTTTTCACCTACTTCTTCTTGTGTCTTCTTCTCTTACTTCTTGTGTTTTTTAATCTGTTTCTTTCACAACTGTGACTAATATGGAAATATTTTTCACATATATAGTACATATATAAACTACATCAAACTGCCTACCATTTTCAAAAGAGGGGAGGGAGGTAGAAAAATTTGGAACTCAAAATCTTGTAAAACTTAAAGCTAAAAATTTTCTTGACATGTAACTGGGGGAAAATACTATTTCAGAAAACTCCACAAAACTAAGATTATGTCAAAAAGGATAGACCAATGAGCCAGGAATAGTAGGCCACTCAGTAAACTTAACTTGACTTTGCCCTTTCAAGCTCTCTCTTCCTATATGTCCAAAGTATTGGCACTCTTCGAATTCCTCCTCCTTCTTTTTTCCTCATCACACTCCTTCTCCTCCCATTCACCTCAGGGAAGGAGATCTCACCACCTTCCCTAATTTTCGCAGTTATGGAGGCTAATCTTATATGACAAAGATCACATATACTGATCCAGACAAAACTGAAAATGATTCTCAATTCTCTGACTGCCTATTCTATTTTATTTCTCTTTCTCAGACAAAGAAATGATCCTGAAATGGATGGTGCCAGAATTAGAAATGAATGAGCTTGGGTTTTAGGTGCTCTTTGGATTTCTTCATCATTATTCCATCTGTTAGTTACCCTTTTCAGATCCTGTATGACTTTTCATGTTGTCATATTATCTATCTGGAAGTTCTTCACAAGTCGCTGAGGTTTCCTCACATACCCAAACCTCCCAGCTTAATGTCAATCCTGTCACCTACAGGAATAGTTACCTCCACATCTACTTTTCTCCATTTGTATTTGTTTGCTGCTGAATTCTGCTAGAGGAAATCCTATAAACATGCTGATTAGGATCACTATAAATATATATCATCTGATCTCAACTGGATTCTTCCTTCTCCATAGCAACCCTTTTAATCTCCTTTCATTACCTTTCTATAAAACTCTAACATTTCAGGATGGGGCATGAAACAAAGAGATGTGTAGTATAGCACGTCTAGTTATGGACTGGCATGTATTGAGTTCAATCTTGGATATACCTCAATAATCTGTCTCTCTGTCTCTGTCTGTCTATGTCTCTGTCTCTGTCTCTCTCTCTCTGTTTGACTCATGCCCTCATGCAGGGTTTTCCCTTAGAATATCAGTTCATCTTCTTCTCCTGGTAGGTTCATCTTCTCTTGATAACATCAGAAACATATTTTGTATCTAGATCTCTAGAAATTTGCTAAATAATCATAGGACATGCCCAGTATGATTAGTTCATAGACAAGATCCAAGTTTGTTCCTTCTCATTTCAGTTCTGTCTGCATCTCCATGACTACATCATTGCCCCTCTTCTCTCAAGGATCCTGGGTGCAGGAAACTTAAGCTGTTCACTCTTCCCTTCTAGGGACACATGGTTCCCTCTCTGGGATGGCTGTCACCATTACTTGGGTTTCATGATTTTTTCCAAAGGAATATAAATTTTGATGACTTGGGGTTTGGAGGCTAGATTATTTTCTTCTCTATTAATTTATTCTATCATTGTGTTGTGTGTTTTTTTCTCTAAACTAGGACAATTAACTCTTTGGTCTCAAGTAGTTTTTAATTTTGATTTCTTGAAATATAGCTCTAAAAAAGCTGGCTTTGATAAAGCCCATTGGAATTCAAATGGAGCAACTTGACTATATCTTTAAACTCAAATCACTCTGGCTTTCACTGATTGGCCAATAACAGGTCCCAGACCAAGCTTCACTTGCTCATTGTTTGGGTTCTGATGGTTCAAATTGAGTCTAAACAGCAGTTGTATCTGTTCTAGTCAGAAATTCTAAGGAATTTCTCCCAGATTGCTTTTGTGAAGGCAAACCAGGCCATCTTTTGCCTCAGTTCTTACCTGCCCTTTAACTACTGAATGGATGTCAATTGACATGTGGGAAAGACCCTAGCTTAAATAGGTCAAAATCTCCCACTGCATCCAGGGCTATCACCAGCTGTCCTGAACTATGTCTTGCCACTGGATCCCTGATGACTCTGGAGGAGCGAGTGAGGCTGATCGATGACTTTGCACAGCTCTGCCTCAGTTAAAACCAATTCACTTACAAGTCAAGATATCATCTTCCTTATGACATGGGTCCTCTTTGAGAATGAAGGATGAACAACAACTCACTTGGGATCATTCCGTTGAGTCACAGCTTCTGTTAGTGCAAATGTATAGATTTCATTGCAATCCCTTCCTTCCCAGAGAACCAAGGAAGGCTGCTTTCAACTCAAGTAGCTTTGTTTTGTCAGTGTCCAACTCTCTCTCTCTCTCTCTTCCTCTTTCTCTCTCTCTCTCTCTCATCCCTTTTAAAATGCATTGATATCCTTTTGTATTTAAATCACCTTCATTTTTCTATATGACCCTCCCTCTTCCTCTTATCCAGTTAGATATGTTGCAACAAAGAATTTTAAAAGTAGGAAAAAACAGCAATTTAGTAAAACTAATACATGGCCAGTATCTGTTAATATACACAATATTCTACACTCATAAATCTCTACCTCTACAAAGGGAGAAAGGTGCATTTTCTCAACTATTGTCTTGGGCCAAGCTTGGCTATTATATCTGTTGCCTCTTAGTAAACCATATTCAACAGATAAAGCTTCAATCCATGTTATCCCTGATCAGATTAGATTATCCTTGAATTCTGAGACAAAATCACTAATCAATTGCAACAGGGGGAGTGTCTTCCCCCACAAGGGTGCCCTGGATTTGGGCCCAGCAATACTAGGTTCAGATATGGGAGAGCTTGATTCCCAAAGAAAGGAATTCAGGTTTTTCAGACACTCTCTATGCCTCCCTCGTTCATTTTCCAGGGAAAGTCTCAAATAAAACTTGTGTTTGGCTCATGTCTAAGATATTCCCAAAAGTGATTAATAGGATCCCTTCTAAAAAAAACTTATTTGATGTATAAAGTAGTAGAAATCAAGTAATGGACAACAATTTATTTCTTCTACCATAAAGAAATGCTTAAAACACAAAAGACTCATAAGTGTGCATTTTGAAATACTCAAAACATGGAATAGTTAAAGACTGGAAATCAAAGATATAAAGGATTCATAGTAACCCATAAAGCAGACCAAAAACACATGAAGCATTCAAAGGTCTCAAAGAAACCCATAAACAAATACAGAAACACGTGTTACCTGCCACCTCTATTATATTCTTCTGGGAGGTAAAAATTCCTGGCAGCCTTGTGGAATTGCTGAATAGATTTCAATTTGACCCCAATCTGTATTGTCTGTGTAGTTACTCAAGGTCTGGATTTTCTGGCCAGTGAGGTGTGTAGGCATGGATTATCCTCCTGGCAGTGGTCATCCTTGCCCTATGAAAAGGATCTAGATTCAGAGAGCACCTTCTATTGTCAATAAGCACCTAGAAACTCTTGATCACTCAAACCTGTGAGGCAGCCACCAAACCAGAAACAATCATTTCAGGATTCTTCTTTTGTTATCTGTCCTGGGGGGATGGGCAAGCACACCAAATAGAAGAGATAGTCAGAAGTTTGAGATCCAGCCTCAGTCTAACCTAGGCAAGCATATGTATACACTGTCATGTGCATCCAGCCACCATACTGCTGCTGAGAAGGAAAGAAGAGAGAGATATTCTGCCCCACCTCATGAAGTCTAAGGGAGAGCTCTCAGAGTTCCAAATCACACATTCAAGAGTGGAATGAAGAGGTGACAGTGGAAATTGTTTCTCTGTTAAAGCCTTCCTGCTCAGTTGTCAATCATCTCAAAACTCCCTCTACCCCCCTGGGTGAGGGGCCATGGAGAACCATCTTGAGCCTCTGGTCATGAATGTCCTATAACAAGGGGTCAGGGCATAAGTCCATTGCCAAATATGTTCCCTGGCTTCCAAAAATGCAAATCCAGAGGGACCAATAAAAGATTGTTGAATTATACCAAGCCATAATTCCTTCAGCACTGAGCCAGAGCACATGTCTCTCTCCATGAAGCCAAAGCACACATGTTCAGCTCCATAGGAGGTGTCCCAGTTCAGTAGATAGCTGATTATCCTTGCTAAATACTCATCTCAAGGAGGGTGTGTGTGTGTGGTGTGCGTGTGTGTGTGTGTGTGTGTGTGTGTGTGTGTGTGTGTGTGTGTGTGTGTGTAAGATCCAGTAAGTATATAGATAAAAGTTACTACCTAACCATCAAGAACATTTGGAAATTTGATCCCTCCTCTCCATGTAATATTGATGAGTATTGGTCACTTACAGATGGGAACAAATTCCCCAACCAATGTCTCATTCTTTCAACTTGCTAAGTCGCTTACACTGACATCTGATCACATGTTCAATACTTACGTCATGAAGCTATAGTTGTCCTGCCTCGGATTGGCAGAGGGCAGCAAGAAGGAACCTAGCTTAGTTTAGAAGGGCAGGAGAGGGGAAGGCCGGGTCTTAACAAGCTCTCTCAAGACAGGCTTTCAGACTCTGGTAGAGCACCCAGACAGAAAGAAGAATGTGGCTGACAGAGTACCCCAGAGAAATCCTGCCCAGAGCTGACCTTGCCGCCTGACCTCTCAGACCCCTCAGGAACACAGCCAAAGCTAGTTTCATGTTTTAGAGCAGGATGTCCATCTTCTCTTGGTTCACTTAGTGAGTTGCTTGATTTAGCTACAACAGTCACCCTAGAGTTGCAAATCATGTCTATATACTGAGTTCAGAAAAGGATTTTTATCATTGTTGTTGTTTTCTCCCTTTGACTTTCACTATGTTGTTCTCTCTCGCTTTTTTTCTTGGAATAAAAACACTGTTCTTGTGCATTTATTGCTGGCTGCCTCAGTGGTTCCCTGTTTTCTCAGCTCAGTTGAGAGCTTAATGGATGCTATTTAACACTTTCTGTTGGTGAGTCAGGACCCAATGTGGAACCTGATTTGTTTGGACCCAGAGAGTAGACACTAAGAAATGCTCCCTTGGCTGTCCAGATGGGGAAGAGGAACCAGCATATTTTTTTGCTAACATTAATACCCTGACTGAGATTTGGCAGGCCTTTGGAACTCAATGAACTCAGACGGGGCTACAGAGGTTAAAAGCCTCTAGGAGAAAAGTTTTAAATCTACACTAATTGTTGGGATAAAAAACCTTTGAAAGCAAAAGGCAAAGCTATTTGCCATCTGTGTTATTTAACCTTCAGAATGCTTTAGGACAGCCACTTAAAGGGACGCTACTTTAGCATCCCTCCTCGACCTACCTTCTCTTCATCCACCTCCTCTTTGACATGACTAATGGGGTTGGAAGACACCCAGGGCCAGCAAACAGAAGGAGGGTTGAGGAGGAGGGTATGAGCAAGCTGAAGAGAAAACTGAAGGTGGGTGTGACCACCAAGCTTCAGCTGCTGAGAGAATACAAGAGCCAAACAGGGTAAAAATTAGTAGGATATGGCTGTGTCAGGGCAGGGATTCTAATTTATTGTTTTTTAAAATATTTGTTATAAGGAAACTAACAAAAATCAACAAACATGAACACATCCACATGTAAAAAATCTAAAACAAGGAAGATACATGAAACTGTGAATCCCTATCGTGTCTGTTTGTTACTAATATTGAGTAACCACTGCACTTAACGTCCCTCTCCAATCTCCACTAAGTGGCCCCTTTGCTCTGGACTCGCACAGGCACATATTCAGGTTAGGTTCACTTCTGAGGACTAGGGTCTCTAATAAGAGGGATGACTTTTGCCGTTGTTTTTCAGCCATGTCCAACTTGTCCTGACCCCATTTGGGGTTTTCTTGACAAAGATACTGAAGTGGTTTTTCATTTCCTTCTCTAGCTCATTTTACAGATGAGGAACTGAGGCAGAGTTAAGTGACTTGCCCAGGGTCACACAAATAGTAAGTATCTGAGGAAAGATTTGAACTCGTGAAGAGGAAGCTTCCTGACTCCAGACCCCACACTCTGAGCACTATAGCATCACCTAGTGGCCCTGAGAGGTGGGTCTAGGCTTCATTTTCTCATATTCTTCAACTGGTCAAACTCCCACTCTGGTGCTCTGGGAACAAATTATTTAAAACTTTGGTTTGGGTCATGTCTCGGTCTCACCAAAAGGGTAGTCTAAAGGATCTCAGTATAAATCAACTGTGAGAGAGATTTTTATTTCCTATACATAACAAGAAATGTTAATTGATAAAAAAGATTTACAGTGTACAATTTAAAACAGGATTCGGTAACTGCGACCTATATCTATATACTATATATAACTACTATTACACTCTTTCAGGAGGATGATATTTATTTACTTATTTTAATAAAATGATTCTTTTTATAAAACATTTATTATTTATTTTTACATTCTTTTCTTTTAAATTTTGAATTCCGGCTCCCCTGCCTCCCACCCCCTCTACCACCCACTGAGAAAACAAACAATATGATATTAATTATACATGTGAAAGTCATGCAAAACTTATCTCTATATTAGTCATATCACAAAAAAAGCAGAAAAAATAAAGCAAGAAAATGATTCTTTAGTTCACACTCAGAATTCATCAGTTTTCTTTCTGAAGATGAATTGTACTTTTTCTTTATCATAAGTCCTTTGGAATTGTCTTAAATCACTGTATCAATTAGAGAAACCAAGTCTTTCACAGTTGATCATCATTACAACATTACTGTTACAGTGCACAATGATTTCCTGGTTCTGCTCATTTCACTTTACATCAGTTCAGATAGGTCTTGCCTTGCTTTTCTGAAACCACTCCCTTGTCATTTCTTATAATACAATAATATTCCATTGCAATCATGTCACATGTCCAGCCATTCCCCAATTGAGGAACTTTCCCTTTAATTTCCTGTTCTTTGCGACCACAAAAAGAGCTACCATAAATATCTTTGTACGTATAGGTCTTTTTCCTTTTTCTTTGATCCCTTTGGGGTACAGACCTAGTACTGCTATTGCTGCATCAAAGGGTATACACAGTTTTGTAACCCTTTGGGCATAGTTCCAAATGATTGGACTAGTTCAGAGGTGGGGAACCCATGGTCTTGAGGCCATATGTGGCCCATTAAATCCTCAAGTGTGGCCCTTTGACTGAATCTGAACTTCACAGGACAAATACTCTTAATAAAAGGATTTGTTCTAGAAAACTGATTCAGTTAACAGATTGTACCCAAGGACCTTGGAAAGCCACGTGAGGCCATAGGTTTCCCACCCCTGGACTACTTCATTAACTCCAACAGTTTATTAGCGTACTTATTTTATTTCAGTCCCTCTAGCATTTGTCATTTCTGATGTGTGAGGTAGTACCTCAGAGTCATTTTAATTTGATTTTTTCTAATCAATAATCATTTACAGGATTTTCTTCATATAACTTTGATTTGCTTTGATTTCTTCTTTTGAAAATCCCTGTTCATAGCCTTTAACTCTTTGTCAATTTGGCAATGGCTCTTATTTTTACAAATTTGACTGAGTTCTCTATGTATTTGAGAAATGAGAGCTTCCTCAAATAAATTTGGTGTAAAATTGTTAACATTACTTCATTGTTTGTGGTACTTTTTAACAAAATGTAGTTTCCCAGATTATTTCTTTCAAATACATTAGTTTTTTTTTTGCTTTTGCTGTGTTTGAAATCATGATTGTTGTCCCTGCCCTCTTCACTTCAGCTGAAGCATAACAGACTCTACAATTGCCCTTCATTTCAACTCTCTGTTGTGAGTTTCTATCCAAAGTGTCTCTTGTACACATCAGATTGTTGGATTTTGGTTTCCAATCCGTTCTGCTCTCCACTTCTGTTCTATGGGTTAACTCATCCTATTCACATTCACAGTTATGATCACTAATTGTACATTTCTCTCAATCCCATTTTCCTCCATTTATCCTCTCTCTTTTTTATCTTGGCCCTCCTTAAAAGTCAGTTTTGCTTCCTACTACTGCCTACCCCAATCCACTTTCCTTCTTATATTCCCATATCCTCCTATCTGTTGAGTAAGATAGATTTCTATGGCCACTTCTATATATGTATGTATATGTCTGTGTGTGCATATGTGTGTATGTGTACATATGTGTGTGTATACAGAGAGTTACCAATCAGTGCTTGCTACACCCAGTGCCTGCAAGAGTCCCCCTGTAATCTCTTTCTGACCTCTTTAACCAACCTCTTTAACATCTCTGGACTGAGAGTTCTCAAAGCTGCTTCTTCTGCTGCTGTTGTCCCAGGGCCTTCCAGGCCTACCACTGGTGCTCTGCCTGCGGCCTTGGCCTGTACCCATTACAGTGTTACAGACCTCTTTTTCAGAGTTCCTAAGCTATTAGAAGCTGGAAAATTGTCTCCCCCTGACCTTTTTGTTGACTTGAAGCACTGTTTGGTGGGGAATATTAGGAGAGTTCAGCAGCATCCTGGCCTGTATTCTACCATCTTAGTTCTCCCTCAGACAAATGATACTTAAACCTCATCAGAATATGAAGTAGTTTGTGAGATTAAACATTCGACATTTCATTCAACTGTTCAGTGTCCTAACAACTCACTATTTCTGTTTTGCAAAATGACTCAGACTTGGGTTCATCCTCTTTCTGGTGGTCATTTTCTCTAATATTACTGGAGCTGTTCATGAGTTCTCCTATGGCATCAGACAGTTCTGACCTCGTTGGACCCAAGATCATTGGATTTCACGAACTCACAAGGTAACCTCAAGATCTGCACATATTCATCTCTAGATAGATCCTGGTTTGGCTAAAGTCAGGAAAGAAGAAATATATGGTAGAAAAGGTAGCCAAGGGCTCAGTAGCAAGGTCTCTTTATAGGGTTGCCCATTCCAGCTGCCATTCTGATGCTGTGTTGGAGTTGGAAGGGCCATCGCATACTCAGTCCATCACTAAAAGTCTTCAGGTCACATGATTCTATCTATAGGATCAAAGGAAGAGAAGGCCATCTGGAAGCTATCTTCCTCATGTAGTGCCCCAACTTTCTGTGCTTTCTGCACTGTCACAGGTGAAGGGAAGATCAAAGAACTACTCAGGGTTGTCGTACTGAAGCAAGGTTATTGCACTTCAACAAATACAGGACCACCACATGGCCAGGTAAAGCTAGGATGTTTGTCAATCCCAAAGGCCCAACTCTAAGTCACCACATCCCTGGACTTCCTAGAATTTTCCAGAAAAGCTCAGGGTCCCCATTCCCTGGGACAAGCCCTATCAGCTAATTCAATCAATCAGTCAATCAATCAGTAAACATTCATTAATCTGTTACTATGTACCAGATACTATGCTAAGTGTTGTACATACAAAAAGAGACAAAAATACAGTCCTTTCTCTCAAGGAGGTCACAACATAATGGGGGAAATAAGAAAATATACAAACAAACTTTATAGAGAATAAATTGGAAATAGTTAAGGAAAGAAAGGCACTAAAATCTTTCCAGAGGGGTTGGGAAAGATTTCCTCTTTAAGCTCTAACTAAAATTCTATTTTCTAGAGGAAATCTTAGCAGACAGAAATGAGGGGGGAAATCACCCCAGGCATGGGGGACAAGTAGAGAAAATGCCCAGACCTGACAAAGGGAATATCTTGTTTATGATTCAAACAGGAAAAGGGTCAGTGTCATCAAAGAGAATCTGGCAGGGAGTAAAGGTGTAAGAAGACTGAAAAGGAAGGAGTGGGGCTAGGTTATAAAGGTCTTTGAACACCAAAAAATACCTCTTGGAGGTAATAGGTAACCACTGGAGTTTATTGAGTAGCAGACTAGAACAGTCAGACATTATACCGCCAATGCCATATCCACAGCATCTGCTATTAACACGAAGACATATTTCCAGGTTTCAACTGCAAGATATTACAGATTCTCTTCTTCAAAGATAAAACCAAGATATTTATCCATATACCAGAAAGCCAAATCCACTGTGGTAATAAAGAAGTTGTACACATTCCTAATGGAGGGAGTACCACCATCCCCAAGCCTTCCCTCCATCAGGCCTCTCCACAAACAATTTCTCTTAGGCAGAAGGCCCCTCCCTCACCACCTCTAGCTGCTCTGCCTCTCTCTCTCTCTCTCTCTCTCTCTCTCTCTCTCTCTCTCTCTCAGCCCTGCCTCACCCACACTTCCTGATCCACCCCTTCTTGCTCTTCCCATTTGGCAAGCTCCTCCCACTACAGGCTCATATGACTGAGGCTCAAAGCAGATCACACAGGCCTATTAATGGATGGGAAAGATCTTTCCATTCCCATTAACATCAGAGACATGTTCTTTAGAAAAATTACTTCAGTTGACTGAGTATAGGATGGATTAAAGTGGGGAAAGACTTGAGACAGGCCTATCTGCCAGCTGGTTTTTGCAATAGCCTTGGCATGAGGTAATGAGGGCCTGAATTATAGTGGCAGTGTCAGAAGAGAGAAGGGAGTGTATATGGGAGATGTTGCAAAGATGAAATCAATAGATTTCAATAGGCAATAGATTAAATATGGAGGGGGAAGGGTGAGAGATAGTAAGGAACTAAAATAACACCTAGGTTGTGAGCCTAAGGAATTGGGAGGATGCCCTATCTAGCAAGAGGAAGGGTAGGAGGCAAAGAGAGTTTGGGAGGAAGGATAATGAGTTCAATTGTAGACAGATTTAGTTTAAGATATCTTCTGGATATTCAGGAGGAAGGATAAGGAGTTCAATTTTAGGCAGATTTAGTTTAAGATATCTTCTGGGTATTCAGGAGGAAGGATAATGAGTTAAATTGGAGACAGGTTTAGTTTAAGTTATCTTCTGGATATTCAAGAGGAAGGATAATGAGTTAAATTGTAGACAGGTTTAGTTTAAGATATCTTCTGGATATTCAGGAGGAAGGATAATGAGTTAAATTTTAGACATTTTTAGTTTAAGATATCTTCTGGGTATTCAGTTCAAGATATCTGAAAAGTAGTTGGAGATGAGAGATTGGAAGGCAGCAAAGAGTGGGGGAAAGGACAAGTAGAATCAATCTCAATTTTAAAAGTACACATTAAATTCAACATGACAGCACCAGAGTTACCTCTCCATTTCCTTCTGAACTTCCTTGTCTTCCTTTCCGTGTATTTTTAAATTCCTCCTCCTCCTTCCTCTCCTTCCCCTCCTCCTCTTCCTCTTCTTTTTCTTCCTTTTCTCTTCTTTTTTTTTCTTTCTCTTACTTTGTTCTTCTTCCCATTTCTCCCTTCCTCCCTTCCATCAACTCTACCAGGGCTTGTCAAGGGAGAATAAGAGACAAGAAAAGCAAGAACACATCAGTATCAAATCTATTGATCCTGTTCTGGTCTATGATAACAAGGCTGCCTTTGAACAGGAAGAGGCTGATCAGGTGAGCCTAAGAATCTGGAAACATGGTTTAGGAAGAGCAGCCATCAAGTGGGATCAACTAGAAGATGAATTATTGTCTTAATGCAGATTGCCAGTAGCTTACCAGGAGGATGAGGAGACAGAGATCACAGGAAAACTCTGGGTTCAGAGTAACAATTCTGCCTAAATATTGACTCTACAAAAGGTGACAAATGGAAAAGCAAATAGGGAACGTTTGCTAGCTTCTGGCAGGTATAGCTGATGGAGAGGTCTAAGTCAAGGCACCTGAATTCTGTTCCTAAAATTACTGGGTTTGGATGTTCCCTTGTACTGGTCAGGAGCTGCCAGGATAAGGGAGAATCTGTGGGAGTACTTGTTTGATCAACTCCATCATGGGTTGATGATCCAACATCCACTGATATGATCAGAATACACTGACATGTATCATGAAGGGAAGATGGTGGAGTTTTCTCCCAATTCTCCCAATTGGGGTCCTAGCTGTAAGAGACTAATTTATCGATATTATGAGCTCTGATACCCATAAAATGGACAGGACTAGAAGACAGAGGTAGCCATGTCTCTGAGAATTTTAAAGGGATTGGATTTCCCCAGATGGCACCAGGGAGTTGTTGGTACTGGTCAGAGCAAAAAATACCAAAAAACTGGAGTTAGTAAGAAATTACAAGTGCCCAGTCATTATTATGAAATAGGACCATTCAAGTGTCCAGACACTCTCATATTAAAATACTATATTATATAAAGCACCCTCTGTGAAGCCCCAGATGGCAGAGGTGGGTCCAATGTATTCCTGTAGGCGGATTTCAGCAATATTTAAAGAACTACCAAATATTAGTGTTGCCCTACTATGAAAGGTGCTTCTTTGTATTCTTAAGATTTAGTCATTGGAGAGATACATCTGTTGATCACCTGTTTCTCAGACTCATCTACTAGCATGTCACTGCTCCATGGCCTCCTAAGAGGCATTTGGACTGTGGGTGAAAAGTGCTGTCATAAACAGTGATGGTGAACCCTTGAGAAGAAAAGCTACTACTAGTCAGGGCCTTCAAGAAGCATAAGGCCTTCAATTACTATACATAATTTCAATTATTATCCTTCTATCAATAATCATTATATAACTCATAGCCCATTTTTCATTCTTTAGTGGGTTCACAAACACTTATGTTCATATCTCCTGTCACCTGGAATAGCTTCTTCCCTTAGATTTCTGCCTCACTAACTCCTCTTCCAAATCTGCCAAACATTTCTCTTCTCCCTTGACACACTCTTTTAATTTTTCCTGCCTCTGTTATTGACTTTATGCCCAGGTATTTCAATTAAATCACCATGAAATGCCTCTGTGATGCTATTTTCCTTTAAATTCTATGTTCATTGTCCAGTATCTGAACTATTTAATCCTGAAAACACTTTAACATAGTCAATAAAAAGGAGTCTGCCAAAGGAAAGGTATGTTTCTAATTTAATACCTCTGAGATTCTGGTCTGCATTATCTGCAAAGAGAGTAGAGACTAACTCCTATCCTAGTGAAATAAAAGTGGGATTTGGGTAGATGAAGCAGTGGTGTGAGGGCTACAGAACCAGCCTCAGGATCAGCAATATTGGCATTCATGTCTAACCTCTGTCATTGACTGGCTTTCCGATCAAGGCCAAATCACCTAACCTTTCAATACCCCTGGAAACTCTCTATGACTCTATAGCTTGCAGAGCAGATGCTATTTTGCATAGAAAGAGTTCCCTCTCCAAGAATTCCCAATGTGAATGAAATCATATGAACCAAGTTTAAAAAATATGTTTGCTTAGTGTAACTGATCATGGAGACAGATAAAAATAAATACTTTATGTAAAAGTTTACGTGCTTCCTATGTTCCATTGTTCTAAGAGTGGAGGATATAAATACGAGCAAATAAGACAACTGCTTGTCTCAAGAAGTTTACATTCGAATGGGGAAATAGAACATACAAAAGAGAACTGGAGAGGGGAGGAGGCGTACAGAGATCAAGGCATGGGATTATCAGGAAAGTGGATTACAGGTTGGAGCTCCAATAAAACAAGGCAGAAACTGGGGGCCTCAGTGTGGAGTCTAAGTTATCCACAGGGACAATGTAAGTGTGATGGCAGCATGGAATGAAGCAATTCCTGTATTGTTCATGAAAGGGAGAGGGAGGGTGACAAGACAGAAAGGGAGATTCAAAGAGAAGAGAGAGGAAGGGAAGGAGAGGGGAAGAAAGGGGAAGAGTGGAGAGAGAGAGAGAGAGAGAGAGAGAGAGAGAGAGAGAGAGAGAGAGAAAGGGGGGAAGAAGAAGAAGAGGAAGAGGAGGAGGAGAAGGAAGAGGAGGAGAAAAGGAGAGGGGAGAGGAGAAGAGAGGAAATGAGGTAAGAAGACAAGAGGGAGAAGAAGGCAAAGCAAGAGAAAAGGGAAGAAGAATCATAGAGAAAAGAGAATGGAGAAGGGGAAAGGTGAAGAAATGTTTAAATTTTCTAAGTGTCAGTAATTAGGATTAGGTTATCCCAGAATCCCAAAAAGAACTTGGTAAGACAGGGAAGAAAAGCTGAGGGAATAGTTATAACTATATAAGAGCCTCTGGCATGATAGGCAGTTGAACTGGATTATTGGTTATGTGAGTATAAATCACTGTCCTGCAAAGGGACAGATTGGTTTGGGCCTGGGCCCAGGTCATGGAATTAGTATGATATTCCACAATTCTCCCTGCTTCTGCCCCCACTTTAGAAACAGCATAACCACATTGGGTCTTGCTTTCCTTCCTATACCTTGAATGCTGGCACATTCCTGAGTTGGTTGCCCCTTTTTGAAAAACAATTTCCCCCTCCTTGTATGTTCTTGTCTTTTCCTGCTCTCTTGTATAATATGATAGTGGCCCTTTCCCACACTTAAAAAAACTTCTAAAAGGAAAGATAAGAGCTTTTTTTCCACTCTATTTTTCTTCCTTCTGTTCATTTTTCCTCCATATCTCAGATAAGGAAAGCAGAGCAGCTTTAATTATGTTTTCACTGTGAGATGAATACGGACTGTTCCTTCATGCAGTGCACAGGATCCCCTCCCCTTCTGGGCTGCAGTTGCATTTTCAGTAATTGTTTGGCTCGAGGAGGAAGAGAAGCTTCTGCAGGTGGGTGGGTGAAACAACAGAAAAGGACAGGAGGCAATACTCAAAGAAACCCTGTAGAGCATCCCAAGTCAGTTTCCTTGCTTGAATGAAACCCAAGGAAAGATGAGACATCCCCAGAAAGAAAGTGCTACATACTGCTTTAGAAGCGACAGTTTCCAATTGATTCCAGGATTCAGGCCTTTTAATTCCTACAACTGAATCTATTTTTCCAAATATATAAGAAACCAGAGCTTCACTCTGGGGCATTCATGGTCTAGTTGTCATATCTGGAGGGAAGGAGGGAAGGAAGGAAGGAAGGAAATAAGGAAGGAAGGAAAAGATGGTTATTATAGCAATTTTTAAGATGTATAGAAAAGAACATGAGGAGGTTCAGAAGGAAGAAGATGAACAGGAAACTTTGAAATCAATATTTAAAAGAATTTTCTAAATTCTTATGCAAACTGAATGTAATAGAAATGTATGTTTTCAAGGATAATACACTTTTTGTTTTTCTATATATATGGAAATACTCATAAGTACAGAACAAAAAAAAAGAAAAAGAAACCAGGTACCTTTTTTATATTTCATTGCATTCTACCTCAATATCGTGTTTAATATCAAGAAAATTATCAGTATAATTGATCACATCAACAACAAAACTAGCAGAAACCATATGATTATCCCAATAGATGCAGAAAAGTCTTTTGACAAAATACGATACCCATTCCTATTAAAAACACTAGAAAGTATAGTGGAGTTTTCCTTAAAATAATAAGTAGCAACTATCTAAAACCATCAGCAAGTATTATATGTAATGGGGATAAGCTAGAAGCATTTCCAATAAGATCAGGGGTGAAACAAGGATGTCCACTATCACTCCTCTTATTCAATTCGGTACCATAAATGTTAGTAGTAGCAATAAGAGAAGAAAAAGAAATTGAGGGAATCAAATTAGGCAAAGAAGAGACTAAGCTATCACTCTTTGTAGATGATATGATGATATACTTAGAGAATCCTAGAGAATCAAGTAAAAAAACCATTTGAAATAATAAACAAATTTGGCAAAGTTACAGGATATAAAATAAACCCACATAAATCCTTGCCATTCGTATATATCTCTAAAAAAATCCAACAGCAAGAAATAAAAATAGAAATTCCATTTAAAGTTACTGTAGGCATAAAATATTTGGGGATCTACCTGCCAAAACAAACCCAGGACCTATATGAACACAATTATAAAACACTTTTCACACAAAGAAACTCAGATCTAACTAATTGGAAAAACATCAATTGCTCATGGCTGGGTTGAGCTAATATAATAAAAATGTCAATTTTACCTAAATTAAATTACATATTTAGTGCCATACCAATCAATCTACCAAAAATTACTTTGTAGAGCTTGAAAAAATAGTAGCAAAATTCATTTGGAAGAACAAAAGGTCCAGAATATCAAGGCAATTAATGAAAAGAGATGCTAGGGAAAGTGGCCTAGCCAAACCAGATTTTAATCTGTATTATAAAGCAGCAGTCATCAAAACTGCTTGGTACTGGCTGAGGAATAGAGTAGTGGATCAGTGGAATAGTTTGGAATACATGAGACTCAGCAGCCAATGATTATAGTAATCCACTGTTTGATAAACCCAAAGACCCCAGTTTTTGGGATAAGAATGCAGTATTTGACAAAAACTGCTAGGAAAACTGGAACACAGTATGGCAGAAATTGGGCATAAACCAATATCTATCACCATACACCAAAATAAAGTTGAAATGGGTGCATGATCTAGGTATAAAGGCCAATACTGTAAGCAATCTGGGAGAGCAAGAGATAGTTCATCTATCAGATCTATGGAGAGGAGAAGACTTTATGATGAAACAAGAGTTAGAGAGCATCATAAAATGCAAAATGGATAATTTTGATTATATTAAATTGAAAAGCTTCTGTACAAACAAAGCCAATGTTACCAAGATTAAAAGGGAAGTGGAAAATTGGGAAAGAATTTTTACAACCAGTGTCTCTGATAAAGACCTCATTTCTAAAATATAAAATATACAAAAGTGAGTCAAATCTATAAGAATACAAGACATTTCCCAATTGATAAATGGTCAAAGGATATGAACAAGCAGTTTTTGGAAGATGAAATAAAGCTATCTAAAGTCATATGAAAAAATGTTCCAAATCACTAGTGACTAGAGAAATGCAAATCAAAACAACTCTGAGGTACCACATCTCACTGGCCAGATTGGCTAAGATGACAAAACAGGAAAATGATAAATGCAGGAGAGGATGTGGAAAAATTGAAACACTAATGCATTGTTGGTGAAGTTGTGAACTGATCCAGCCATTCTGGAGAGCAATCTGGAACTACGTCCAAAGGGCTATAAATAAGTGCATACCCTTTGACCCAGCAATACCACTTATAGGGTTATATGCCAAAGAGATCAGATTAGTGGGAAGAGGACCCCTATGTACAAAAATATTCATAGCAGCTCTTTGTGTGGGGCCAAAGAATTGGAAATCAAGGGGATACCCATCAGTTGGGGAATGGCTAAACAAGTTGTGGTGTATGAATGTAATGGAATACTACTGTGCTATAAGAAATGAGGAGCAGACGGACTTCATAATAAGCTGGAGAGACTTATATAAACTGATGCTGAGTGAGAAGAACAGAACAAGGAGAAATTTGTACACTATCATAGACGCAATGTATGTGTGACAACTAACTTCAGTAGACTGGGCTCCTCTCAGCAATGTAAGGTTATAAGACAACTCCAAAAGACTCATGATCAAAAGAGATATCCACATCCAGAGAAAGAGGAGCTTCAGAGTCTGAATGCAGATTGAAACAAACTACTTGCTGTATTTCTTTTTCTTGTTTTGTTTTGTTTCCTCTCTCCCACTGATCATTCCATTGGTTATAATCCTTCTTTAGAAACTGACTAATAGAAACAGGTGGAAACCTGAAATGGTCTACCTCCCTGGCCTCAGGTAACTCAAGGGAAACACCGAGAATCCTGTCCCTGGCCTCAGTCCACATACTCAGAGGCCACAGCTCACAAAGTCAACAACCAAACCCCTACCTCCCAGGGTGAGAAACTCACCCCAGAAGCAGATATCCACTCTAAAAATACAGGATATAGGCAACCACAATGGGGAAGAAGGAAACTGCAAAGGCTAGAACCATCAAATCATTCTATAGTGAGCAAGAACAACCAAACTCAGAAGGCAACACGGACTCTACACACACACTGGAGACCACAGAAGGAAATGTGAATTGGTCTCCAGCCCAAAAAGCATTCTTGGAGAATCTCAAGAGGGATTTTAAAAATGAAATTAGAG
>CM053581.1:431933972-431958526 GCA_028627135.1 Pseudochirops cupreus
GGTTACTTATGGGAATATTACAGATCAAGCTATCAGATAGAATATTTGATAGCTCTGAACAGAAGCTACCTTGACCTGGACTAAGAGACCAAATTTATTGATGTTGGTCATTACTCAGTTTACAACACACACTGAAACTGGTAACAACATTATTTCACATAAATTCTTAGCTGAGAAGACCAAGGAATTTGCATTGCTATCAGTACATTCATTAGAATTCAGTTTGCTGACTCCTTTTCTTATCTTAGCAACAAAAGAGAAGCCATATTTTAAATTTAAAGAGGAGGAGTATCAAATGATTGAATTAAAGTGTAAAACCATGAGCTTATTATATTATTTCACTATAGTCTCAGCAAGAAAGATTAGAAACAGTATACCATGATGGGTACCACTGAAGTGACTATTTATATAGGTCAAAGAATTTTCTAGAATAGTAGTCAAAGGGAAAGAGGAGAAGAGAGGATGTGACAAGACAAGAATAGGGATGTCTGCTATGACAACATAGGATTTATATATATTTCTGAAATATTTATACCATGCTGTTAAGTGCTTTAAATCTATACTTTAAAAAAAGAGTGAATGTACAATTAAATTAAAATACAAATCTACTTTCTTTTTTTTTTTTTTTTGAGACTTTGACAACACATATTCCATGTTTGTTGTATCCATGTAGGTTACATTGATTCAATTTCTGGGGTGGGTGGCCACCTCATCTCTTCTCCTTTTTCTTTTCTTTTTTTTTTTTGGAGGGGGGAAGGCAGGGCAATTGGGGTTAAGTGACTTGTCCAAGATCACATGGCGAGAAAGTGTTAAGTGTCTGGGGCCAGATTTGAACTCAGGTCCTCCTGACTCCAGGCCCGGTGCTCTATTCACTGTGTCACCTAGCCGCTGCCCCCCCCCCTTTTTTCTATTGTCCCCAAAGCATTAGAAATGAGAAGTAAAGTTAGTCTTTTGTAACAATGGTGTCAAATTCAGATAGAAATGGGGGCTACTAAACAATGTATAAAGATCCTTATGGGCCATAAATTGACTGTTTTATAATGTAAAATTTTCTGCGTTTTATTTTATTTTCATTTACTATGTTAAATATTTTTCAATTACATTTTAATCTGATTTGAGTCAAAGTGGGGTGGAGTGTTGTAGGTCACACACATTCTGTGGGTTGTATAATTGATACCTCTGTTCTGTGACCCAGTATAGCCCAGTGATGATTTGGGGGCAGAAATTAGCACTCTTCCATGACAAAACCAAAAGGAAAGGGTCAGCAAGAGCCTCCACATTGTAATGTTGAATTTTATCTTCCAGAGTATGACATTAATTCATTTCTTTCATTGGGTCCTCTAATGGACAGGAAAGTTCTTGCTGGTCAAATGGCCACAAAAAGTATCATATGACATTTCAGTAGCACCTGTTCCAGACTAGAGGTAAAAATGATGAAGGTGTCAGTAAGAACAAAATGGCATCAAGGAGATCTTCACTAGACATGAAATGTGGTTACCTTGAAGTATTAAGAAGAAAATACCCACTTTTCATGTCAGGGTAGAGCAAAGAGAAGCCAGTGACTCAAAGAATGGTAGTCATAGGATAGGGTCTGATTAGGGCAACCAAAAGTCCCCTATTTGGGGACTTTAAAGGCAGTTAATTGGTGTCACAGAGCACTCCTCCCTTCCTCCAGCCTTCACAAATGGTAAGAAAGTTCTCTGTTCACTGTTTAGTCTTATGGTCAGGAGAAAGTACCAACTCTTTAAAGTAGGAAATTACAGGAGCAACTAAAGGAACATTTTTTTAAATGAACTTCTAATTTTTAGTACATTGGCCCAGTAATCTGGGAAATCTCTCCAAAACAGTAGATAAAATCATTAAATCTCAGAGTGGGAAAAGACCCCCATAGGGCATCTTATTCAACCCATACCTATAAAGAAATTCCTTCTAAAGCATGCTATATAATTGGTTACCTAGGCCCTTCTTAAAGACCTCTAGTGAAAAGGAAATTACTCCCCTTTCAGTAAGTAAATAATTATTAGGAAGGTTTCTTTAATATAAACCTGAAGTCTAATTCTTGCTAACTTCTAATGACTGCTCATAGTTCTGCCCTCTAGAACCAAGCAGAATGAATCTAATTCTGTTTCACCATGACTTCTCCCCTCTACATATTTTTTCTCCTTTAGATAAAATATTTCTAGCTTCTTCATCTAATCTTCATAAGACACTCATCACTAACTTAGTCACTTCTCTTCTGGATAAGCTCCAACTTATGAATGTCCTCTCTAAAATATGGTATCCAGAAATGACAGCTTTCCTTAGATGTGGTCTGACTGGAGCAGAGTAGTTCTATTACTAGCATCTTTCTGTATACTATGCACTGATGGCAGAAGCCCAAGATTCCATTACATGATTTGATTGATGTGTCAACTTAAATTATTAATATATTAATTATGAATTAATTTATATAGCACCTATCATATACCAGACATTGTGCCAAACCTCTTTATAAATATTATCTCATCTAATAATCATAACAATCCTGGGAGGTAATTATAGTTATATATAATGTAATATAATATAGTATGATATATAATTATAAAAATAATAATAGCTAGGATTTTTATAGTGCCTTCTATTAGCATTGTGCTAAGTAATTTATAGTTATTTCTCATCTAATCCTTATGACAATCCAGGGAGGTTAAGTGTTATGATTATCTTCATTTTACAGTTGAGAAAACTGAGGCAAACAGAAGTTAAGCAACTTGCCCAGGATCATATAACTAGTAAGTGTCTCATTTGAACTCCAGTCTCCATGACTCCAGGCCCAGCACTGAGCCATCTCACTGTTAAAATCCTGTCTGTTAAAAAATAAACAAACCGAAAGCTTCTATTTTTCCCCCATCCTCTATTTGTACTAGGTATAATTTTAATCTAAGAGTGAGATTTGTTTGTTTGTTTGTTTATTTATTTATTTTTTGGTGAGGGCTCTGGAGCTCCTATCCCAACCCCAACTCTACTGGCAGGTTAGGTCCCCATTGGAATGGAATTACTTATACCTTCACAGCTCTAGGGGTAGGCAAGAGAAAATGAGGCTATCTTTCCAAAGCCCTGGTTAGTGTGCTTCCTGCCATTGTCATGCATCTCTTGTCAATTAGTCAGCCTAATATAATTAGCTTTTAGAAAAGAGTACCTAATGTACTCTAACACTAAGGTGTTAGAACATGAGACAAAACATTTTCACAAAAATCTATGACTCATTTTTCATTAATACATACAGAGTTCAGTGAACAGTGGGCTCTGTCTTTGAGCACATGTGAGCTCATATCTCCTGGAGGTCCTTCTCTGGGAGTCCTTAAGAGGTTGCTCTTTCTGCTTGGCTCTTTGTAGAGCTATGTATATATGTTCAGTTTTTCCCTTACTCTGAATAAAGGTCGTTCTTCTGGGGATACTGCTGGGGCACCAATAGGAAGATGGAAAAGCTAAACCGTTTTCCCAATTGTTTGACATACAAGATATTTCTGAACTTTCACTATAACAAAAAGGGCAACTACAAAAAACTTTTGTACATACGGGTTCTTTTTTCTTTGTCATGATATTTTTGGGGATAGTATTCTAGCAACAGAACTGCTGGGTTGAAAGAAAGGATTGGTTTGTGGCTCATCACATACGGCCACATTTCTAAAATGTTTGGGCCAGTTTCATCTCCCAATAGTCATGCCAGTTTCCCCAAAGCCCCAGGAAGATAGTACACAAATGGATTTGACCTGGTTGAATGGCAGGAGTCAAAGAGTAATTTTTAATGACTCAATGTCAACTTGGCAGGAAGTCTCTAGTGGAATTCCTGAGAGATCTGTTCTTGGCACTGACCATTAAACATCTTTTTTCAATGCCTAGAATAAAAGCATAAATAGCATGCTTTTCAATATGAGTTTGAGGATGTTGTCAGAGAATAAGGAGTGAAAAGCAAAGAGGCAAATTTAGGTTTAATATAAGGAAACATTTCCTAACAGAACACTTCTCTGTAAGGAGAAGCTGATGTGGTGAGCATTTCTTTTTGCTTCTGGTTTGTACTATATGCTGCCAAGGTCCAATTCAGCTGTAAAATTCTATTATTCTAAAATCATTGCAATATTATACCATCAAATCCAATTCTAAGAAATAGTTTGGAAGTGAGCAAAGAGCAAGGAATACATTTCCTCTTCCTTCTATACAATTGTGATAGGAAGAATGGTAGGAAGAATGCCTGAGACTGAAGAGGGTAGAAAGGGACGTGTGTGTAATGTCTTTTGTAGAGAGCTAGATTTCTGGTAGTCCAAGACATGGAAAGGGTATGATATGAAGAACAAAGGCATATTATAGCTCCCATTGTTATTTTGATTCAATCAATTTCCCCTCCCAGTTTTTTTTTTGAAATAAATTACCAAATTCTATTTTGTTCTTCCTTTCTCTCATTATTACTGAATTATGAGTCCTTAAAACTCAATAAAAATTATATAGAAGGCTCATAACTATGCTTCCAAACTTTGTTTCAGTTTTAGTAAAAAACTATTTACTTAAATAATGAGTTAAATTCAACTTAACAAGTATTTCTTGAGCACCTAAGACACACATTTACTACCCCCAAAGAGCTATTATTTATATTATTTTTAAAATATTATTTAAATTATATTTCAGGAAAAGTAAACTATACTTAATAATTCACTTCTAAGGCATGCTGATTTCCACCTTCTACTCCCCAAATCCCTGTGAATTATCCTCATCTGATGAAGCAAAAACTACTTTCCTTGATGTTCTCCTCTCATTGTTATCTTTACCAGCTGTGCCCTCCCCCTGCCTTCTCTTTCCACTGCATCTCTGGAACTCCCTCTCTATTATCAACAAACTCCTTTTCATCCTGGACCTCTTCCCCTCTCGCTCTTTCCAGGTTTTAGCACTCACAAAGACTGGCTTTCTCTGAATAGAGCACGGCCCTGGAGTCAGGAGGACCTGAGTTCAAATGTGACCTCAGATACTTGATAATTAATTAGCTATGTGACCTTGGGCAAGTCAATGCCTTGCCTTCCCCCCTTATAAACAATACCTCAGCAGCAACAACAACCACGAAAACCCTGGATTTCTTCTGAAGACACTTAGATTCTTGCCACCCTCTCCAGTCTTTGTCACTTTCCAAGCCTCTTTACATATATTGTACAAGGTGAAGAATAAGTATATTTCTTTCCCTTACTGCTATATCCGAAACTTTTCTTTGACACAGTCACTGTAATTTTTCTTCCTTTGACATTCACTCTAGCTGTCTCTATCATCCTGTCCAGATTTTTTTCTTAATAAGTTTAAAATCTGGGTCCCAGACCATCTCTTTACCCCATCTTCTGTCATCAGCCTTGGTAGCACTGGCATTCACATTGGTGTCCCTTTGAGCACTCTCACCTTCTACACTGCGCTCATGATGTCCATCTCCATTCAAGCTTTACCGTTCATAGGGCTTGTCATTACTCATATGTCACTATTATTCAAAATATTTTTTCCTCCATTATCTTCAACTGTGAAATTTTCCTCTGTGGCAAAAATCTTCTATACTTTCAGATATAAGGGGAGGAGGATTTGATTACCCCTGATCTACTGTGTTATTATAACACAGTTGCTAAAAGAACAGAAGTGATATTAATGGATTATCAAGGTGTTAATTCTTAGTAATTTCTTTACAAGTTACAAACTTTATAAGATACAAACTGAACACTTGAGTGAATTAAAGGGAGTCTCTTCATTGGTTAAGCAAATAAATTACCATACTCTAAGAACTTTAAATACCTAGGCTTTTGGGAGTTCAATTAATTTCAGACATGGGAGCTTTTTGAGTCTGAGGGCATGGAGGAGGGGACTTATATTTCTTTCACTGACCAGCCATGGTGTCTAGATGCAGCCTTCCTATAAGGAACTTCAACCAGCAGCTGAAAAATTTCTCAGAAAGGGTTTGGGTCACAGTTGAGGAAGCAGAGACACTTCTCCTCCTAGACTAACACAGAGAACCAGTCACTTAAGGGAGAAAAGTCTAAAATCAACTACTAGAAACCAGATGAGAAACCTGTTCACCAAAGATACTTAGGAGAGTGACATGAGGACTCTACAAAAAGAAAAGACTTCTAAACCCTGGAGATATCAGGAGTAGTGAATTAGTAACTTTTGTCATATATTTATCCTATATGTATGTCATTATACTTAAACTCTAAGTTTGAGTCCATTTTTCCTGTGGACTTTGTATGTATTTGTAAAATAGTGTACTCCTCCTCCCATTCATATGAGGAGCATTTTGTGGCTACCAGTTTTATTGTGCCATCTTTGTTTCTAGTGGCCAATTGTTAATGAGAAGTACACTGGTGGGGACTCATAAGCTATAATGTCAAATTGCAGACCTACCAGCTTACCCCTAGAACTTGAGGTATGAATGAAAATTGAGAAATATATGAGAATGGAGAGTACATGTCATTTCCAATAGATTAATCCTCCTAAATCTATTATTTGTCCTCACAATGACCTCCATCACCTCATCTGTCCCTATTTTCCCAGTGCAGCAACCTTGCTCTGGCCTCATTTTTCTCTCATCATTGGCTTGTAATAGTAACTGGTCATCTTAATACCCTCCACCCTCGAACCCCTTCCTCCCTTGATTTTCCACCTTTCAAAAAGTGGTAATCCTTAACCTTGTGTTGTGTTTCTCTGCTGGTTCACTGTCATCCTCCCTACCATTTTCTCTGCTTCTACTTCTGAGCTGCTGAACATAGAACAAAATTGTGCTGACTGGGTCAAGAATTGTAGGATGTCAGAGCTGGAAGAGACCTGAGAGGTTATCTAGCCAAAGCCATAAATTAAAAAGAATCTTCTCTATGAGATATCCAACAAATGGTCATCTGGCCTTTGCTTGAAGACTTACAGTAAGAGAGAACCTACTACTTCCCAAGGTAGCTCATTCTAATTTTGAATAGCTTTCACTCTTAGGAAATTTTTTCTTTACATTAAGCCTAAATATTCCTTTGTTACTCTGCCTCTGCTTCTAATTCTGCCTAGTTCTGCTAATGCAACTGATATAATTCCTCTTTCACATGAAAGGCATTAATTTACATAAAAATAGCCATAAGTTTTCTGTTCTCTGGTCTAAGCTTTCCCACTTCCTTCAACCAAGCTTCATATGGCCTAATCTCTAGGCTCTTTTCTATCTTTATAGACTTAATCTTAAGTACACTGTTTATCAGTGTACTTCCTAAAGCATGGTGTCTAGAACTGAATGCCAAACTACAGAGTGGTTGCACTGAAGAATAATGTAAATGTACTATCTTTTCCCTTGTTTAGACATTTAGTTTTTTGGTTTTTTTTTTTATTTGACCTTTGATTTCATAAATGTTGAGAGGCAGCTCCCACCACCAGTGCAGGTTAGTGACTTGCTATAAAGAAGTTTAGAGATCCTGAGAGTTTAAGAATTGCCCAGAGACCCATTTTCTACTAAGATTGCATGAGCTTGATTTTCTATCATTTCACACAACTGATGAATTCTGAACTCGACATAAACTCAAAATCTAAGATCTCTTTCAAGTAAACTGCTACCTAGTCATATTTCCCCATGTTATACTTGTGAAGTACAATTTTTTAAACCAAATATAAAACTATACATTTATCTCATTAAATTTCATTTAATTCACTTTGGTCCAATGTTCTAACCTGTAAAGATTATTTTGGTCCTAATTCTGTCTTCCAAAGTATTAGCTATCTCTTTAAGCTCTATGCCATTTAATAATGAATAATAATAATAGTGGTTTGCAAAGCACTTTTGAAATATTATCTCATTTGATCCTCACAACAGTCTTGAGTGGTAGCAGCTATGGTTAACTCCATTTTAAAGATAGGGAAACTGAGGCAGAAAAGGTTAAGGAAGTTACCCAGGATCATCCAGCTAATTAGTGACTGAAGTTAAATCTGAACTCAGTTCTTCATGATTTCAGGTCTCCTACACCATATACCTGCCTCAACTGTTAATTTGAGAAAGATATCCTATGTTTTCCTTGATGAAAATATTTACTAGGATCGAATCAAGTACAGATTCTTGGGAAATTCCACTGGAGTTTTCAAAATTTCCTCTTTTGAACTTGTTTTGATTCTTATTTTTTGGATTTTAAATGTCATTTGTATATTCATTTAATTAATTCTCTTTTTTATTTTAGTATTTCTACTTTTGTGTATTAAAAATATATATGTATTATATGTATAATATGTATATATAAATATGTTTGTATATGTGTGTACACACACACACACACACACACACACACACACACATATTTTGTGTGTCCTGGTTCATGATCTATTTTCTATCCCTTACTGAAACTGAGTTTTCCATACATAAACTGAGAACTTTTCAGTGAGAGCTCACTTTAAGCAAGTGCTACAGAATGATTTTGGAATAATGGGGTTCACTATCCGTGAATTCCCAGCTGTTAAACACAATAGGTTTCTGACAGCTTCTTCTCTCCAAGTACAAGACTGTCTGAAAAACCACCCAAGTTAGTATCAGGGTTAATTCAGATTGGGGAAAGCCAGGCCTGATGCCTGTAGGAATCAATTGAGTAAGTCTGTGAAGGTTTGGCCACTTTTCTCATCTGAGCTATTCCCAAAGTCAAATCAACAATTATTTATTAAAAGCTTACTTATATGTCAGGCTCTATGTTAGGCACTGAGAATACAAATATAAGGAGACAGAAAGCAGTCCTTGCCCTCAAGAATCTTACCTTCTAATGGAAGAAAACATTATATAAAAGAAAGTCACAAATAGGAAGGTGCCCATGTGGGAGATCGGTAGAGAAAGTCTCATAGAGATTTAGGAGTGAATACTGGAGAGAAATGAAGACATAATTGGCCTGGGCACCCTCTTTAGAATGAAATAAGGTTCAGAAAATGACAATCACTCTGATCTAGCACTCAAAATAGCGTGCTACTGGCGCTGACCCTGGTGAAACCCAGAAATCGCACTGAGTTGTAGTGGAGACAGCACAGAGCAGGGCTTTAAGCATAAAGACTGAAATCTAACTCTACTGGTCAGCCAACTTCTCTGAGCCTAAATTTCATTTTTAAGAGGAACCAGCCAATCAGAGGGGGAGGAGAATTTCAGGGTGAATCTGTAGGCAGAGGGAGCATCTAGTGTGAAGTGGTTTCTGTGGTATTGTAGAGAAAGTCCTAGGCAGAAATAGGGGTGCAGGCTGGAGAGGAATGAAAATACTTGGTATCCAAAGGTACTAAAGTTCACGTCCTTCCTCCTGATAGGGGCACCTTCTGAACTTCAGTTCTGTCCTTCCACTTGTGGTTTCTTACAACAAGATATCCATGAGTGAGTTCATCTGTGAATTTTGAAATGATGTCATAATTTTCCCACAAATCCCTGGTAATAACTACCAGTTCTGCTCATGGTAATTCTTGAGTTGTAGATAACTAATGAGGTTTCTATATTTTCAGGGTCAGCCCTTTATTCCTTCTAAGATACTATGTGAAACATATATTCAACAGATGTTCAGCTTGCCGATCAATAATCTTATCACAGCAGCCACTGGATCTTCTAACACCTTCAGAAGTCTGCCTCCTAGGTCTTTTAAAGTCTGACAAACAGAATAAAGTCATCTAGTAATGGCTGACCTTTAACACCTCTAAGTAGTTAATATTGTCTTTCTCTATGACTTGCTGAGAAGTGAAAAGCACCCCAGAAATGCTTTGTGATACATGCTTAAATTGGAAGAATCCTGGATATCAGTTAAAATGGCCATATGAGAGGTCACAGAGGAGCCCTGCTCTCCCACACTCATTCTAGCAACGATCTAAAAAAGGGTACCAGATCAAATAATGACCAAAAACTCTAAAGAGAAACATCAGTAAACCTTTTCATCTAGCCCAGGAGTAAGCAAAAAGAAAGCGACAATCTGAGAACACCTTCCTTTTCTAGCAGGAGCTCCAATGAATAGGCCAGAAGCTGCAGCAGGGGAAGAGAAGAGAAGAAAGGAAGGGAGGGAAGAAGAAGGCCTGAAACTAGGAGCCACAGAGAGACAGAGAGAACCCAATCAAATAGAAGCAAACATAATCTAATCTGATTTAGAAGACAGGAAAACCAAACTAAAAATATCAAAATAAAAAAGGAGGATTTGCAACAAATAAAAAGAAAGTAAAAGAAATGATTAGGAATTTTATCTGTGTACACGCCAATAAAATTTGTAACAAACGAAATGAACGAACATTGACAAAAATACAAAATACCCATATTAACAGAATAAGACACAGAGAATTGAAATAAGCTGGTTGTAGAAAAAGAAAGGAAATGATCCATAAAAGAACCCCTAAAGGGAAAAGGGAACAATGAGGATGTCAGCTATCATCATTATTATTGGATAAATTACTAAGCAAAGCAGAAAGTACATAAAAAGAAATTGGAAGCAACAGGCAAAGAGGAGATGAAATATCACTTTTTCAAGACTGTGTGATTGTTTAGGATTCCTAGATATTCAACTAAAATTAATTTTAAAAAGTACTTCAGCAAAGTATCAGGATATATAATAAAATCCACGCATATCATCATCCTAAATATTAACAACAAAAGGCAACAGGAGAAAAAAAGAGAAATTCTATTCAATATAATTTTGGAATATATAAAATATTAGTAAATCTACCTATCAAGAGATCCACAGGAATAAAATGCTTTTTACAGAAATAAAGGCAGACCTAAATAATTGAAGAGATTATACGTGCTCATAGTTAGGACGTGACAACATGACAAAAATGACAATATTCCATAAATTAACTTCTTTTTTCTTTTTCTTCCGGGGGTAAGGCAGGGCAATTGGTGTTAAATTACTTGCCCAAGGTCACATGGCTAGTCAATGTTAAGTGGCTGAGGCTGGATTTGAACTCAGGTCCTCCTGACTCCAGGACTAGTGCTCTATTCACTACGCCACTTAGCTGCCCCTTTAATTTATTTTTTCAATGACATATTGATCAATTGAGCAAAGGATTAATTTACAGAACTAGGGAAATAAAAACAAATTTATCTGGAAGGATGAAAGGTCAAGAATCTCAAGGGTAGTAATGAGGAGAAGTGGAAAGGAGATCTAGGATTACGAGATCTTCACTTAGGCTATAAATCCCTAATCCCTGGACTAAACTCTGGGAATACACACAGATAGTCCTAGCTTTCATGGAGCCAACATTTCCACATGAGTAGAAAATTCACATAGGAAAATGATGGCCATGGAAGAGGGTTTTGGTGTGCAAAGTGACAAAGACAGCGATTGAAACAGCAGGGAAGTCAACCTATATGCCCACTTCAGAGGCACTGATGGTTTTGATTTGATTGCAGTTTTCAGAGCAAAGGGAGAAGATACAAAGATGATAGCAGGGAGGAAAATGGCCTGAGTGAAGATGAGCCTGCATGATCCCCAAAGTACAGTGCTGAGGGGCCTTCTTCCTCTCATACATGATTTCTGATGGTCAAGTTGAGGATGTGGGGCTTGAAGAAGGCCTGGGGATTCTAGAGTTAACTCCCTTTTCTCCTAGAGTCAGTGAGGATGGCAAGAAACAGGAAATATTTGGGAGAAAGCCTGGTTTCCATGAATGCAAGGCTATGGAGAAAATGTATGGGGAAGAAATCTAAGATAAAGAGTAGTTTGTTACTTGCAGAGATCCACTGGAAGGGGAGGAAAACAGGGGCCATTAAGGACTGGGATGGGGTATCACTGAACTGAAAAACATAAAAGCAAGAGCAGAGGTGAAAAGGAAAGGAGTTGTTGCTTCACTAGATAGAGAGGATTTGGAGAACAAAAAGGGGAGACTGGCTGACTACAGAAGAAGAGAATTACTAAAAATAATTTTCTTCTCCTAATATAATCTGATCAAATTCCATTAGAATACCATTGAATGCAAGATCTTTGATGTAGGGATCATCTCATTTGTGTCCTGGTATCCCAGTACCTAACACATAGTGGGTACTTGGCAACTATTTGTTGAATGTAATTTAATTAATATTATGTAAAAAGAAATACCGGTTTTTACAAAAGGAAGATGAAAGGGATTTGAAGTTTGCTTATGGGTCTTGGATGGAATTTTTATCGACTTTTAGTGTCTCTTAAGTCTTTAATAATGGTGAAAGCAAGAAGAAAGGCATGTTTTATCTCCCATTGTGATTCTGATATAAGATCTCTCCCCTCATCAGGGTAAATTGTCAAATTCTCATTTGCTACAAAATCTAGATTCAGGGTGTGATGACCATCTTGACCTAGGACACAAAGCAGGATGCTACTGAAGTTGACCCTGGTGAGACCCGGAAGAGGCAGTGAGATGGAGTAGAAAGAGCACAGGGCAGGTCTTTGAGTATGAAGCCTTGGCTTGAACTCTGAGTCAGCAAAGCCTGGATTTCCTCATCTGAGGAGGCACAGGAATGCTGTGATCAAGATATAGGCCATAAAATACTATATGATATTGAATATTATGATTATATGTGGGGTTAGGATTGTATGGATAAAAATATGAGGATAGAATAGGCAGAGATTTGGAGACAAACTGGACCTCATCTTTGGGGACAGAGACAAAAGGGAATATACTATTTTCTATTTTGTATTGATTTTAAAAATCCTAATTCCTGTGAGAAAATGTCAGGAATGCAAAAGAATAACGTCAGAATGATCTGAGGCTGGCAAAGAACAACAAAGTTTTTAGCTGTGTAGCACCATCTCTGCATCATTCACACACATTACCAACTCAGCATTGGCAGGAAGATTTGAGCCCTAGAGGGATTAAAAGTTCAAAGAATTCTGTGTTCTCACTCCTAAAACTATTGCTCACACGTTCCAACCATTGTGCTTACGTTTAACAGTCAGACATTAGCTAAAAGCAAAGGCATTTATTAAGATGGCATATTGAGAACAGTAGCCAAAAAACATTCACTCCATAAATCTGGGGCACATTGTTCCACAAATATAATGTCGTATAATATCAGTGGGAAAAGTGCGTAAATACAGGGTACATTGATGGTGGAGGATGCCCACAGGGAACACATGTGGCTAAGGTAGGTCATGCCTCTAACGCTTCAGGGTCCTCTGGTTGGGATGTCCCCACGTTGCTTGTTTTCTCTGGATCCAATGTATTTATGGGGCAGATCACCCCTCTGGGCTCCCCAGCTTGACTCCCCATTGCCGGGGCCAACTCTCTCCTGAGTTTGTAGCTGACTCTCTTCACCCTTCTCCAAGGGGTCAATGCTTCTTGAAGTCGCTTCCACTCACTGACTCCATCCCAGAACTGGCAAGGCTTCATGGTTGGTCTTTGGTCAACCAATGGCATGCTGAAACAACAACAATAATAGTAACAGAAGCAGCGGCAATAGTGATGAAATGATGTTGGTGATGACAACTAGCATTTATCCATATAGTGCTTTAATATTTTCAAAATGCTGTACCTGAGTTATCTCACTAGATCTTCGCAATAACCCTGTGAAGTAGGCCCCCATTTTATAGCTCTGGAAACTGAGGCAGACAGAGGTTAAGTAACTTATTCAGGGTCACATTGCTAGTAAATATCGGAGCCAGAATTTCAACTCAGGTCTTCCTGATTTCAAGTCTAGCCTCTGACCCATGGCCAATTCTATCAAAGAGAATTTCTTAACACATCATTAAGGGGTACCAAAGGAAAAATACTTCCTTTTTTTAAAAAAACTTCGTTAGATAAATTAACACCATATTGTCTTTCTGATTTCATCAACTGAGCCGACAGGGAAATCAATTGATAAGACATGTCCTTGGCAGATGCAAGATCAATGACAGAATAGAGTTGCTATTTGGGTGAATCAAAAGAAGATAGTGACCCATAGAGGAAAAACACTTATTCTTCTATGTATTTTCTTTTCAGGGTGTTTTCTAGAAATAGTACTCAATATACAAAACAGATCATGGATATAGGGTACCTCAACATGTCTAAAACTGAAATCACTTTCTCCCCTTTTTCTAACTTCCCTGTTAGTGTTAAGGGGGCATCCCTCTCTCCTCCACATGCCAAGGCTCCCAGCATTGTCGTCCACCTCTGCTTCTCCCTCATTCTTACCTCCCCCCATATTCCTCCAGTTTCTGTTAATTCTACCTTCATAATATTTCTTTTATTCACCTCCTCCTTCTTCTGACACTGCCACCACTCTGGTACAGGCTTCTATTGCCTCATGCGTATTTCAATAGCTTTCTGGCTGGTTTCCTTGACTTACTTTTCTTCCCACTCCAGTCCAACCACCACTCAGCTGTCAAACTGATCTTCCTAAAGCATGGTTCTGACCATGTTACTCCCTCCCCACTTCCAATGATCTCCAGTGACTCCCTATGACCACTAATATCAAACACTTTGTAAGCCCTTTGTCACACGCCCCATCTTCTACCTTTTCAGTCTTCTCATTGTTTCCCATTTACTTCATTATCTAGTGACACTGTCCTCCATGCTGTTCCTTGCACAAGGCCCTCCCTCTCCTATTTCTGAACATACTCATTGGCTATCCCACATGCCTAGAATTCCCTCCTTTCTCGTCTACTTCTGAGTTCTCTAACTTCCTTTAGGTTCCAGCTAAAATCCAGAAAGCTTTTCTGAATCCCCCTTACATCTACTCCCTTGTCGCCTGTTGATTTTTTTTCTCATTTATCCTGTCAGTATCCTGTTTATATATATAGTTATTTGAACATCGTCTCTACCATTAGACCATGAGCCCCTTGAGAACAAGGACTGTCTTTTGCCTTTCTTTGTATTCAAAGCATTTAACGTAGTACTTCCACATAGTTCTGCTCAATAGATGTTTACTGACCCATTGATTGGTTGGCTATGGCTAGAAGCTGGGAGACTCGAGGAGAATGAGAGAAGAGAGACTTGGCGATCATCTCCTAACAGCAATAACACTAAGGCAGCAGGAGGCAGTGTCTGCCACATCTCTTTAAGACCATGAGAGATGACCTCTATCTAAAAGAACAGCTGGGAGATGTGTGTGAGTATTTGTTTTATCCTGGTGCTAATCCGAGAAACAAGCCAGACAGATGGGTTGTTTCCTGCCCTGCTTTTAATTCCGTGGGTGTCTTTCTTAAATTTATTCTATTAAACAATACATTTGTTGAATTGTTTTCAGTCATATCCAATGCTTCATGATCCCATTTGGGGTTTTCTTTGCAAAGACACTCGAAGGATTTGCCATTTCCTTCTCCAGCTCATTTTGCAGATGAGGAAACTAAGGTAAGCAGAGTTGAGTGACTTACCCAGGGTCACACAGCTAGTAAGTATCTGAGACCAGTCTTCCAGAGTCCAGGCCCAGTGTTCTATCCACTGCACCATCTAGCTGCCCAAAGAATACATTCACTAGAGTTAATATTATTCCTCATGAACACCTTTAGTCAGTCCTGTCCTTATGGTCCCAGGTGTCCTTTTGTTTGAGGCATGAAGGCATATAGGAAGTCATAGAAGAGAGAGGGTTGAAAGCTCAATCTCCAACCCATGTTAGGAAATTAGGAAATCTAACCAGATGCATAAGCATGAGTCATTTCATAACCAGCCTTCTAAGTGTGTAATCACAATGAATTCAGGCCCTGTTTCATACACTTGCCTCATAGGAGCAAGTCAGAGTTATACATGGATGTACACATGCTTATACACATGCATGTGTGTGCTGTGCTTGTGTGCACATCTGCCTGCATAGGTGTAGCTCCATCGCTGTTTTTCCCAATGTCTTCCCATCTCTGCTCTGATATTCTGAGATTTGGTCCATTTCATACTTACTAGCTATTTCTCTGAACTTGTTAATCAGTCAATGTGTGAGTAAAATGCAGCTGTGCTCTGGGAACTCAGGCACAAAACAAGGAATGAATAATGATGAAGCAAAAGCTCTCTATCTCTTTCTCTCTCTCTCCTCCTTCTCCTCCTCCTCCCTCCCTTCATTTCTTTCTCTTTCCTCTCTCCTTCCTTCCCTCTCTTTTTCTCTTCTCTTTTCCTTTCCCTCCTTCTCTCTCTCCTTTAAAAACCAACCATTCTATAATAGTTACTCTATTATATCATCAAGAGTTTAATTATATATAGTTTTATAATATTTGATGCTGGTTTTGGTGCCTAGACTCTGAAAACCTGGTTTTCATCCCCACATAAGCTACCTACCAGTTATTTATCTATAGGAAAATCACTTAACTTCTCTGAGACCCATAGGACTAAAGGATTTATAGTTAGAAGGAATCTTCCAGAATATCTCATACAACCTCTTCATTTAAAAGATGAAGAAATTGAGATCCAAACTGGGGAAGGGACTTGTCCAAGGCCATACAGTTAGCAGATTTGAACTCAGTTCTTTTCTGATTCCAAATTTGCTATGTTTTCCACTCTATATCTTCTACTTGGCCCAGCTTCCCCATCTGTTAAGTGCTGTTTGTCTTTTTTTTTTTATCCCAGGCATATCTCCAATCAGAAATACTAACTAAAACTGACATAGTAAATCTACAAGGATTCTCAGCTTTCACATCCCAATTCCGTGCCTATTGTCAGAACGGTCTCCCCACTATCCTCTCAAACCTAGTTCTCATAGCTCAAGCATCTTTTAATTGATGGCACAGTAGATAGAGTGCCTGGCCTGAATTCAGAAAGACCTGAGTTCAAATTTGTCTTTAGACACTTACTGGCTGTGTGACCCTAGGCAAGTCACTTAACCCTGTTTGCTTCAGTTTCATCAAGCTTAAAATTAGAGAAGGAAATGGCAAGCCTCTAGTATCTTTGCCAAGAAAATCCCAAATGGGGTCCCAAAGAGTTGGACAAGACTGAAATGACAACAACAGTAACAACATGGTAAAAAGGAACAGTTTCCAAGATTCTACATGGTCGATAAGAGGAAAATATGAGAGTAGAATCTTTTCTTTCCTTTTTTCCAGAGAGAAGAGATGGTTACACTGGTAAACAGGAGGGGGGGGAGGGGTGTGGTGTCTAAGAGAAGAAGAAACCAAGCTCTTGCATTTCCATAGACAAAAGAACAAGGTCTTCAGTTGCTGTTCACTTGCTTACCACTTGACTTCCCAAGCCCAGGAAGGTTGAAACTTGCAAAAATGGTGAAATAAAGCAAGGCAACTTTTACTCAGAACCCAAAAGAGATGGAAAAACGTTTGTAGGGGTTGGTGCTTCAGCTACATGGTGTGTTCTTTCATTCATTTTGTAGAAAGTACCCAAATGTGATTTCACAGAAGTACATGGAGATAACTGTCAGAATGCTGCTTCACAGTGTGGAGTGAAATAATGAATGCCAAAGTTTCAGTTCTACGAAAATGGGCAAAAGGTGGGTGAATTTTTGGAACCAATAAGGAAAACCTAGAATCAACTATTAATGAATGAATGCTGTGAACAGTATGAATAACTGTCAACTGTCTAAATTACAGCTTATGAATTTTTTCTCCTTTCCTCAAAAGATCCAATGTAACAACAGTAGGCATTCAAATAACACCTGACTGCATATAGCAATCAAATGTAAATTCTCCCCTTAAAGAAGAAACCGTTGGGGATTGGGGAAAATACAGAGGATCAGTGCTAAAGAGGTCATTGGTTCTCGACTGGCCCCTCCACCATTGTTTCACCTGATCTCCACACTGAGACATGTTAGTCACATAAGACCATGGAGACACATATCTAGGGTATGTAATGGTTAGTCATTTCTGTCGTGTCTGATTCTTTGTGACTCCGTTTAGGAATTTCTTGGCAAAGATACTGGAGTTGTTTGTTATTTCCTTCTCCAGCTCATTTTACAGATGAGAAAACTGAGGCAGAGTTAAGTGAATTGCCCAGGGTCACACAGCTAGTAAGTGTCTGAGGTCAGATTTGAACTCAGAAAGATGAGTCTTCTTGACTCTAGGCCAGTCACTTCATCCTTGCATCCTGGGCCATCTCCAGTTGTCCTAACGAATAACTGGCTGCTGGACCCAGATGGTTCTAGAGGAAAAAGTAAGGCTGGTGACCTTGCACAGCCCCCCCTCACTCAAATCAAAGTCAACTGAGAATCATGTCATCATCACCCTGATGTCATGGTCCTCTTGGAGAATGAAGGACAAACACAACAACACCAACAACAACACTCTATCCAGTACACCACCTCCAGTGCATCCCAGGTATGCATTTATTCATCCTGTGGATCGTAAAATACCTGAACTGCCTTTGAATGGCCATTCTGACTTCCTTAGCCTGTGTGGATTTGCCATGATTTGGGAGGAAGGAAATAAGAGATAATCATGGAAGCTTTAACTTGCTCGATTTCCAACCTGGGCTGCTTCACCCCTACTTAAGCATCCTGGCGGCCCTTTCCTTGACTAAAGGGGGACTTGGTACATTGGTGATGGATAGTGTGGGTGTGCAGTCAGCTGTAGTACCTCTGCAGCTCAGAAATCCCAAACTCAAGCAAACCAATAGCCTCAGTCTTCCCAGAAATAGGGACTACAATTATGCAATACCACCAGGCTATGGAGAGTGTGAGTGTGTGCATGCATGCGTGTGTGTGTGTGTGTGTGTGTGTGTGTGTGTGTGTGTGTAAGAGACAGACAAGTAGAAATAGAGAGAGATGGACAGAGACAGAAAGAAAGTGACAAACAGATATAGAAACAGAGACAGACACAGACAGAAAATGAAAAAAACGAAACAAAACAAACCAGAGAGATCTCAAATGTAAAGCTGTTTCTGCTCTAGTCCAGAGAATAATACATTTCCCTCCTGAGCAAGTGCCTGACTGCTTGTCCCTTAGTAGGGAACAGAAGTATTTGTAGGGAGTTTATAATGGGCCTTGACCTCTCCCTGCCTACAGTTTCTCTTTCTATTTGGGTTGAAATGAGATGTTAGTTTAGAACATCTTGCTGAAGGAATGAGTGACAGAATGTAAATGGGTAGAAAATCAGAGCAGGGAAGAAAAAAATGGACATTTCCACCTGAAAGGCAATCTGCTGCATTTTATCAGTGAGCCACTGTGTTTTTGATCCAGCACATGATTTTCCACTGGACCTTTTGATTCCCTGCATCTTTCCTCTGCCAAAAAGCCACCTTGAGAAGGTTGGAAGAAGCCTTTGAGGTCATTAACCCTTCATCTTACCTCCCTTAAGACAAAAGTGCTCTGAAGTATTAGTCACCGGTAATGAGGCCTTATTTGATACATCAGTAACAGTAATTTCAACACTAACTTTAACAATGAGTGACTTTTTGGCATTTTGGTCATTTATAAACCTGCCCTCATAGTCACAACCCCACAGTAAATATTATTTTAGGACACAGATGGATGGATATCAATTTTATGGACACATTGGTCCACTCCTAGTATGGTCTGAGACAAGGAAGTGATGTGCCTCTGACCATTTGGTGATCATCTATGGGAGCTTTTAGCCTTGCAAGTGGAATTACATGGAAATTAGGGACAAAGTAGAAAAACGAAGGGATGGTGCATATTCATTTATTTCTGCAACAGATAGTCATTGCCCTGTCATATGGTTCAGCAACAGAAGCTGATAGGATTTTATTGGTGGAAATGATGTTAAAGAAAAGCAGTTAACATTTGCTTTGTTGTCACATCCTAAGCATCATGAGACTTTTTTTTAAAATCTGACTTGCAGGTGAAACCTCCTCCCATTAAATGATATGTGTATTCCTTAAGAAGCAAGGACTGTCTTGTCTATTTGTATCTCTAATACTTATCACAGGACTTCACAAATGGTAAGTGCTTAATTAATGTTTTTTCATTCATTCATTCATTCATTCATTCATTCATTCATTCATTCGATATTTATCAAACAATTTCTATGTACAAGGCACTGTTCTAGGCAGAACCAAAATTGCTTCCATAGCAAATTCAGTGAAGGAGGAGAGTAGGACGAGACATGCTTGAGAGTCACAGAGCAGTCCTGCAGTCCTGGGGCAGTAATGACAGGGAGGTGGGGCCCATCATTCAGAGAGTGCCAGTCCCTCACTGAAGGGAGTTGGAGGTGTAGGGATGACTAGGGATGTGGATACCTCTGGAGTACTCCAAGGTGTGGGAACAGTGACCTGTGTAGGGAGGAAGAGAGCCCACTTCCAGTTTGTTTCCCTAAATAAGTAACATAGAGGCATACTTGCCCTCACCTAGACATGGTCACAGGTTAGTAAGGCCAGCTCTGGTATGGTATATTCCTGCCATGACCACCACCAAGATGTATTTATTAAGCTCCTATTTACATGAGAGACCTTTTCAGGCTGTGTCATTCAGGTCACCAGAAGGAATTGGTGCCATGGGCAGTAATAGAGAGTGTCTGAGTAAGGGCTGCATTGCTGTCTGCATTGTTCTTGTCCTTGGGCAGACTGCAGACTCTAACCTCAGGGGAACTGTCAATTCAAGACTAAACTTAGTGCTTCCAGAATGGAAAATGAGTGTGGTTTACATAATTTTGGGAGGAGTTGACAGTCAATGGTTTCTGTTCTCCTTCTACTGTCCCTTTCTAGGAGCCAACTTCTGACTGCAGAAATTATCACCTCCCAATTCTCTCCTCTCAGTAAGGGTCCAAAAACATACCTCAGGGATCATCTAAGCTCGCATACAACTGTCAGCTCTCATGCATAATTGAAAAGAACTCATCAGCCCCCTCAAAAGAACCTCCAGTGATGCCATTGTCTTTCCTTCTGAAACAAAGATAACGGTAAAAACAACAGAGATAGTAGCAAATGAGGAAAAAGTATGATTGGAAAATTTCAATATAAAGAAAATATGCAAATTCCTATGTCAGAGACAGCATGATGCATTACAAAGAACTTTGGACTTGTGCTCAGGAGTGCTCTGACATTACTAGCCATGTGACTATGAGTCCTTTCATTTCTATGAGCCTCAGTTTCCTCATCTGTACAAATGGTTTCTGCTGAGACTCAGTTATGAGGAAAGCACTCTGTAAACTTTAATGCAGCTTACAGATATAAACTATACTATTATATAAGTGCCATCTCTCTCTTTCTCTCTCTCTCTCTCTCTTTCTCTCTCTGTATGTGTATGTCTGTATATATGTGTGTGCATATATATATTTATACATATACATATACAGTACTGATTTTAAGTGCTTAGTTTTGCTTGAAGACTTCTAGTGCAGAACTTACTACCTAAAAGAGTAATACATTCCATTTTTGTAGTATTAGGAAGCTTTTTTCTTAAATCAACCTGAAATCTGTCTCTGCACCTTCTTTTTTTTTGCCTTTTTTTTTTTGGAGGGGGAAGGCAGGGCCATTGGGGTTAAGTGACTTGTCCGAGGTCATACAGCTAGTAAGTGTGTCAAGTGTCTGAGGCTGGATTTGAACTTGGGTCCTTGTGACTCCAGGGCTGGTACTCTATTCACTGTACCACCTAGCCACCCTGTCTCTTCACCTTCTACTGATTACTCCATCTGCCCTCTAAGGTCAAACAGAGCTAATTGAATCCCTTTTCCACTTGACAATCCTTCAAAGGTTTAAAGGTAGCCATCATATTCCCCCCTGAGTCTTCTTATCTCTACATCCCACTATTTATCTGTCAGTCTACACATACATATGCATGTACATATATATATATGTATATATATACATATATATATATATATATATATATTCACACATATACATATGAGAGGAAAAGACAGAAAGAGAAAAAGAGAATTTGTGAGTCATTTGTGGTAGTGGGTGTCATATATTCTACTCGAGCCTCAGACCCTAAGGAGGTAATTAGTCCTCATGGCTCAGTCCAAAATTCAAGGCTAATGTGCAGTCCTAATCATGGAGACCCAGAAGGCAATACTATAACAGAGTATTTTAGTCTTCAATGACCACTTATAAGGGGTATTGTAGAGGGGGGTCCTGGATAGATAGAAATTAAAGTAGGTGACATTTGATGTTCTTTCCAGTTCTGTGATTCTGGTGACACTGAGATATTAAGGAGAGGCAGGAAGGAGGTATAAAATTTGAAGGAAAGGAAGACATGGGAGAATAATGGCCAGAGAAAGCTAATTATTTTCTCGGGTAGTGTCTTCTTTGGTGAAGGATTGTGCTGTGTGCAGGCTAATGGGAAAGACAAATTTCAGAACAGGCCTTGGAGTATTCCCGAGGACACACTCTTGGTGCTGGGCAGTATGCCCTCTTTTCGTTAACTTTGCTGCGAGGAAAATTTGCAGTTGTGGTCAAGGGGAGTAGGGCATGAGAAGAATGGAAACATCTGACTTCCAAGCAAGACCTGAACCAAAGCAAGAAAGGTGGTTTTCAAGGGCTTCAGGAGAACTTCAAGAAATTGTGGAGTTCTCTTTCCTACAATTCTCCTTTTTACCCCTTTCTTTTACCCCAGACATATAGGCATATGGTAATTGCCTCTTACATATCATAGTGATTTCTTAGCACTGCTTCCCCTCCATGTGTTTCTTTTCCTTCTCTCTTTTTCTTCTGTTTCTCCCTGATTTCTTTTCTCTATTTTACAATGTGCCTAAAGAATTCCCTTTTTTTCCTCTTTCTTTATACATGCTATCTTATCAGCTGCTATGGGTTTAATTATTGTTTTGGATCAGGTGCACACTGATCCCAAATGCAACATCAGGATTTGGTGAGATTGAATCAGTGTAGAAGATGGCAAAGAAACAAATTCCTTACTACCTAGGAAACAACAGCAATGATCTACAGATGTGAGAATACATGTGAAGGTCTTTGGTTATCCATGTTGACAAGCCCAGATCAGTAGTAATAAGTTTTTTCCTTTCCCAGATTCCTCCCTCCCTGCCCCTGCTCAGAGTTGGTTTATATGGGAATTGACAAAAGAAAAGTTTTTGGCCAACTATTTTTTTTAAACTTTTGTTTATTTTTAGTTTACATCATTCATTTCCATGAGATTTTGATTTATAAATTTTCTTCCCATCTTTCTACCCACCATCCCAAAAGAGCGATCCCACTGTATACTCCCTCCCCCAATCAGCTCTCTCCTATATCCTCCCCCATCACCCCTCTGTCTTTCTGGTAGGTCAAGATGGATCTCCCTACCCCAGTACCTGTATATTTCCCTCCTTCCTATTCCACCCCCCTCTTGTTCTATCGTCTACTTTGTCCCTGTCCCTTTACAAAAGTGTGTGCTTCTAACAACCCTTCCCTCCAACCTGCCCTCTCCTCCATCATCCCCCCTATCATACCCTTTCCCCCTACTCTCCTGTAGGCCAAGATACCCAATTTAGAGTGTATGTCATTCATTCCCTAAGCCAACTTCAATGAGAGTAAGGTTGATCCATTCCCTTTTGCCTTCCTGTTCTTCTCCTCCATTGTAACAGTTATCCCTTGCCTCTTGTATATGAGAAGATTAACCCCATTCTGTCTCTCCCTGTCTCCTCTCATACTGTTCCTCTCCCATCTCTCAATTTCACCTTTTAAAATGTTATCCCATACTATTCAATAGATCCTGTGCCCTGTACACATATATACACACTCACATATGTATGCACACGCATATAGACCCTCTTATATAGACATATGTGAATGTATACATATATATACAATTATATTACCTTCAACTATCCTCATATTGAGAAAAGTTTCATAAGTTATAATTATCGTTTTTCCATGTTGGCATGTAAATAGTTCAACTTTGATAAGTTCCTTATGATTTCTTTTCCATGTTTACCTTCTCATGCTTCTTGTATTTGAATGACCAATTTTCTATTCAGTCCTGGTTTTTTAATCAAGAATTCTTGGAAGTCCTCCACCTCATGGAATGACCATATTTTCACCTGGAACATTATACTCAATTTTGCTAGGTAGGTGATTCTTGGTTTTAATCCTAGCTTCCTTGATCTCTGGAATATCATATTCTAGGCCCTTTAATCCCTTAATGTAGATGCTGCTACATCCTGTATTATCCTGATTGTGTTTCCTGATTGTTTCTTCTTGTCAGCTTGTAATATTTTCTCCTTGATCTGGGAACTCCAGAACCTGGCTATAACATTCCTAGAAGTTTTCTTTTGGGGATCTTTTTCAAGTGGTGATTGGTAAATTCTTTCAAGTTCTATTTTGCCCTCTAGTTCTAAAATATCAGGGCAATTTTCCTTGAGAATTTCCTGAAAGATGCTTTCTAAGTTCTTTTTTTGATCATGGCTTTCAGATAGTCCAATAATTTTTAAATTATGTAAATTTAAAATTTAAAATTTAAAATAGATCTTCTGGATCTATTTTCCAGATCACTGGTTTTTTCAAGGAGATATTTCATATTGCCTTCTATTTTTCCATTTGTTTGGATCTGTTTAATAGTATCTTGATTTCTCATAAAGTCATTTGATTCCATTTGCTCCACTCCAATTCTGAAGGAATTATTGTCTTCAGTGAGCTTTTGAGATTCTTTTTCCATCTGGCAAATTCTGCTTTTTAAGGCATTCTTCTTCTCATTGGCTTTTTGGACCTCTTTTACCATTTGAATTAGTCTATTTTTAAGGTATTATTTTCTTCAGTCAGGTTGTTGACTCTCTTTTCATGACTTTCTTGCATAATTCCCATTTCTCTTTGCAATTTTTCCTCCACTTCTC
>CM053581.1:431959026-431974299 GCA_028627135.1 Pseudochirops cupreus
GCACTGAGATGAACCCCTTCCCATCAGCCTGCCAGGCTGCCTTCAGCAGGAGCTTTGTCACTCTTTCAGTTTGTGACTTCTGGAGCTTTAAAATTTGTTTAGAGTCATATTTTGTAGGTATTTGAGGTGGTTACGGTGAGAGCTGCAGAGTTTTGCTGCTTCTATGCTACCATCTTGACTCCGCCTCCCCCTTGGCCAATTATTAAAGACTAAAAATATAAATCATTCCTCTTTGGGGCAATTCTAATTATTAGGAAGTTTTTTCCCTTATACTAAGCTGAAATTTGCCTCTATGCAACTTTTCATTACTTAGAAGTCCTCTAGGGTCAAGCAAGAGAAGCTTAAGTGTTCTTTCACGTGAAAACCCCTGAAATTCTGTGAGATAGACAACACACAGACTCATAGGAAGTCAGATTTGGAAGGGACTTCACCCATCCATCTAACACATACCTGAACAAAAACCCATCTAAAAACACCCACCAATTTTAAGTGCTTACTTTTGCTTGAAGATTTCCAGGGCAGAGGAACTCACTACCTAAAAGGGTAATATATTCCATTTGGGGAGTATTAGGAAGTTTTTTTTTCTTGAATCAACCTGAAATTGGGCTCTGCATCTTCTACCCAGTGTTCCTTCTTCCACAATCAAAGACTAAACAGAGCTAATTGAATCCCTTCCCCACTTGACAGATCTTCAAAGGTTTAAAGGCAGTTGTCACATCCCCACTGAAATGTTGAACTATGCCTGTTCTTTCATCCGGCTGAGGCAGATAGATGGCACAGTGGATAGAGGGCCACTGAGCCTAAGAAGACCTGAGTTCAAATCTGACCTTAGAAACTTACTAGCCTTGTGACCTATGGCAAGTCACTCAGCCTCCCTTTGCCTCAGTTTCCTCATCCGTCAAATGGGAATAATAACAGCACTTTCCAGAGTTGTGGTGAGAATTAGATGAGATAAACATTGTAAAACACTTTGCAGAGTGCCTGGCACATAGTAAGCCCTAAATAAAGATTAGCTACTCTTCCTCTTATACAATGTAATTTCATGGTCCTTCAACCCTACAAGGTCCTGGTTGTCATTGTCTTGATGCTATTCAGATTTTCTCCATCCTAAAATGTGACACCTGGTGTAATCTTGGCTCTGCCATACTTACAAGGTGAGACAAGTCAAAGCCATTGCAAGAAAGAGATGCAATAATAAGCCACAGGAGGGAAGAAGGCTGAAATAAAACTAGTGTGAGCATCTACAATTGGACTGAAGATGAAGGAATGGGGAGCTCAAAGATCACTGAGAGAAATCTCTCTTTGCATCAGGTAAACTGCCAGCAAGAGACATGCCATGCATGGCACTCCTGCCTGTTCACTTTCCTCTTTTCAGGGAGAGAGAGCTGAATGTCTCCATAGGTCATTTACTTACTTGATTGTCTCTGAATCCCTTTTCCCTTCTACAGCCTCTAATGTGATAAAAGAGACTAATATAACCTGAGGAGATGTAGTTTGTACTTTATATAAATTTTTATGTACATATATGACAAGAAAAGGGTGAGGGAAGAGGAGAGATAAAGAGATAGCATTCCTTGTTTTAGAGATGAGATAGAGATGGGCCACTTTGTTCGTTCATGGGGAACTGGACTGAGGGACTGGAGTCACTAGGACAAACTGGAGAAATACATGTTAGATCTGACAAGCCTGAGACATTCACATCTCAATCAATATAGGGAACAAGATAGTTTAAAATGTGTAAACAAGGCAGTTCACACCTTTATAAGATATTAACTCCTTCACTGGGTCAAGAAGAGAATAGCCATTTCACTAACCAAACAAGCTAAGCATGCCTCTGAGGGTTTTAAAAAAGCAGGAGGTATTTCAGCATTATGCCAGTCAAGTAGGAAGCCAGGTCAATGGTGGAGAACTCCAGACTGAGGATTCCATTTTGCAAGCTGGTGCTATAATCCTTAAAAGGAATTGCTCCTTGCCAAATGGCTGAGTTCATACCCTTTGGACGTTTATCTTTTGGAAAATGGCTATTACTCTTTTCTGTTGTTTGCCTATATATTTTGGATACAAATCACTTTATCTGAGGTCAATAAATGTATATGTTCCCCTTTTGATCCCTTACCTTCTTATCCTAGGTATGTGTGTATATGCATGCATATATGGATGGATCCAAAAGATTTTCAATCTCATGTAATCAAAACAATCTAATTTATTCTTTGCAATTACTTCGACTCCTTGTTTGGTAAAGAATTATTCTCCAAGCCATAGCTATGAAAGTTATATAAGGTACTCCTCTTCTACTTTATGTTTATGAGATGATCTTTAATGTGGATTATGGTACAAGGTGTTGGTTTAAGCCGAATTTCTGCCAATCTAATTTGCAATATTACAAGCAGTTCTTAATAAATAGGAAGTACTTTCCTAAAATCATACATATTTTTAAGTTTATTGAACATTGGATCATTCAGTTCCATTATTTCCAATTCTCCTATTGGTGATCTCCTTAGCTCCCATGGATCTAATTGCCATTTTTCTATGCTAATCCTTCTCTATCTACCTAACTTCCCCCAGTCTCTCTGCTAAACTCTAGTCTCACATCTCCAACTTCATTTCAGATCTCTCAAGCTAGATGTCCAGTAGACATCTTAAACTCAACATGTTCAAAACAGAACTCATCTTTCCTCCTAAACTTTCTTTCTTCCTCCTCCCTTCCCTGTCGGCATAAAGAACACCACCACTCTCTAAGTCTCTCAGTCTCACAACTTGGAGTTGTATTGGATTCCTCACTATCTCTCACCACTGTCCACATTCAATCTGTTGCTAAGACACATTGATTTCACCTTTGTAACCATTCAAATTCACTCCTTTCTCTCCTCGGACACTGCCACCATTCTAATGTAGGCCCTCATCACCTCACACCTGGATTACCATAATAGTCTGTTGGTGGGTCTACCACATAAGCCATCCTGCATTCAGCCACTAAATGTAGGTCTGATTATTTCACTCTCTTCCTTGAGAAACTCCAGTGGCTTTCTATTGCCTTCAGGAACAAATCAAAAACAGTCAGTTAGGCATTCAATGCCCTTCATAACTTTGTCCTCTCCTAGGTACCTTTTCAGTCTTTCCCCTGTGTCTTCTCCTTTTTTCATTCAGTGACTTTAACCTCCTGGTTTTTTCATGAATAAGGCATTTCATTAGGTATTTTCTCTGGCTGTTCTCTATGCTTGGAAAGCTCTCATTCCTCATCTCCACCTGCTGGCTTCCCTTGCTTCATGTAAGTTGCGATTAAAATCCTGTCTTCTACAGGAAACCTTTCTCCATGCCTTCTACTTCTAGTGCTTTTTGTCTGGTAATTATTTCCTATTTATACTATATATGACTTGTTTCTATGTGTTTGTTTGCTATTTCTCCCATTAGATTGTGAGCTTCTTGAATGGAGAGAGCACCTTGTCTCTTTTGTATCCTCAGGGATTAGCATAGTGCCTAGTACACAGTAGACACTTAATAAATATCGATTGATTAATTGATTCCCTAGTATTTTTTAAGTAAACTAATATTATCAGCAAATAACTGTAATATTTCCTCTTTGGCTATATTCATTCTTTGAAATTCTTTCTCTTATCCTTTTGATTTTGATAGCATTTCTAGAACTATATAAATACATTTCTAGAATAGCATCAGATAATAGCAGGGAGGGTGGTCATCCTTGCTTTACTCTTGCATTTATTGGGAAGGCTTCTGGTAGATTCTCTTTGTGTATGATATTTGCCTTTGGTTTTAGACACTTTTATGCTGTTAAAGACTTGGGCAGCTCAATTTTCCAGCAATTACCTATGGTTCTATGATTGAGTCAGTGTCTGCCAATTTTTACAGGCTTAATTGTGGGTGGAGGGAGAGTAACATTATGAGCAGAGTTTCTGTCAACTTTGGTTTCAATAATCAAAGCAGAGCATGATCTTCCTTTCCTCCTATACATAAGACTAGGTAAAGTTGAGGTATTATTTTTATTGAAACTGAATGCTGAGGAAAGGCTAGACTGGAGAGTGTTGACAGAGGCTTTTATCAGGAGAGAAATCCCTGGGTAGATGCCAAAACACAAGTCTTTGTGTAGGGGTGTGTGCCCTGCAAAGGCAAAGGAGTACTAGTTACCATTTTGGGGGATTAGGGTCTTCCACTGTTAATTCATTCTTATCTGATTGGGATTTTTGTTTCCTTATTCTGTGGAAAGGACTTTAAATGTGCTCTCCCTCCAGTGTAAAATTGCTCCTTTGCTAATTTTTCAAGAGTTAGTGAAGACTGAAGAAAATGTCTAGTTCTCCAGTTTTTTGGTCACATGACTAAGAAGACTAAACTGAAGAACTAGAATAAAGTATCTCTAGAGTTTTTTTTATCATAAATGAATATTATACATCCACATATATTGATATAACAATGTATTTTTTATTTTGACATTAATGTAGCATGTCATGTTTATCATTTTCCTGATGTTGAATGAGCCATTTCTGGTTTAAATAAACCTGATCATAATGAATCATCTTTCTGAATATGTATTTATTTATCTATATACATATTTTTCCCTGGTTGAATGTAAGAACTTGGAGGATAGGAACAGTTTAGTTTACATCTTTTTATTTCCTAATGTTTAGCACAGAGTGGTGTCTGAATGCACGCTTATTGAATGGAATTAAACTGAATCAAGAAAAAGTACTGTTGCATATTCCAAACCAATCTAATTTCTTTTCATTCAACAAAGATCATGAAATTCTACAGACAGCATTCCTAGATTATTTCACATTATACTTGTGGACTAGATGGAGAGACATTGGCTACATATTAGGTGGATATCTTTCTATTTCAAGGATTTAATCCAATGAGATGTCAGATCATCTTGGAAAGGAAGGAGAAAAACACTAGCAAAATGCCACAGGGCAAATGCCCTTGATATTATGCTGTTTCCTGTTTTTGTTTCCTTTGATGAAGGAATAGATGTCAAGCTTTTAAAATTTACAAATGTGGTAAATTGGAAGGGGGAACTAACACATTGGAGGAGAGTTGGGACCCCTAAAAGCCTTGACAAACTAAAATAATGAGACAAATTTAAAGAAAATTTAAGAGAGATAAATATAAAACCTCACAAAGATTCATAAATTTCTCAAGATGTAAGGCACTATAGAGACATGCGAGTAGTCTCTGACCTGGGATTTAGCATATGCTATAAACTCTATCATCCAGTAGGGTCAAGGAGTAGAATGTTTGTTTTACCTACAATTACGTTTTAATTACAACATATTCCAAATATGCATTTCTGATGCACAAAAATATTTGAATATAGTAATCAATGAATAAGTATTTATAGATTATCTAATACACCTAGCACTATATTTGATGCTTTGGGAAATGAACACATATAAACACCCACAAAATAAGACATTCTCTGCCAGAAAGGAGCAAATAAGGAACAATCATACGTTAAACTGTGTGGTTCTAGATAGAAGTAAAAGACAACCTCAGAATAAGGAGAAATCTGGATGAAATATAGGGACTGCATGAAGTAGCACCAGAGATGTTCCTGTAAGACTGAGAAGTATTTGAATAAGCAGAGACAAAGATGGTGGATATTTCAAGCAAAGAAAACTCAGAAACAAAGACACAGAGGGATGTATGAATGCACATTTTATACTAAAGCTAAACTAGAAATAATTTGCACATTAGTACATTGTATTATCTCAGGTTCATCATTATGAACATCCTGACATTAGATACTGTCAGTTATCAACTAAGATTGCTAACTAATAGAACACCATATAACAGAGAGTTCATTATAGGGAATAGTACGTTTACTGAAGGAACCAATGTTGATTCCATTAATTTTACCTACGTTCCTCTTTGGAGACATATGGACTGACTAGAGGGAAAAATATTAGAAATGAAACTTTCATGCACATTTGCAGAGTATAATTTTTTTAAAAGCCCTGCTTCTATGGAAGAAAGTAGTAGAGCTGTGCCTTTATTTCTCAGACTGATAAAAGGGAGTGATGATAGATCCCTGTTTTAAAACAAAATTCCCGCAAGAATAGATACTACACATGATGCTTTTTGTGTCCTGCAGGAGAAAAGTATTGAAGAGATTTAAGGAAAAACTATTATTATTGCATCTCCCTGGAAGCCCTCCTTAAGTTATATGACTTGATTCAAGTTGTCTAAGTTTTCATCCTACTACTGATCAACTTCACTTACCTCCATCATTTTTAACTACACTGATCAATTATTGTGCATTAATTGGTGTGTTCAAAGAAAACCTGTTCTTACAGAACAGTCTTCAATACCATGGTAGGTGGCAAAGTAAGATCAACATATAGATACATTTAGGCAGCCATCTACATAGTGTGCTTTGAAGACTGTCTTAAGGATGTATGATTAGGTTGTAATTTGAGTCATTATTATATTCAGACCTTCACAGGTCCTAAATCCCTACCATTAGAGGTACTCCCCTGAATTAAGACTATCTTCAGAAGTCTGTATTCCAAATTTTAGGTTACTTGGGAAGAAATAGCACTTTAGTATATGAATGCATTAGAATCCATTAATACATCATGTTAGATGATCAGATTAGTCAGCCATCACCTGCCATTATCTGGTCTGGATAAGATGAGGTGCTGAAAAGATAGAGAAGGGGAAATGGGGTTCAGAGCACATGTTCTAAGAAAACCAGACCAGAATGTGCAACTTCAATAGGCAGGTCTCTGAGCAACCAGGATGAAGTATTAAGACATTAGGTGGGAGCAAAAAAAAATGTTGAGGTGGTCCCCAAGGCAAGCCTTTACCTAGTCTCTCTTTTGCTTAGGGCTGGTTATGGCAAAAAAAATGAGAAATGACTAAATGACACATAGCTAGGAACAGTCAGCAGTGGTTATTTATATAAGCATATAGGCAAAGTTTGGTGGAAATGATGCCAGAGCCTGGATAAACTGGAAATATTACCCAGAATATGGAGAAGGGAGACTCTTTGGTAGTTTAAATGGACATGTCATTTGTCATTTCTTGCCCCTGGAGTAATCTAGTGTGGTTCTACATCTGAAAACTGTCATTTAACACCCTAGAGGTAACTACATTTTGGCAGTGGGTGAATTCATCCAGAAGTCTCTGTTTATCTTTCTAGCAGAAAAGATATAAGAGAAACAGAAGAAAGACTTTGACCAGCCTTACCACTCCCTATTCATTCCTAGGGGGAATGGGACCTCCCAGGGCTTCATTAAACTCAATAAACACCTACTATGTTCAGAGTACTATGCTTTTAGGAGCTAGAGAAAAGGCCCCCCATCTTCACCAAATGTGTAACTGAGTAGGGGAAATAATGACATTCCCTTTAATTTGTAGACCACATCAAAGTTTACAAAGCATTTTCCCCACAGGGGTGGGGAAGTTGGGATGAGGAACTGAGGGCACTCAGTACATATGCCCATGACTCAAAAGGAAAAGCAGTCCTTCAATACAGTTATTGTTTAATTTGATTATCATAGCAATGCCATTAAGTAAACAGAACAGGGATTTTTTTCCTCCATTTTATATATAAGGAAACTGAGACTCAGAGAGGGACCTACCAAATATCATATAGCTGGCTAGGGGAAGGTGGGAGACTAGAACCAGGTTTTTCTGTCTTCTATTCCTGTGATCTTTACAAAATGTTAAACTGTTTCTCAATTTTATTGTAATGATGAAAAATGTTCAACGTCCTCATCCCTCACCTTCCACTTACTGATTTTCAGAAAAGTGTAGATGTCTCTCTTCTCTTGTTAAGATGTTGCCCAGATAAGAATGGAAGGAATGGGGAGGAAAGACAAGGGTTAGTGTAATTGTGAACTGGAGGGAAAGAAAGATGAAAGGAACACTGAGAAGAACAGGAAAAGGTAGAAAAGACAGATGGATTTATCTAGTTGGTGAATTGAGAGATGGTTGGAGGGGATAGAGAAAAGAGAGGATAAGGTACCTCGCATTTTAAACAGTTTATCTTCTCTATATGCAATATTTCTGCTGATGCCTGAAAAGGGAGAGAAATATGTGTGTGTGTGTGTGTGTGTGTGTGTGTGTGTGTGTGTGTGTGTATTTTGGTTAATAACAGCCATCTATTTATAGGGTTTAAATTATACCCCATGAATACTGCTCAGCAACAAAATGTATTATTTGGCTGCCAAGTAAGGAACAGTATGAAACACACATACATACACTCACGGTCACACATAAAACTTGAGCTTCCCAGACCTTCTAGCTTCTTTGTCCACCCTAATGCTGTTCCATGTTAATGATAAATGTAATGTTATGGATACAGCCTTCTAGAGAAGGACAGATGTTGGGGAAGGGGAGAGAAAGGGGGTAAATTGATGGAGACTTTCTCCAGAAAGAAACATTTAACATGTGAACTGTGTTCCTGAAGAACTCAAGGCTTCTCTGAGCTTTTCTCTTCATCTAAAGACACACCCTCATTGACAGATGAGGAAGCTGAGACTCAGAGAACTACAATGACAAGCAAAGCCAAACAGCTAATTACAGAACTGGGACTAGAACCCCACATTTTCATTCCTGATCCATTGTGCTTTCTGTCTCATCACATGACCTCGTCAGCTAATTATGGGCTCAGGAATTTAGGGACCTCAGACATCATCTAATCTACCCCTCTCACTAGAGGTGGTTCTGATTGAGCTAAGGCCCCATTTCCAGCTCCTATTAAAGAGACTAGGGGGTATTTTGATTTCCAGGAGCATATAACAACAAGGAGCTCTCCCTTAGACTTCTCCTGAAACATCTACTGTCACCTACAAATCCATCTGAATGTTCAACAGAGTCTTTCAAACAATAATATGCCAAAATGATGCCCTTGGGAAAAAAGATGACAATGCATGTCATTTACACACACATATGTGTGTAAATATTCCTGTGTGTAGTCTTTTTGCCTCAGAGAATAATTTTGGCAATTTACATTTATAATGCATATACATATGTGTGAGCATGTATGTATATTTGTGCATGTGCACATATGTGTCTCTATACAGTAATTTTTCCTAAGAACACCATTTATATGTGTGTGTATATATATACACATGCACACATTTATACATCAATATTTACATTTGTATACACACATATATAACGTGTGTGTGTATTTGTGTGTGTATTCTGGAGATAAGCTGCTACTAGACAAGACTCCATCTATGCTCTGGAGGAATGATCTCAGTGTCAAAAAAACTCGAATTTCAGCCTCAGACCCAATCTTTGAGGGAAGACATATTTCAGTACATATGGGTCCTCATATGAATGAGATGATGATGACAATGATAAGCTGTACTTCCAAGGATTCCAACACAATGCTTACCAGAATGAACCTATCATCAATTAACCTGATTCTAACATCAGTCTAGCACAAGAGGATGCAGGGTATACAGCATCTCCCTCAGTCTGTTACCCTCCCTTCAACCTACACACAAAGAAACAGAAATTAGGCAAGGGTTGGTAAGAGTAACTGAGGAGGAGAGGAGAAGATGGCAGGAGAGAGGGTGCACTATGACTAGACTGATGGCCAACTTCATCAATCCAGCTTTTTTAGTGGGCAAGTTGTAGTCAGACAAGGTCAAGGGTCCCTGCCAGCGACCAGAGGAAATCACCAACCTCCATGAGTTAAAATGTGCACCGATCTTTTGTATTAATGCTTGTGCCCTGGAGCTATAAGCAAGCTAGTGCTGTGACTCCAGCATTGCTGCATCTGTGACTAATGACAGGTCCCGAGGGAAGGGTAAATGGAGAGCTTCTCAGAGAACTGCATGTGGCAGTCCTTTACCCTTTTGAAGGGAGCATTCTAGCTGTATGTATCTTAGAGCTCATTTGTCTAGATCCATCCTATGTCTGGGGGGCAAGAAGGGGGAGGATTTCTGTGATTTAAGAAAGCAGGAAGCTTGAAGAGAAGTCGAGTCAACAAGCATTTATTAGGTGCTTATCTTGTATCGGGTGCTGTGCTGAGCATTTGAAATTACTTGACAGATGTTCTGGATTTTATTACACTTTATATTCCCTGGCTACCAAATCCAAATACTCTTGATTTATTGATTGATTCTATGCTAAAAAAAAAAAACAACAAAAAACCACTATTTGCAGCATTCTATCTAACACGCCTGTTTCCCTGGAGACCTGATACCTTCATGCCAAGGTCACAATAGTACTCATTAAAACACAGCAAAGGAGATATGATTGGTCAGTGAGTGAAGCCTCAGGACTCCCTTCTGATTGAATAGATCTGTGTACTTGTATAGTCCTTCCACAGTGTCCTATAATAAGAGGTAGAGGTGAGGAATAGAAGATCTGATAACTGTGGAGAACATGGTACTTACTCAGCACTTGAGACCCAGCAGGACATGGACAAATCACCAAGCTAAGTGTGGAACTCCCCAGGAAGTAACTGTCAGCACAACTTGTCAGTTAAAAGTGAAATAAAACATAGTACATGGAAGGAGAATAGAAAGAGCTAGACTTCAGATGAAGGTCTCGTCCTCAATGGTCGAGGCAGAAAGATGAGAGGAAGGAATGGTATTTTCTTCCCTTTTTTGCACACTTATGCACATACATACCCATCTTTTATTCGACAAATAATTTTTGAGCCTACTGAATGCAAGGAAGAAACACAGGAGAAATTAAAAAAAAGTCAAATGACGTATTAAACACAGCACTGTCATGGCGATCAGGTCTGGAGTTGGGGCTTGAATGACATTGAGCAAGTTACATAACTTTGGTTTTCTTATCTAGACAATTAAAGAACTATGTTTGGTGACCTTTGAAGTCTTTCCATCTCCAATCCTCTAAGATTCTACATTCTAGCAAATCCCTATCATATCCAATATTTTCCAGTCAGAAAGTCACATTCAGAGGGTATGTCAGTCATTTGAACATGATCAGCAAACCTCTCTCCTCCTGACTCAAAATCAAAGTGGTAAGAAGTCCAAGAGTGAGTTAGCTGCTAGGCACTTCCATGGAGCTGGTCTAAGTTCTCTTCTAGCCAAAGGGAAGAATTGGGGAGGAGATCCCACTCAGTCGGATGCCCGTATCTTCTCTCAGTGCTCCAGCTATATACTAGGAGAACCAGGCAAAAGGAAAATGCAAAGGGCCAAAGAATAAGAAGGAATCTTTACAAGCAAGTGCTTTATCTGTCCTTTTACACAGTCCCTCTGAGAGGATGTGGGAGGACATATAGAATAATATACTATTGGTGGATCTTTGCATTGGTTCAGCCATCCTGGAAAGCAATTTGGAGCTATAGCCCCAAAGTCACTAAACTATAGTTATTTTTTGACCCAATGGTAACTTATTAGGCATAACCCAAAGAGCGAAAAGACTCATTACAGAAAAATTCACAGCAGCATTTTTTATATGGCATTTTTCTTTGGAGGTGAAAGTCAGGAAGGTAGGGAAAATGATGTCTCACCTTCACTCCCCCCACAAAAACAGAAAACAAAGAAAAAAGTGTCAAAAATTTTAAATGCATGAACTTGAAGAGAAAGAAATTTAGAAGGAAATACAGGCAGGACGTCTTTGGAATTAATGTGGTGGGTGCATTATGTAGTTTTAAAAATAACCATACTAAGAAATATTATTCATATATACAAATAAAATAATTTTTATATGAAAATGTTCATATATCAATATTTGTCATAATAAGAACAATTAAAACAAAAGTCCATCTGAATGTGACAGTGACCCTTAACAACAATTGTCCTCTATGATGGCCCTGGACCTTTTAAACTAAATATTCTACCTCTCCTCTCTGTTTTAGTCTTTGATGAAGAGGCAGCGATTCCTCTCAGCAAGGCCAAGCTCACTTCTTATACCCTGAGAGCCATTCCCTTATATACTCCCTTGCAGAGTGCACTCATTCTCCCTCTCTTTCGAACATTAGGCTCCACCCCTGCTACCTACTCAGTTCTCTCCCAAACTTCAAAAGCTTTCACTGGACTCTACCATCTTCTCTGATGGTCATCCTGTGGCTCCCTCATACTTTCCACAGCCAAACTCCTGGATTAAGAAGTTTGCATTCACTGTCTTCACCTTCTTTCTCTTTATTCATTTCTCAGTCTGTTGAAATCTGACTTCTGACCTCATGGCTCACCTGAAATGACCCTTTGATAGAGATTCTTTAATCACAACATTCAATGGATGAGAATGGATTCTCCATACCATAAACTAGCAAATTTTACTTTAATTCCTTAAAAAATGCATTACTAAAGAGAACATTTACAAAAGTAAAAGATTACAGATAGTCAGCATGGTTTCATAAAAATCAAGTTATGACAACCTAAACTTAATTCATTTTTTGGCAGGATGACTAGACTGATATATTACAGGAATGCTGTAGATAGAGTTACCTAGGTTTCATAAGGTCTCCCTCTGTATTCTTGTGAAAGTAATTGTTTGAACGTGAACTTGGAAGGTCAGCAGTAGAACACCTGAGAGATAAGTTCTGTTTAACATTTTTATCAGCGACTCAGAGAAAGATAACATGCTTATCAGATTGGTAGATGCCACAAAGCTGAGAGTTATCACTAATGCATTGGTTGACATAGTAAGATTTCAAAATGATCTTAACAGGCTAGATGATTGGGTCAAATCAAATGAAATTAAATTCAGGAGTGATAAAGTCCATGTAGCTCTAGACTTGAGTTCAATATTGGAGGCTTCCTAATAAGCAACTCTATGATTTGTGTCCATTCAGGTTTTTCCCTGAAAACCTCAGAATCTGAGGTATTTATAACCCCTTGAAAAACATGAAAGATCCCCAGCTCACAAAAAGTGCTCAGGATAATAGGGCATAAAATATAGGATATGTTTTTATTTAGCCCCAAAGAAAATGCAAATAAATGTACCTTTTAAAATATTGTTTCTTAGACGTGAGAAGTCATTCTCACTCTCATTGACCTCTGAAAGCCTAGAAAATATCATTCCAGGAAAAAAGCTGAAACAGCTAAACCAATAGAAAGACAGGATGTAGTAGCCTCATAGCCCAGGAAGTTTGTAAGGCCCCACACGAGCAAGCATCCCCCAAGGGCTAGACTCTCCACCCCCACCCTAAGAGCTCCAATGTTGTTGACCCCAGCTCAGCACCAGGTAAGCTGCCAGATCCCTTCAGCCTCCAGCTGCCACAGCTGAGGCCTCAGCACAAAAAGCCAGTGTCCAGGCCCCAGTCTTCTAGCACAAGAATCTTCGGTCAGTGACATCTGTGTTCCAGCAGGAGAGCTCAACTCTAAAAGCCAGGAATTAGGCAAATACCATGAGCAAGAAGCAGAAATGGACAATGACCATTGATTCTTATTATGGTGACAGGGAAGATCAAGGCACAGATTCAAAAGAGAACAATATCATCAATATACCCACATCTGAAACCTCAAAGGGGAATATGAACTGATCTCAAACCCAAAAAGCCTCCTTGGAGGAGTTCAAGAAGGATTTTAAAAGTTGAGAGAGAGTCAATAGATTGGAAAAGGAAGGACAGAAATTGACTGTAGAAAACAAGTCCCTAAAAAGTAAAATTGATCAAATGAAAAAGGGGGCACAAAAACTCATTGAAGAGAAGAACTCCTTAAAAAGTAAAATGAGTGAAATGGAAAAGGAAGTAGAAAATCTAACTGGAGAAAATAATTTTAAAAGTTAGAATTGAGGAAGTGGAAGCTAATAACTCTATGAGATATCAAGAATCAGTTGAACAGAAACAAAAGAATGAAAAAAATAGGAGAAAACATAAAATGCCTCATTGGCAAAACAATTGATCTGGAAAATATATACAAAAGACAATTTAAAAATTGTTGTTCTACCTGAAAACCATGATGAAAAAGACAGTCTGTACAGCATCTTTCAGGAAATTGTCAAGGAAAATTGCCGTGAGGTCCTAGAACAAGAGGGTAAAATATTCATTGAAAGAATCCACCAATCACCTCCTGAAAGAGATCCCAAGTTGAAATTGCCAAGGAATATTGTAGCCAAATTCCAAAATTACCAGGTCAAAATTGAAAATACTGCAAAGAGCCAGAAATAAACAATTTAAATATCATGGAAGTCAAGATTATGTAGGACCTTGCAGTTTCTACATTAAAAGTTCAGAAGGCGTGGAAATACAATAGTCCATAGAGCAAAGGAGCTTGGATTACAACCAACGATCAACTACCCAGAAAAACTGAGTATAATCTTTCACAAGAGGAGATAGATATTCAGTGAAATAGAGGACTTCCAAAACTTCTTGTTGAAAGGACCAGAGCTCAACAGAAAATTTGATCTTCAAATACAAGACTCGAGAGAGACATAAAAAGACAAAGAGGAAAGAAAAATCATGTTATTAATAAAGACAAACTGTTTACATCCCAACAAGGAAAGATACTTGTAACTCTTGAGAACTGTATTGTTATTATGCCATTTAAAAAGGGTATACATAGACAGACAGCATGGGTATAAGTTTACTTTGATGTGATGATAAAAAGTCTAATTAAGTAATGAAAAGAGATTGTTCTGGGAGAAGAGAAAAGGAGGAGGCAGACAAGGGTAAATAACATCACATGAAAAGGCACAGAAACCTATTACAGAAGAAGGAAAGAAGAGAGGGAGATAAGTATTATTTGAACTGTCCTCTCATCAGATTTGGCTTAATGAGGGAATAACATAATCAGTTATGTATAGAAATCTAACTTACCCTATATGAAGTAGGAGGGAAAAGGGGAAAGAAAAAGGAGGGGGTGGACTGAAGGGAGGGAAGAAGTAGTAAGGAAGGACGCTGATAGAAGAGAGGACAGTGTTTGAAAGCAAAATTCTAGTGAGAAGAGAAAGGGAGAAAGGAGAGAGAAAAAGCATCAATGGGAGGAAAATAGGATGGAGGGAAAGATACAGATAGTAATCATAACAGTGAATGAATGGGATGAACTGTCCCATAAAACAGAAGCAGATAGGAAAGTGGATTAAGAACCATAATTCTACAATATGTTGTTTACAAGAAACATATTTGAAGCAGAGAGATACATACAAAGTAAAGGTTAAAGGCTGGAGCAGAATATGTTATGCTTCAACTGAAGTAGAAACAAAACAAAACAACAAAAAAACCCAGAGGTAGCAATCCTGATCTCAGACAAAACAAAAGCAAAAATGGGTCTAATTAAGAGATAAAGAAGGAAAATACATTCGGCTAAAAGGTACCATAGATAAAATTGTGTATAACCTTTAATCCAGCAATATTACTTCTAGGTCTGTATCCCAAAGAGATCA
>CM053581.1:431974799-431993382 GCA_028627135.1 Pseudochirops cupreus
CCCCTGAACTAGGTAAATGATATTTGATTGATTAAAGTAAGATTGTTAACCCATTTTGAGTTGCTTTCCTTTAGAAAAGCAGATCTAAGAACCTGTGCTAGTAGCTGCCCTGGGTGTGCTGGGGTGTTTGCTGTTACACTAACAACCACTATTAGGCCAAAACACCAAGAAATAATGAGAGGGATGGTTTCAGAGAAATGTGGAAAGACTTGTATGAACTGATACAAAATGAGGTGAGCAGGGCCAGGGGAACAATTTATACAGTAACAACATTATAAAGAAAAACAGCTTTGAGGGATTTAGAAATCTGATCATTGTGATGGCCAACTCTAGAGCTGATGATGAAGAATTTTACCCACTTCCCCAGAGAGGATTCAAACGCATATAATGAAACATACATTTCTTTGACATGATAAATGTGGGGATTCATTTCACCTGACAATGCTTATTTTTTTACAAGGATTGAATTTTATTCTTTTGTTTTTATGGGGGGAAGGTTACTAACAATCGTTTTGCCAAAAAAGAAAGGTAAAAAGATCAATGAAGCATCTTTTTTTTAAATTTCATAGAAAAGAACAGAAGGAAAGTAATATTTGATCTTTGTATTAAAATTCTAAAATGAGCATTTGTTTTCCAAGATGTGCAGACAACTGACATAAATACATACATATTTATATACACATTTAGATGTGTGGGTGTATGTAACCAAAACCCCTTCTCTATAGATATGCTATCACAGGATATTAACAAACGGTTCTAAAAAGAAGCCTGAACTCTTAAAACCTTATGATAGATAGACTATTCTAAATCACTAAAAATAAAAGACAGGCAAATGAAAATAACCCCAGGTTTCACCTCACACCTGGCTAACTAGCAAAAATGACAAAAGATAAACAGGTAGTGTTGGAGAGTTTCCAGAGAGGCACACAGATGTTATGGTTGGAACTGGGAATTAATATTATCCATTTTGAAAATTCTCTGAAATTACATGAGTTAGTTTATTAAATGTTATGTTTTGTCATTCTACTACTAGAGATCTAGACCAAAGAGATCACAATAAAGAGAAAGTCTTTTTATACATCAAATATTTATGTCAGTGCTTTTTGTGGTAACAAAGAAATAAAAATAAATAGATCTCCATTGACTGGTTAAACAAATCATAGTATATGATTGCAATGGAATATTACTGTGCTCCAAGAAATGACAAATAGGATGAATAGAGAGATGCGTGGAGGGACTTTCACAAACTGATACAGAGGAAGGTAAGTAGTACCAAGAAAACTACAATGACTATGACAATATAGACCATGATTACAGCTGCCACAAAACAATAAAAATTGAATGGTGCACAATTACATAAAACGAGAAGAGCCCCCAGAGAAGATGTATGAGAAGGCAGCTTTTCCCACTCCTTTGCTGAGGAAGGGGGTCCAGTTGTGGATCATTGCATATATTATCAAACTTTCTCAGTCTTTTGATTAGTTTTACTGATTTTTGTCTCCTTTTTCCTTTTTTCCCCCCTCCCTTTAAGATCTATTCTTTGTTATATGGGATAGTTTTCAAGGAGGATGGAAATGGAAATCCAAGGGGAGAAATTTAAGCAATGCAAAAAAAATCCAAAGATATCAATTATAATTTTTTAAAGAGTTACATATCCAATTTATTATATAGTTTAAAAAGCAAGCTGTAGAGCTTGACAAATTAATTTAGAATACTCTTTTTTTCCTGTTCTAATTTGTATATGAAAATGTTGTGTTCTTGTGATCCTGTATTATAGATGATCTGGAAAGAAGAAGGAAATAAACAGATAATTTCAGGAAACAGATCACTAATCCGATACACGGGCATGATATTTCAGCTGGCAAGATACATGTTGGAGCTCTTTGTTTCTGTCTTTATTCTTGAATGTCTGTCTGCCTGTTTGCCTATGTCTATCTGTCTAGTATGTCACACTGACTATTTCTTTGTCTGTCTCTCTCTGTCTTTCTCTCTGTCTGTCTGTCTGAAATTTGTTGGCTGGCGTGGTCTCCTCCCAAAGCATAATAGCTGATTTATTCTTGCTTTGTCTTACCAATAACGATTTTCCTTAAAGGGTAGAAAAAAAAAGTACTTCCAAGCAAGAAGGCTGCCTAAATCAAGGAAGACTGTCCAGCTCCCACATAGCAGCTTCATTAAAAAAATCTGAAATTTGCACTAGACCAAAGGATGGTCAAAAATTCAAGAAAAAAAATATATAATGATCTCTTTCACACCGAAGTTCGTTATAAATCAACTAGAAGCTTAGAAATAATAGGAAAGGAGGCAGCTAGCAAAGCCAATGCCAGCACAGGCAAACAAGTCTGTAGCCTTGTAACATAACTAGAGGTAGGTCAAAGACATGCATTACCTGCAAGTCTCGTGTCTAGAGTCAGGAAGAAGGAAGAATGTTCCCCCTTCCCCTTAAAAATTACCCAGGAAAATCATATAACACCAAGATCCAGGCTACAGGTCAGAAAACGCCAAAATAAGGGCCTTTGGAGTCTCAGGTAGCAGCAGTGAGTACATAGTGTCACAATAGCCCTTGCAGGGGGTCATCCTATGGCTCAAAATTCTGAAGTCCCTAATACTCTGTCCTGGAATGCTTTAGAGGGTCCTAAAGATCTCTGAACCTCAGAGAAGTCAGAGTGTTTAGCACAGTGCCTGGCACATAGTGATCACTTAATCAGTACTCACTGATTGACTACTTAACTCCAGGAAGTGAAGGTCAGCTGAGAAATCCAGAGGACCAAGATCAAGACTAAGTGGGACTAACTACCCCACCCCCAAAGTGAAGCAGTAGGCAGAGCCCAGCCCTGACACAAAGCCCCAATTTGGAAACTAAAACTGGGAAATTAGTGAATTCAAGAAAAATACTGATCAAAAATTAGTAGAGATTTGCCTCCCCCACCCAAAAAAAAAGGGGGGGAACAAGTAACTTTAAAGACTGTAAAAAAGAAGAAAAAAAATGTATTTTCCACATGATTTATATCATTAAATAGATAAAGCAAGAGATAAAGACGTAAAATTTCTGGATCAAAGAATTAGGAGAATAAGGGATTTAGATATGAAAATTGTAAACTTTACCCAAAGGCAGACTCTCTGAAAATTAGAATAGAACAAAGAGAAATCAATGACTTTAGAAGATAGCAAGAAATATTAGAACAAAACTGAGTAAAAAACATAGAGAAAAAAAAACTAATATATTTGTTATCAAAACCAACTGATGTAGAAAACAGTTCAGTTAGATATCATTTAAGAATCACTGGAGATAATTTCAGGTTCTAAGATGGCAGAGTAAGAAAGGAACCCTTTGAAGCCTTGCAATTCCCCTCCAAACAACTAGAAAACCACCTCAGAATTGATCTAGGATCAAGGAAAGCAACCTACAGCATGGCAGTAAAGGTCTGTCTCACTGAGATGAGAGATGAGTGAGGTGCCAGAACAGTACCAGCTGGCCTAACAGCAGAGGACCTGCAGCAAGGCTCCAAGTTTGGGGCAATCCATGAGGGAGGCCCCACCCTGCTACAAACCAGCAGTACCCTAGGCAAGTGAGCAGTCTGGGCAGCACAGGAAGACCCCACCCCAGTGATCCCACTGCCAGCACAGGCCACCAACGAGGTCTTGACCCCACTGCTGACCAATAGAGAAGCCATTCTGCTGGGGCTGCCCCCGGGGCCTGTCAGCAGAGAGACTGTTTCCATACAACCCAATAGCAGGGACCCCTCCCAGAACAGACCATCAGGTAAACCCCACAGCCTGGGGAGGCCAACAAGGAGGCCTCAGCCTACCCCTGAATCTTCCTCCCCTCCAGTACAAGCCAGAAGAAAAGCCTGCTCTCTAGTGAAGGCAAGCAGGTATGCCTTGAAACCCAATGAAAGTCATCAGTAAGCCCCTGATCCCCGGCACAAAAAAGCCTGGCACAGTGTAGGAAGAGAGTCCAGTTCTCACCTAAAAACACCAAGTCACCAAAAAAGATTAAAAAAAAAAAGAGAGAAAAAAAAACAATAAAAAAAAAAGAACTTGACCATAGATACTATGGTGACAAGGAAGATCAAAGTACAAACTTAGAAGAGGACAATAGTGTCAAAATGACTACATATGAAGCCTCAAAGAACAATGTAATTTGGTATCAGACCCAAGAAGAATTCCCAGAAGAGCTTAAAAAGGATTTTCAAAGATAAATTAGAGAAATAGAAGAAACATTGGGAAAAGAAATGAGAGTAATGGAAAAGACTCATGAACAAAGAGTCAACAGCAAGGGAAAAGATACAAAAATTTACTAAAAAAAGTAATTTCCTAAATAACAGGACTGACCAATGGAAAAAAAAAAGTACAAGGTACAAAAACTGTCTGAAGAAAATAATTCCTTAAAAATTAGAATTGAGTAAATGGAAGCATGTTACTCAATGCAACAATGAAATATGAAAAATCAAAATCAAAGAAGCAAAAAATAAAATAGAAAATATATGAAATTTATCATTGGAAAAACAACTGACCTCAGTAGTACATGGCACCTACACTGAAAATGACCAAGTATTAGGACATAAAACCTTAAAACCAGGAAGGAAAACATAAGAATTATAGGACTACCTAAAAATCCTGGATGATATTTTTAAAAAGAGTATCAAAGAAAATTGCCCTGATATATTAGAACCAGAGGACAAAATAGAAATTGAAAGAATATACCAACCCAGAAATACCCGTTCTAGAGCTATATCCCAAAGAAATCATAGAAGTGGGAGGAAGACCCATATGTACAAAAACATTTATTGCAGCTCTCGTTGTGGTGGCAAAAAATTCGAAATTAAGGGGATGCCCATCAATTGGGGAATGGCTGAACAAGTTGTGGTATATGAATGTAATGGAATACTATTGTGCTATAAGAAATGAGGAGCAGATGGGCTTCATATTTACCTAGAGAGGCTTATACAAACTGATGCTAAGTGAGAAGAGCAGAACCAGGAGAAATTTGTACACAATGACAGATACAACATATGTGTGACGACCAACTTTGATAAACTGGACTCTTCTCAGAAACACAAGCTTATAAGACAGCTCTAAAAGACTCAGGATGGAAGGAGATGTCTGCATTCAGAGAAAGATATAGAAAGAACAGAGTTTAAATAGAGACTGAAGCAAACTACATGCTCTCTTTCTTTTCCATGTTTGGTTTTGTTTTCTCTTTCCCATTGTTCATTCCAACAGTTACTACTCTTCTATACAACCAGACTAATGTCTAATGTGAAAGTATTTGCAGATCCTATACTTGATTGCATGCCACCATGGCAGGGGGCAGGGAAGGGAGAAAATTTGAAACTCAAGGGATTGTGGAACTGAATTTTGTAAACTAAAAGTAAACAAACAAATCTATTTTTTTTAAAAAGAAAGAATACACCCATCACCACTTGAAAGACATACCAAAATGAAAACTCCCAGGAACATCATAGCCAAATTCCAGAGTTCACAGATCAAGCAGAAAGTACTGTAAGGAACCAAAAAGAAACAATTCAAATATTGTGGAACTATAGTCAGCATTATACAGGATTTGGGAGCTTAACCATTAAAGAACCTGAGGGCTTAGAACTGATATACTGGAAGGCAAAGGAGTTAGGATTACAACCGAGAATAACCTACCCAGCAAAATTAAATATAATCTTTCAGGGAGAAAAATGGACATTTAAAAAAATAGAGGACTTTCAAGTATTCCTGATTAAAAGACCAGAGTGGAATAAAAAAATATTGACTTCCAAATACAAGACTCAAGGGAAACATAAAAATGTTTAAAAAAAAAACAACAACAACAAGAAAGAGAAAACATAAGAAATTCAATAAGGTTAAACTTTATATTTCTATGTGGCAGGATACTATTTGTAACTCTTAAGAACTTTATTACTATAAGAGAAATTAGAAGGTGTATATATAGACAGGGGGTATGTATGATACCCCAAAAATGAAATAAAGGGGTGAGAAAGAAAATTGCACTGGAAGAAGGAGGAAGTGGGGAGATTAAATGGGGTTAATTATCCCACATAAAAGAGGCATGAAAGACCTATTATAATGGAGGGGAAAATGGGGGATGGTTTGGCAGTCTTATTACTGCCCTCCTGGTTTACTCTTTACAAACTCCTGACCTTGGTTTGAGTCTAGGTGGCACCACTGTATGCTTGCTGGTGGTTGGAGCTCAAGAAGACGATTGCTGGCCTCAGCCCCTGTAAACTCTTTGAAAGGTTCAGAGCAACACTATTATAGGCTTTTCCCTGGTCTGACCTCCCTGCCCTGGTCATTCAGATCAGGCTGGAGGTTCAATCAGCATGATATTCTAGAGTCCGTACCAGACAGCTAGTGGCTTGTTCCTATTCCTATTTCCTACAAATTATAGATGGTCAGGTCCAGTCCCTGCTGGATACAGGACAACTCCTTGCTCATAAACATGACCTCAGGTCTGTCCCACAGTTTGCTACAGGTCCCCTCTTGAATCCATGCTGGATCTGCAACCCAACTCTGGCTTCAAAGTGACCCATTTATTGTCTGAATCCTATTCCTGCTGCTGAAGTTGAGGGAAAAAAATGGTTTGTGTTTTCTCCTTTGATTTTCTAATCACTACTTAGTCCAGTGTTCTTCCTAGATCTTTTTGGGAGTAGTTGAGGAGAGCTGGGCTCTGCTCCTTCATCTGACTCTGCCATCTTGATTGGTCTCTTCCTTCCTTCAGTCATTCCTCTCTCCAATCCATCACCTACATCAGAGGTGAACCAGCAGACTTCCATTCCTGAGTGTGGCCAAACCAAATCAAAATGTACTTCTAATCTCATTTTAATGTGTTGATATACGCATATACACATATATGCATATATATATATTATATACACATTCACACACATACATACATAACATATACATATATGGCAGTTATGTCAAAGTTAAATAAAAATGGGGACCACTAAACCATATATAAAGATCTCTGCAGGCCACATTTTGACTTAGAAAACCACACATGTCAACTTGAGAGCCTCTAAGTACCTTTGTGACTCTAGATTTATTATCCTATGATCACACTTTGTATGTATTTTTTTCTAATCTGTGTAAATGTTATAGCCCCCAATTCTCCCCAAAAATGTAAATTTCCTGAAGGCAATGATCCATTTTATTTTCATCTTTACAGTATGGGGGTGGAGAGAGCTGGTGTATAATAGGCACTTGATAAATACTTGTTCTGTTCAATCAGTCAATAATCGTTACTGAATTAAATAGAATTGAACTAAACTGAATAAATGTTTCCATAATTCCTAAAACAAGAGGCTAATAGAACTTAGTATCTGATACACTGATTTTTTTTTTAGCAGGTTAGTAGCAAATCTGGGTTCAGGGCTCTTGACCCCTTGGTACTGAGACATCAGTTAACTCACTGAGCTAGAGTATCTGTCAGGGGCAGGGGCACCAGCACAAGAATTGTTGAATGACTTTCCCAAGGTATTGGAAAAGCATTGTTGGAAAGGCACTCAAAATACAGCTTGTCTCTTCACAGGCATAAGCCTTCCAATTACTGGTCAATCTAAAGTGATTAAGAATATGAGCACATTCTTGGACTGGAGATGCTTTTAAAAGCCAATATTATGAAATTTCCATAAATTCACATCATGTAATAATTAGAGTGTTCTTGTTCTTTCCTGTCATCAGTTGAAAAGGGCTCTCATCACTGTATTTGTAGTTATAAATGTTATGTGTATAATCCCCACAAAATGTCACTAAAGCAACAGAAGGAACAATAATCATATTCATAGGGGACATATTCCCCATTTTGAAAAAAAAAACCAAACTATTAGGAAAAGAATTTATTAGATGCAGGGCCCCAGCTCACATCCCCTGCTGTATTCAAAGCCAGCAGAAGATGACATCATCTTACGGCTGGACTTTCCCACAAAAGGTTCTCCCACCTCAACTCCGCCTCCATCCCTGCCCCCACCAGTTGTCAAGAAAGAAGGAAAATGAAGCTTTTAATGAAGTGTTGAGACACTGCTGAATTGTTTGTCTTACCCATGTTGTTTCTGAGGGGGCAGCCTATGGAGAGACCTCCAGTGACTGTCTCACAACCTAATGTGATTTTGTAATGTCACCTTTGACCTCTCTCAGCAGAGGCAATCACCTTTTGGTCTTCTTTTTCCTTGACTTCTGAGAAATTCTTCTACCTTCAATCTTCCACTGTTCCTTAGCATTTTTTTTTGGAGGGGGAAAGGCAAGGCAGTTGGGGTGAAGTAATTTGCTGAAGGTCACATAGCTAGTAAGTATCAAGTGTCTGAGATTTGAACTCAGGTCCTCCTGACTCCAGGGCTCACTGCACCACCTAGCTGTCCCTAGCATTTTCTTTAAAGGTATTATCTGCCCATGTTGTCCTCCGTGGATCATAGGAATGCATTCCCAGTCCTCTACTCTTTGTATGCTTATATATAGTACCCTAAACCTAAGCCTGCTATCTGCTCTCTTGACCTTCTCTGAGAAACAGCTTCCCTCCAGCCCAATCCAGAGCTATAGGAGAAGCAGACTGCTATAGAGTGCTAAAGAGGAACACTCTATGTTACAGTAATAACAATAATAATAGCTAATAATACTGCTTGCTATGTGTTATGCTGTGATAAGTACTTTATAATTATTATTTCATTTGATCCTTGCAATGACCCTGGGAGGTAGGTATTATTATTATCCCCATATTTCAGATGACAAAACTGAGGCAAACAGAGATTGTGTGACTTGCACAGAGTCACAAAGCTAGTAGGTGTCAGATACCAGATCTTAACTCTTCTCTTCCTGACTCTATCCACTGTGCCAGCTAACTGCCCACTTTGATCTCCACGGTGAGGTTCCTGAGTAGGGTTCTGGCTGATTAGAGTTTATGATATGAATTGAAACTTATTCTTTCAAGAATAGCAGTTGCTGGGTTCTAGCACAGACAGGAGAAAGAAGCCAGGAATAGCATACAATGTGAGGAATTAGATGTGTTTCACAGAGAGGTCACCACAGTCCTTCAATCCCTCTCCACCATAATCCCAATGAGCAGTCAAAATTATGACAGAGACAACAGTGTTGAAGTGAAAAGAAGACTAGATTTGAAGTCACAGGACTTATTTTAGCTCCTTCTATTAATATTTTCTACCTGAATGACCCTGGGCAAGCCATGGAGATTGTATTCTTACAAAAACTCTGTATGGTAAATTTATACATTCATACAAACACATTTGCATACATACATGTGCTCACATATGTGTGAATGCTTATATGTAGGACATTCATAGGTACACATGGCACACATAACCTATATACATATAGTTCATATATAGGACAAGTGTATATATGTACTCCTCTGCTCTATATAGTGATCACATATGTGCATGCCATATAGATAGTCCAATCTATCTATATAATCTTTTATAGATGTATATATCCTATGTAATATTATAGATAATGCAATACATTTATCACTCTCTCTACAAAATATATTCCATGTATATTTGCACATGTACATATGAACATATGTTGTTGAATCATTTCAGTGGTGTCTGATTCTGTGTGACCCCATTTGGGTTTGGGTTTTTTTTTTTTTTGCAAAGATACTGAAGCAATTTGTCATTTTCTTCTTCAGTATATACATATGTGCATTTATAAATAAAAGAGGAACGTATTTGAAACAGCAGCTGTGGAATGTATAATAAATTAATCAGAGAAGTTTAAAAGGATTGTCATGTTACAATGAGGACCCATTTGAGATTAAATACTCGACTCTTAAAAATTTTATATTTTATTTTTTCCAATTACATGTAAAAACAATTTCTAACATTCATTTTTTAAAATTTTGAGTTCCAAATTCTATTTCTCTCCCTTCCTCCCTCACTCCCCTCCTCGCTCCTTGAGAAGGCAAACAATTTGATATAAATTATACATTGCAGAAGGTACATGAATTTTCTGAGAACAGTTGTATTATTTCTTCCAACAGTGTTCATCAACTCAGGCACAGAAATAAAGATGTTGGATGGAGGGGGGAACCAGGGTTGAAGATAGGCACTATGTAAAATGTGGAAGAACAATGGATCAAGATGGGGTTAAATATGAAATCTCATTTGATCCTTATAACAACCTTATGAGAAAAGTTTATATTTACAGACACACATACATGTATATTGTAGATATAAAATCTAATTTGAGACTTCCAACAATAGTATGTTGTTTACTCACACAGGCTAATATAAACGATTATCGCTATTATATTCCACATCTGCTGACCTCTTGTAGTTCATGTGTGCCAGTACAAGGTTTAAGCAGAGAGACTAGGAGTTCCAAAAGACTTTGGTGACTTGGCTGAGGGTTGTTTGGGGCCCTGTGGAGTCCTACATTTCTATCTGGTGAAACCCCTAGAACCAAAAAGTAGTGTCAATTCACCAACTGAGAAGCTGTTGGTGATGCCCATTTTCACTCCAGCCTGGGATCAGCAAAAGAAAAAAGACAAACAAAGCTCATGGGTACTGGATGGGATAATAAGAGCATTAGACTTAGATTTAAGAGACTACCTGCATAGGCTTTGGTTAGTCACTTCTCTTATTGTGGCCTTCATTGTCTCATCTGCAAAATGAAATGGCAGGTCCACATTATTTCCATGGTACCTTACAGTTGCCAATTCTTTGATACTAGAGTTAAGAAGGTAATGGGTAGAATGCAACATTAAAATGCCTATGTAGGTAAAAATCAGTCTGGAAGCTCAAATACTAGAAGTTATAGGACCATAGATTTAGAACATATGAGGTCCTTTGGTCCAACCAGCTCAATGTAAAAGTTAGAAACTGAGACTCAGAAATTAGGTGATCTATCCAAGGCCAAAGATAGTAAGTGGCAGAGCTGGAATTCAAACCCAAGTCCTCGGACCTCAGAACTAAGAATGTTTTCTATGCTTCTAATACCAATTTAGGTCAGATAAGAGGTGTAGCGGATAGAGCACTGGGCTTGGAATTAGGAAGACTCATCTTTTAAAAATCTCATCTCAAATATTAGCTGTGTGACCCTGGGCAAGTCACTTACTCTTGTTTACCTCCTCATCTGTAAAATGAGCTGGAGAAGGGAATGGCAAATCATGCCAGTATCTTTGCCAAGAAAAACCCAAAATGTAGTCATGAAGAGTTGGACAAGACTGAAACAAATGAGGAAGAGTAAACATTCTAATTTGCCAAATGGCCTTTGGCAACTAGTTTAATCTCCTTGTGTCTCAGTAGATGGGGGCATGTGCAGTTTCAAAGACAAAAATTGACAGATATACCAGGAAAGGAAATCTTAGCTAATAAAAATCATAATAGTCAAGGAAGAATAGAATCCAATTCCAAGAACAAGAATGCAAATGAGAGACAGACTCACATAACCCATTAAACTGCCACTATTCAACATTACCCAAAGGAGAGTTGCTAATAGTCACAAGAGATAGGGCAAGAATACAGCCAACTTTTCTTTTATCCAAAGGGGATAGACTCTTAATGATTCTATAATTGTATTCATAGCCTCTGGGGCAGGGACAATTGAAGATGGAGTTTCATAGGTATAGTTGTAATGTGAGATATTCTTTTTGATCACACATTATACTTAATGGAGTTGCCATATACACCATACATGGCTTACCAATTAAAAAAAATTACAACGAAATATACTTCACATCAAAAAACTATTATGAACTTGAGAGGCAATGGGATAAAAAGGACAAAGTCCTTGCCAGGGTACCTGGGCTGTTCACTAAACCCTATCATTCCCTTAAGCTATCATCCTGTCACTTTACTTTCTAAACCAGGCTCCTCTTATTCACTCTTCAACTTTTCGTAGTGAATCAATCAATATTTCTTCAGTGCCTCCTATGTGCCAGTCACTGTACTAAGTGCTGGAGAAACAAAGAGAGGCAAAAGATAGTCTCTGCTTCAAGGAGCTTACACTCTAATGAAGGAGACAACATGCAAACAAACATATAGAAAGCAAGCTTAGAAACAGGATAAATAGGAAATAATTAGCAGAGGGAAGGCATTAGGGTTAAGGGGAGTCAGGGAGGGCTTCCTATAGAAGGTAGGATTTTAGATGGGACTTAAAAGAAGCCAAATAGGTCAGTAGTTGAAGTGAAGGAAAGAGAGTGTATCAGGCACTGGAGATAGCCAGAGAGAATGCCCTGAGCCAAGAGATGGAGTGTCTTGTTTGTGCAATAACCAGGAGGTCAGAGGCATTGGACTGAAGAGGACCTGTTAGGGAGTAAGGTTGCGGTTTGCCCTTTGTTCTGGAAGAGGACTATATCAGGAAGATGATGCCATGACTTGCAAATGAGTTGAATTTAAGTGAGGAAGGGCTGTACAAAGTCACCAGCCTCACTTTTTTCTCTGGAGCCATCTGGGTCCATTGGCAAGATATAGATCAGGATAAGGAATAAGGTATGAAGAAGACTGGAAACCTAGGAGGGGGCTAGGTTATGAAGGACTTTGAATGCCAAACAGAGTATCTCCTCTTTCATCTTGGAGGTAATAGGAAACCAATGGAGTTTACTGAGTGGGAGGTGGGGTGGGGGAGATTGACCTAGATTTAGGAAAATCACTTTAGTGGCTAAATGGAGGATGTATTGGACTTGAGAGAAACTTGAATCAGGTAGCTCTTGCAATGGTGCACATAATGGTGGCAGTGTCAGAGGGTGAACTGCAGGGATGTTACAAAGGTAAAATTGACAGGTTTGAATATGGGGGCTGAAAGATAGTGAGGAATTCAAGATGAGTCTAAATTGAGAGTCTGATGTTCTCTATAGCAATACAGAAGGTAAGACGCAGGAAGAGTTGGGGGAAAGATAATGAGTTCTGGTTTTGACATGTTGAGCTTAAGATGTCTACTGGACATGTCTGATGTCTGAACATGAAACAGACATGGCAAAGTCTGAAAGGCATTTGAAAATATAATATTGGAGGCCAGCAGAGAGACTTGGGTAGGAAAGGTAGTCTTCTTTTATATCTCATCACAGAATTGAAAGTGCTGTCTCCATAGGAACTGGCAATCTCTCAATTGCTGAGTATTATGTTCATTTTTTTTTTCTCAGTCTTTATCTTTCTTGACCTTTCAGTATCTTTGCCAAGAAAACATTTGACATTGTTGACCACCCCCTCTCTTGGGCACACCCCCCTCTTGTGTTCTATTTCTCTTCCTAATTGAACATTTTGCTTCCTTTGTTGAATCATCCATCCTAGACTCTCTTTCCTCTACGTTCTCTCAGTTGTATAATCAACTCTCATGGGTTTAATTATTGTCTCTATTCAGATGATTTCCAGATCCTCAACCTGTCCAAAGCAAGGGTCATCTTTCCCCTCAAAACCTCCCCTCTATAAAACTTTGAATTACTTCTGAAGATGCTGCCATTCTTACAATCTCTAAGGTTTGCAACCTCCATGATAGTCTGAACTCCTCACTCTCTCTCAGACCACACACTCCAACCATTACCAAGTCTTACCATTCTACTTCTCACAACATGTCTTGCATCTGACTTCTCTTTATTCACACAACCATCTCTTAGTTTAAACCTTCATCAACTCTCACAATTACAATTGCCCAATTGGTGTCCCTTCCTCAAATTTCTCTCTACTCTATTCCTTTCTTCATTTAGATGCCAAAGTGATATTCCTTAAGCACATATATAATCACGTCACCCCCTTACTCAACACATTTCAATGGCTTTCTAGTCTTCTGGGAGAACAAAAAAATTAAATATCTCTGTTTAGTTGTCAAAGCCCTTCTTCATAATTTGTTCAAAGGCAGCTAGGTAGCACAGTGGATAGAGAGCTAAGGCTGGAGTCAGGAAGATCTGAGTTCAGACATGGCCTCAGACACTTACTAACTATGTGATCCTGGGCAAATCACTTTGCCTTGTTTGCCTCAGTTTCCTCATTTGTAAAATGAGCTGGAACAGGAAACCACTCCTTTTAGTGATCTTTGCCAAGAAAACCCTAAATGGGGTCATGAACAGTTGAACAGGACTGAATTAACTGAAAATAACAACAATTTGACTCAAACTAATGTCTCCAGGCTCATTATAAATTACTCCCTGCTTTCCACGGTCCAGTTAAACTCTGCTTCTTACAAATATCCCCCATCTCCCATCTCCCCTTTGCCCTGCCTATCTCCTCTGCCTAGAATGTACCTACTTCCACCCCTATCACACAGGATCTTTCATTTCATTTAAGAAATGCCTCACGCACCAGTTTCTCATGAAGCCTTTCCTGATTCCTTTCCAACTGTTATTACTCTTTCTCTATACTTATCTTGTATTTAAATAACTAGCATTTATTTTGTGTTTATTCTGAATTATACCTTTTGTCTTCCCTTATAGAACAGGAACTTGAAAGTCAAGATCTTTTTCATTCTCTGTGTCTCCAGAGACTAACTTAATGCCTGTCATAGAGTAGGCACTTAATAAATGCTTATTAATTATATCAATTGATTCCAGTTCTATCCTTGCCTCTTGCTTTATGACCTTCATTAACTCTCTGGACTTCTCTGGATCTAAGTATTCTTATCTAGAAAATTAGAAGTACAGACAGTGTGTAGTAACTAATAATAATAAAGCTATCTTCAGTTATTTCCCCTTCTTCTGTGTGTGCGAATGCAAATTCACATTCATATGAATCAAATCAAATATAAATCATCTAGGATTATTCATTATGAAAATAAATAATTTCTTTTTCTGTTAACTTTAAGTTTCCTTTATTCACAGCCTCATTCCCTGCCTTCTACAAACATGCCAAAGTCTCCCCATCCTTTAAAAAAAAACAACCCATTTCAATTGACCCCATCATTAGACTTTCATACTGTATCTCTTCTAGAGTTATATACGTATACTGCTTTCATTCCCCCATTTTCCATTCATTTCCCAATCCCTTTATAATATGCTTTTAAACCACATCACTCTAGTGAAACTCCTATCTGCACATTTATCAATGTGGTTGCCATAGGAAATTAATCATTTTCCTACCACAATACTTCTTGCACTTAGAAGTTTTTTTTTAAATAAACTAGCCACCTTACTGAAGCAAAGAACCACAGACCCTGGCAGAATTTAAGTATTTTAATGAGGATTATTGAACAATAGTCTTTGTGACCACTAGAAGTGGTGGTGGGGAGGACGGGTCAGAACTCTGTCTTGAGCTGGGTCTCTACCAGTTAGTTACAGGAACAATGCAACAAGCTGTGGTCTTTGATTGGCTAAAAAGGCAATTCCCAAAATGGCTACTGGAGGATTCTGAATCCGGGATGGGATGCTGGCACTAAAACAAACTGGCCTGCTATTCCTTTTTTATCCAGGAAAGCTTCCATCTCTAATATTCATCAGAAAGGCTTCAGCTCTCTAGCTCCCACTGTCTCTTAAGGCAGTGACGATCATAGAATCAGCATGTTCTCTGGATATGGAAAACCTTTTATTACAGTCCTACAAACTGAGTGAGACCAAAAACAATAGCAACAACAGAAACCTACTTAAACCAAGCCAAGATGAGCATTATTAAGGTGTTGAAAATAGGGAGAGATTTTCCAGCAGCTTAGAGCTATGTATGAGGGAAAATGGTGATGGATGACAGATTGCATAGGTAAGCAGAAAAAAAAAAGCTTCCTTAGGAAAACAACTCGTAACAGAGCTCTTTTATTGCTTAATACCTTGACTACTGCCCAGGGGGAATTGCTTCAGGCATGTACTTTTAGTGAAAGGACAGTAGTGTGTTTGTTTTAAGGAGTTAACAGCTTTCCCTTGATACATTTCTAGCAAGCAAGGTCAATTCATTCAGTAAAAGGGAGAATAGTATTTGCAGTTTTAAAAATTTTAAATAATAGATAGTGACAGCATGGCACGGCAGATATAACACCAGCCTTTGCATGAGAAAGATTTGGGTTTGAGTCCTGCCAGACTTTGACTTCTATTTTTGAGGTGACCTTGAGCAAATCACTTAGTTTCTCAGTGCCCCAGGGCAAATATCTAATTCTCTAAGTTGCAGAGTTGGTGCCAGACTTCACTGGTAAAGGGTGTTTTCTCACTGGGAGATCTTTCTATCAATAAGATCATTGGGCTGGCCCAATAAATGCACATATGCTTAGATACATCATGACAGGATTATACAAACCCAGCAACCTGGAAACATTTATTAAATGCCTACTGTGTGCCAGGCAGTATGCTAAGCACTGGGGATACAAAAAGAGGCAAAAATGCAAAACAAAACCAAAACAAAAGAATCAATATCCCTGCCCTCAAGGAACTTACAGTCTAATGGGGGAGACAACATGCAGACAAATATATACAAAAATGCTATATACAGAATAAATGGGAAGTAATTCACAGAGGGAGGTCATTAGACTTTGCCTGGGGAAAGGTTTCCTGTAAAAGATGGAATTTTAGTTGGAACTTAAAGGAAGCCAGGGAAGTCAGGGTGTAAAGATGATGAGGAAGAACATTCCATGCATCAGCGACAGTCAGTGAAGATGCTTGGAGCTAAGAGAGAGACTCATGGAACATCCAGGGGGCCAGTGTCATTGGAGCACAGAGTACCTGTCTGCAGCAAGATGGAAGAAGACTGGAAAGGTAGAAAGGTACTTAGGCTATCAAGAGCTTTCAATGCTAAGCAGAGCATTTTGTTTTTGATCCTGGGGTAATAGGGAGCCACTGAAGTTTACAGAATACCATAGTCAGATCTGAACTTTTGGGAAATAACTGAGCATTATAGGATGTGTCATGGCAGTCAAAGTTTTGTTAACACCACTATAACCTCAACTGCTAAGTGGCACAGTGCCTGGGTCTCAAATCAGAAAGACTTGAGTTCAAATTTACCCTCAAATACTTCCTAATTGTGTGATCCTGGGCAAGTCACTTAACCTCTCTCTGCTTAGTTTCTTCAATTATAAAATGTTTATATGAATTTATTGTGCTGGTAATTGGAGAAACTTGAGAGTGTGGACTGGGTTTTTTGCTTTTATTTCTAGTCCCTAGAACAGTGCCTCACACATACTCATCACTGAATAAATGTTTATTGAAAAACTTTTTTAAAAAGTTGATAACACTAGCACCTACCTCCTAGGGTGTTGCAATGATCAAATGAAATGATATTTCTAAAGCTTTTGGCACAGTGCATAGTAGGTACTTAGTAAATCTTGTTTCCTCCTTCCCTCCTCAGCTGCTAAATCAAAACTGCCTTTCATCAGTCAACTTTTGGAGGTGCTGCCCACCCCTTTCTCTCAGATGTCTATGGTTTGGTTTCCATGACCCTCCTGATTCTCCTACCTCTCTGACTCTTTTTTCTCGAATTCCTTACTTGGCTGGGTCATCATTGTTCTCCCAGTCACTGGCATGGCTACCTCCCCAACATCCATATTTTCTTCTCTTTTTTCCCCCTTTCAGTGGTCTCATTATCACCCACGGAGTGGGTGACAATTGTAACTGTTGAAACTTTTTTCAGTGTGAGGATAGGGCAAGGGAATACAAATGTATATCATCTCAATATGCCTACACATCAGTTCAATTAAACAAAATAAGTCTTCTCTACATGAGGTGCTGTGCTAGTTGTGGGAAAGGCAAAAATGGTACCTGAAATCATGGGGTTTACATTTTACTAGGGGATACAGTGTTACGTTCCCTTTCTCACAACTAGGTTCACTCACTGGCATTCCTTACCTTCACCCGGTACTTCAGACGTCTCTGGCCCCAGTACGCTACTGGGGAACTGCTCAGGCTCCAGTATGATACTGGAGGACTGCAACCACCACAGAACACCCAGGACACGGATTATAGTGAAGGCTGACTTTATTCTTTGACTACATCCCTAAGCCTATCTCATACAGGGACACACCATGTGCCATGAGCACACCATGGGAGAGAGCCTCAGCTACCGGAAAAAGCTAGCACTTATATCCTCTCACAGTGTCTCCCAAGTACAGGCGTCACCCGAGTTCTGGCAATGTGATAGGTTGCCATATAGGTAAGGGCGTCACCGCCAAGGCGGACCAATCCTGTCCCGCCCTGTGAGCAAGGAGACTTCTCTCAACTCTGCCCACAGGCGATCATGTGCATCCCCTCCTGCTTGTGACTGCCAATCCTTACACTACAGAATATTCATGGAGAAGTAATATAATAAAATTGGATGAGAGGGGGGCGGAGCCAAGATGGCAGCATAGCAGCAGCAACATATCACAGCTCTCACATAGCCACCCCAAAATACCCATAAAATAGGACTCTAAACCAATCCTGGAACTCCAAAACGCACACAAAGATACTTCCCACTAAAGTCAGCTCGGCTATGAGGAACCATACCAGCACTGTGAACCAAAACCAGCTTGGCCTGAAGCTGTGGCTGTGCCCCGGGGGCAGCTGGACGGGAGGAGTGGAGGAGCCTCTCAGGTGAGCAGATTAGCAGCAGCTGCGAGTGGGGATTGTGAAAGGGGAGATAAGCAGTCCGGCAGGAAGGCCTCCAGAGTGGAAAAGCAAAAGGCAGAGGTTTTGCACCCGCCTCGGCATTGCAGCTTCCCACCTGTGGCCTGCAGGCAGCAGGGG
>CM053581.1:431993882-432015125 GCA_028627135.1 Pseudochirops cupreus
ATGGAGAGGTTCTGCGTAATTTCACATGTTCAGCCTGTATTTGATTGCTTGTCCTTCCAGTGGGGGTGGGTGACGAGGGAGGAAGAGAAAGAATCTGGAATGTAAGGTTCTATAAACAAATGTTATAAATATATATCTATATATATATGCAATTATTATTATGATTATTATTATTGACTACATCCAACTGGAACTTGAGATACACAGGCACTGTGGTTGGTAGATCCATCCTGCCTTACCAAAAAGTGACATAGGAGAGAATAGATTGGGGGAGGGGTTATACAATGGGATGGCTGTTTTGGGGCGGTGGGTGGGGGAAAGATGGGGAGAAAATATGTAACTCAAAATCTCATGTAAATGAATGATGCAAACTAAAATATCTCATGGAAATGAATGATGTAAAATAAAATAAATAAATAAATAAAAAAAAGAAAAAAGAAAAACTTGGAGTTGCTACTCACTCATATTTACTTGTATAAGTTATGGAGTCAAGTTGCATGAGAGACCATATTTTTCGTGACTGTTGACTTATATTTAATCTTGATCTCTATTGGCCTAAATATATAATAATAAATATAAATATTTATTAAGCAACTACTATGTGCTAGTCAATGTATTAAGTGCTAGGGATACAGCAGATGGAAAAAGAGAGTCCCCACCTTCAAGAAAGTCATATTCCAATGCAATTTCCTACATTATATCATTTCAATTTTTTAAAAAATCTGTCCATTATATTTAAAATTTCTCCTTATATGGCACTGAAATCAATTGGTTTGCATAGAAATAAATATTTCTTAACATTGGTTTCAATAACATAGCAAACACAATATAACATAACATATGGCAAACAGTATAATTTTTAAGGACATCTGTTGCTTTATTCACTAGCAATACAAAATAGAAAGCCTTTTGTTTTTAGATTAATTGATTATGAAGGTCTTTAGAAATATGAGCAATTCTGCCTCCAACTAAATCATTTGCAAGTGTAACCATTTGAAGCTAATTTGCATATATATGATCCTCCAAACATCATTTTGACTAGATCAATAGCTGCAGCTGTAGTACCAATGTTTTTTCTATCAAATGAAGCTTTTTAGCAATTCTAGAAGCAACCTCAGATGATACAAGTAATCATTTTTGATATTCCAAAGACACTTTTTGAAAATTTTTGATTTTGCTTATTAAAAGCATCTAATTTTCTATGGAAAAGTATCTTATCTTGAAAAAGCATTTTGCAGATATACTTTCAAAATGTTATTTAAATTTTTTAGTTTTCATGTTTTCTGCAGCTAAAGCCTTTATGTAAACAAAAAAAAAAGTCTTTCTTTCCTCTGAGATGAATGCAAAACCCCAAGAGATAGAGTTTCTGTTTAATTAATAGTCAACTTATTAATTAGGCTAGTCAGCCATCAATTAATTGATGGCCAGTGGTTTCTCTCAGTAACCAAAGGCACCAAGGGAGACCCTGAGATTCTTAAATACCTTCTGAAAGAGAATTCCTTTGACAAGTGAAAAATCAACCTTGATTGGTGGACTAACAGTCTTTGACTCCTCAATCTGAGAATGTGGCTTATCATGAGACTTAGTTGGCTCCAACAATCTGAGTAGAGGGAAGCCATCTCTAACCTGACCCCTCTGGCCAGTTTTCTCCTTCATGAACTGAGTCACCCTAAACTCTAATAGAGTAGATCAAGGACAGGGGTTCCTTCCCTGAGAGTAAGTACTTGTACAGACTAGATTGTGTTTACACTCAGACATTAGGTCTACTATTTAGGTGGGGACCCACCTAAGATAGATGAGGGTTTTCCTTGAGGGCTAGAAGTAATCTCACTAATCTGTCACCTCTTTCAGAGATTGACTTTAACAAGAGCTGTACCTTAATGAGGTAAACGAAGGATAAAAGCCTGGATCACAAATTAATAATTAGTAATTTCTCCCACCTCCTTATTAGTAACAGTATTTGTGAATACAATTGACAAATATATAGCAGGTCATATTTTCTGAATCTGAGACTTGTGTACTTTGAGTTTATATATTTCCACAACTTAAAATGTCTCTGGCTTTTCTTGTATGAGTTTTTGCTGTTGCACTTGGTTTCCTCTTTTAATTGCTCACACATTTATCTATAAAGTAAGAAATATTATTTTACTTTCAAAAAACAGCAAGAAGTAATGGAAGTTTTAACACAATCACACTTCAATTTAATTGTCAAGAATGTCAATGATTGTCAATAATTATTCTTGAGCTATAAAAGGCTTTTTAGAAAATGGCTTATTGAATTATCTTTCCTAAAATGAATTATTATAAAGAAATAAAACAACTATAAAGGTACTTTTAACTTCCATACAAAGATTGTTTAACTTTGAGATAATATGCTTCATGTTCAAATACTGCAAACAAAATGGTGAGAGAATTCATCCATGTAACTAGTCTATGATGTCAAGTGCTAACTTGGCAGATGATTCCCGTGTCAAGATTCCATATTGTGGACTCAAATTTGAACTCATTTGATCAAGTCATTGAACTGAATTAATTACATTTGGAACAAATTCAGCATACAAGTCTTGTTTTAATGTTGAGATTTATTTTCATTTTAAAATATAAATACATTTATGCAGGAACCATATTTAAAAACCCAAAAATATCCCATCATTTTGAGCATGGCACACACCCCCCCCATCCCTAAAGTACTGTACCCTCCAGGATGGTACAATTGCCACACAATTTAAAAAATTCTTCTGAACTCTCTTCCCTGACAATTTGTAGGACCCCTGGATTCCCTTGATCAGGTGCACTTCCAACGCGGACAGTCGCAAATATTCTCGGGTGGTTAATGCTTCTAAATTTGCTTGGAGGAGACAACAAGCCTGAGGGGACAAATCAGTCTGCTTCAGTTTTCCTATTTCTTGTGCTATTAGATCTTTGCTTATCTCCCTTTGCAAACCATCTGAGGGTTGTCATTCAGGGCTGTGGATAGCTGCCGGTGGCATCAGCGGCCTTCTTGTATCTCTGCCAAGAAACAGTGATGGGCCTTACAACTTTGACAATTCCCTGACACAAGCTTAACAAATTGCATCAAGAAGCTGAAGATGTGTTGTTGTCCTTTGAAGGCCTCCTGATTTTCTCCTTTTCTTTCTCAGTCAGATATTCCTGATCTCCTCCCAGTAATCTTCCTGTCCTCATTTTTACTACAATTTTTTCTTCCCCATATTTGGATGGCACATTTCCCTTTGATTGCTTCCTTTCATTTTCCTTTTAAGTTACTTATTTTTTTGCAGGGAAAAAAGGGAAATTGGGTGCTGAGTAATTATAGTGACCTAGCTTGTCCCTTAAAAAGAGATAAAGGGATGCATCTCCTTCCCTTGTTGCCTTCTTTGCAGAGGTGGGGAACTGTGTGGAACACTGCATATTCCAACAGACTCAGTTTTGATGAAACACTTTTTTTTAAAATTCTTTGTTGCAAGAAATGAGAGGACCTCCTGTGACTGTTATGTGCCAGGCCTTGTGCTAAGCACTTCACAAATATTACCTTATTCAATTCTTCCAACAACTCTGGGAGGGAGGTGTTATTATTATCGTCATTTTACAATTAAGGAAACTGAGGTTAAGTGACTTGCCCAGGGTCATACAGTTAATACTTGTCAGAGGCTGGATTTGAATTAAGGCCTCTCTGATTCTAGGCCCAATAGTATAGCCACTGCGCCAGCTAGTTGCTTGATGGATTGATAGGCAGGAGAGAGGCAAAGCATATGCTAGGAAATATAAAAGTAAAATGCATCAGTAATAGTTAAAATTTCTTAAATTTTGTTTCTGTATAAATTCAAAGGGAATTTACACATATGCTTCAAAAACCAAACCAAACCAAACAAAAAACCCTGGGCAAGCATATTAACTTTGTAAGAGATTCCTCTATATCAGCAGTTCTCAACCTGTGGGTCGCAACCCCTTTGGGGGTCGAATGACCCTTTCACAGGGGTTGCCTAAGACCATCGGAAAACACGTATTTCCAATGGTCTTAGGAACCGAGACACTGCTCCTCTATCCGTGTCCAGGAGGGTCTGCCCACATGCATATACACCCACATACGAGTATTAAAGGGTCGCGGAATTAGGAAGGTTGAGAACCACTGCTCTATATCTTTATTTTTCATCCACAGGTATTTCCTCAAACATTTACAACACATAGACTTATATACATATATATGAGTCCAAACATATACAGCCTAAAACACAGCAGTCTAAGATTTTGTTGCATTGTGCTATGCAAAATTCCCCGGTTGAATAAGGCTACGTTAGAATATACATTCATATGACTAAAAGGCAAATTTCATTGTGAGACATTCAAATAATTTTGTTCCTCTTCCAAATCTAATCAGATGAAAGAGGCACAATCTCTTTATAGCATGTTTTTTCCCAATGGAGTTCTCATGGTTATCCAGACATTATTATAGTACAAAAATTAATGAAACTTTCTATAATAGTGGGCCCAATTGAAAAAATTAAAATAGCCCCAAACCTTAAGCAACAGTCATTTTACATGATTGGAACAATGCTACCATAAAAAAGAATGAATGAGCAAACGAATGAATGAGCAGCGTGACCTTTGGAAGCTCATTTGAAATAGCAAAATTAATTCAATCTATATCAGATAAAAATAAAAGAATATCCAATGAAATCTGGGGGAGAAAAACCTCTAAAAGGGGCTTCTTAGAAGGGGAAGGTTGGAGTTTTATTTTCTTTTCCTTTTGAATGTTGAATAAGAAGGACATTGTTACTGTATTTCACAGGCATAAATGCACATACTACAAGATCATCAAAAGAATGAACATTAAAAACATTTCACTCCTGATTACTTACATATTTATAATATACATTTAGAACTTTGGCATTTAAATAAATATACATTACTATGTACTTCTCTCTAGTATTACTAACAATTGACTGAACTTGATTTTTTAAAAGATAAAACAACTGTGCTTTTGCTGGTGGGAAGGGAAAGGACAGAAGGAAAAATCAGTACAAAATGTCCAATTCAGGTCATTTATCAGTCTAACTTCTCTTGGCAGCTCGTTAAAGGTAGGCATTCTGCTGAAAACATCAAACCTTGGCATGCGTGAATGGTAAATCAGGAAGGCTCACAAGTGCCTTGGCAGCTTTTTCACTCAGATATGCTTCTCTTTGAGCCTCCCTGGTAGATATGATTGTGTTTTCTACTAGAAGTATGAGAGTCATAAATGTATCACTTCGAAGCTTGAGTTGGTGCTTTCCAGCTTTTTGCTTTCCATGGGTTCACACAACTTTGAATCCATATTTTCTAAAGGTTGAGTAAGACCACTGGTGTTCTAATCAAACTGGACAGATGGTAGCAATTCCTATAATTAATCAGCGGTATTGCATTCATCTAACTAACTGAAACAATTATTTTTCTGTAGCAGAGAGTGATTTCAGGGGTCCCTTTGTTGGCTCAAACATATTCAGTCATTTAGTATTCTTGCACATTTTGACAGGTTGCTTCCTATGGCCCATTAGAGAATATTTTGTATATCAATATCCAAAGAGCCCCAGTTCCATGTTACTCTGAGTGCCCACTGGCATCTCAGGCCATTTGCATCATGGGTAACTCTTTCTATACATCCTATCCAGTAGATTTCCACATTCAGCCAAAGCTTTTCTTATTAGATGCAAATGCCTTAACTCTAGTCAGTGCTTTGGGGAAACAAATTCTTCTCCAGTTTCTGAGATAGAGATGGAAGGGAAGCAAGTTTTGAATATTTATTCTAAGTGGTTTAACAAAGTTATCTCAACTAAAGAAGGTTAACATGTACAAACTGTAGTGACCAGCTGTTTCTCGACAAGCTGCCAGGAAGACAATGTGGATCTTTTGGGTCATCAAGCGATCAATACTTTCATCCATCCTTTGTGACCACTGGGGTGAAATTCAGCATCTGCTCATCTCTCAAAACAGCATTATGACAATTTTTTTTCTTCATGCCCCAAAGCATAGCAAGCCCCAGTTTGGTTAAAACCAGTTAAAATGAAATATCAAAATTATCAGTCTTGAAAAGCACTGTAGTCATCTTGGTTTTTAGCCGTTAATCAATATTCCCAAACTGGTTATCACAGCTGTTTTTCAATCTTGTAACAGGTTCATTTCATGACACAGAAAATTTCATTGAGACCTCACCATCCTCTGATAAGGTATCAGGAGTTGTAATAGCAAGCACTGTAGCACACCCAGGATGATTGCTAATGCAGGTTCTGAGATCTGCTTTACTAGGAAAGACAGCAGTTTAAGGAGTCAGCAATCTTGTTTAATTACATTCACAAGTTCAGGGGAAAAGTCAGCACCCTGAACTTCAGAGAAAATACAAACAGAAAATACAAGCAGAGAAATAAAGATCAACAGACAGGGCTCTGACTGCCTGAATCAAAGCAGTATTGCTATGCACTTTATATATATCCCTAGATCAAGAGGGCTTTTACATCTGAGCAGTTTGGGGAGCTCTGAACATATGACCACTCAGAATCTCTACCAAGGAAATCACAAGATCCTTCTCCTAAGCGAGCCCCCAAAGCAAAATACCAGCTCAGAGTATAGAACCAGAAGACATCACAACCCTCATGACTCAGTTCCTAATTAGAAATTAGCAAAAGGTGTGAAAGCCTTCCTACAAGCAAACCTCCCCTAAGCAAGCTTCCCTTAATGGGTTCCATGTGAGGCCTATTAATGGATGGGGAAGATCTTATCTTCCATTAACATTACAGAAGTATACTTGGGAACAGGCAGGTAGTGCAGTGGATGGAGTCCTGAGGGGCTAGAGTCAGGAAGATCTGAGTTTAAATCCAGCCTCAGACACTCAAGAGCTGTGTGATCCTGGGCCTATCTCTGTTACTACCTCACACTTATTCATATGACACAGAGCAGTTACTACCATTACTGCTTTTCAGACCTGTAGAAGATGGAACAGCACATAGAGTACAGAAATTGAAATCTGGAAGACATGAGTTCAAATCCTACCTCAGCTATTGATTAGTTGTATGGCCCTGGTCAAGTCACTCAACCTGTCTCAACTTCCTCATCTATAAAATGAAGACAAAAATAGTACCTACCTCACAGTGTCATTTAAGGATCAAATGATAATATTTATAAAAAATTTCGTAAAACTTTAAGCACACTAGAAATGCTATCATCATCATCATCATCATCTAAAATCTTTTCTTCTGTAAGAGTTATCCTGAGGTTTCAGATGTTAGTGAAGTTAAAAATTTTCACCTTTAGAAGGAGCATGAACTCTGTTCTTCATTTGGGGCATCTTTATGCTGTTCATGTTCAGGGCAACACGTCTGACAGTTAAGAAATCAAGGGGGTTTTGGGGGAGTTTGTCTGTTTCTATCACATTTGCACCACTCTCTCTTTTGAAACATTTCTGTCTTGTCTAGTCATATGACAAGTCTTGCTATTTCTACCTCCACCACATCTCCCCCTGGGGCTAGAATTATGTTTACAGGCTCATACCCGTGGCTACCATGGCATCCTCTCAGCTGCTAAGAGAAGGCCGCGAGCAGATGAAATTTCAGCAGCAATGCTTCTCTTCAGCTTCAGCACCCACACCAGAACCCTCTGTAACTTCTGCTTTTCCTATTGGAGGACTAGAGGGTAGAGCCAAAAAAATGCCACATAAAGAGGACTCAGAAGCCCAGCAAACTTAATTTCCCACCATCTGCACTCTTTGGATTCTACTCCACCACTGTCATGCCCCTGAACACCAACTGGGCACCCTCTCCCCCTCTCCCCCTTTTAACTTTCTTTCCTGTGTTGTCTTCCTCTAGCATTAGCAAAAACTAACTCCTTGAGAACAGGGACATTCTTTCCTTTAACTTATTTGTATCCCCAGAGCTTAGCACAGTGCCTGGCACATTTTTGTTGTTCAATAGTTTTCTGTCATGTCCAACTTTTCTTGACCCCATTTGAGTCTTTTTTGACAAAGATACAAGAGTGGTTTGCCATTTCCTTCTCCATCTCATTTTACAGATGAGGAAACTGAGGCAAGCAGGATTAAGTGACTTGCCCAGGGTCACATAGCTAGTAAGTGTTGGAGGCCAGATTTGAACTGGGGAAGATGAGTCTCCTTGACACCAGGACTGATACTCTATGCACTGTGCCACCTAGCTTTCTGCCTACCACATAGCATAGGCTTAATAAATGTGCATTGTATTATATTTCTCAAGGTGGTACAAGTAATAAGTGCCAAAGACAAGATGCAAACACAATTACTTTGACTCCAAATGCAGTGCTCTTATGATGCATTCTCCTGCCTTCAGTTTCTAGCACTGCTCTACCCCTTTGGGAATCTCTCCATATCCTTCCAGGTTTAGCTTTGAAGGTTCAAGTTCTTTAGTTTAACGTCAGTCATTCCCTATGGCAGGATCCTCTGCTATGTATGAACTGCACAACCTACTGATACATGCTACTATGTAAATCTGAAGAGTTTGTTTTAAGTAGGTGGGTTTTTTTTTTGTTTTTTGTTTTTGCTTTTTGGAGAGGAGAAGGCAGGGCAATTGGGGTTAAGTGACTTGCTTAAGTCACACAGCTAGTAATTGTTAAGTGTCTGAGGCCAAATTTGAACGCAGGTCCTCCTGACTCCAGGGCCAGGGCTCTATTCACTGTGCCACCTAGCTGTCCCTTAAGTAGGATTTTTAGTGGAGACATAAAATGGGCCAAAATACATGAATTCCCATTTCAGGAACCTCCCCTTTAACTCACCTTTCTTACCACTTTTTTAAAATGAAAATAAGAATTACCATTACCATGATAGACACCATGCAGGAAATCTAACTCTTCAGTAAGGTTGAAGTAGAGGAGATAGAGAAGGCAATCTTTCCCCTGCTATTCCTCCTTTACCCCATCTGGAGTTTCTGAAAATCAAAAATAAAATCAGAAGTTCAGCTGTGCAAAGACTCCCAAGGGGGCAGCTTCCATGAGGCTTCTGGGCTAGAATTCTGTTCACAGGCTCACACTCCTCTGAAACAGCAGCATACCAGGAGCTGCTAAGAGAAGACCACAAGCAGATGAAATCTCTTCAAACAAAGAGCAAATGGGGGGAGCTTGGGATCATCTGAACTCTCTCCAGTTTGCAGTTAAGCAGTAGTGATAAGTCTTAAAACCCACACCCATTATCTTGGCAGATCTCTGCCAAGGAGTATGATGTGGTAAAAAGAGCCTAGGAGACTTGAGTTTGACTCTTGAGTGTGTCATTTCCTAGCTGTGTAAACAAAGGTAATTCATTAGTGTCTCTAAGAATCTCTTCATTGTGTAACCGGGGTTTTCAATGAAACATGTTATATGTACTTCTACATATGAGATGTGACTTGAAAGACTTGTGGGAATTGAGTGAACCACACTGACTCCATTTTGTGACTCAATCCTAGATCTATCTCAGTTCCTTTTATATTCAATTATGGGTCTAATCCTATTTCTGTCTTGTGAGAAAACTCTATTCAATTATGGGAATTGTGAGAAAGCTTTATTGAATTGTTTGAACATAGCCCTGCATGGAAATTAAGATGGACCACCTTTACCTATTGCTTAGAGACTCTTAACCAAGGACCTAGATTGTGCCAACCAGAAGCCCAGTCAAATCTGAAGATTGATACAAGGAGTTTTATCACCATTATGTATCTCAAGCAACCCATATGTCTTATCTGAAAACTGGCACTGGTAATCAGTTGTTTTCATGTTCTTTTGATTGAATATAGACAGTTGGGGGGAGTGAATCCTGATTTTTCTGATTTCAGGAAATTGCACCTGTTTGTCTCACCCCCTCCAACTTGGAAAGCCACCAATTTTTCTCCAATTAGAAATCAGATGACTTAGTCTTACTCATGGTTTATATCTTGTTAATTGTTTTCTTTTAATACATAAAAATCTGTCCCCTCCTGTATTTGGGGTCCAGTGCCAAGCTGAGGAAACCTGGCCCTGATTTGTTATGTAATTTGCATGCATTGTTTAATAAATTGATATGCTGGGAAGCTCAAACCTTTGTTACCTCAGTCTTTTCAGATTCTACCCACCACAGACTTTAGATTGTTGAAGAAAACATTCAGTGGCACAGCACTGGGTGCTTCTCTAAGAGGCAGAATTGGTTTGAAAGATTTTGAGGACAAAGACATGAGTGGTTCAACACAGAACCAAGGGGACAGGAAGAGAGAGACATGAGAGAGACAGGAAGAAAGAGAGAAGCAGAAAAAGAGAGAAAAAGCTAAGAAAGGATGAGGATACTTTGGAAGCTACAAAGATGCAACACATCCCATACTTCCAGCATACCATCCCCTCCTTGAGACTTTATGTAGACTTTCCCCTGTGTAAGATCAAGGCCTCTCTCCTGACTGAGCTGAGATCCCATCTTGCTCCAATTTAAATAACTCATTCACTCCTGTGAATTAACCAAATACAATTTATAAAACTCCAATTCCTGTTTGCTGTTTGGTAAGGATAATTGGGTTTACTTTCCATTCACTATTTGTGATTGTCTTTTGTATAACCAGTGACTAGTGAGAAGGGACTAAGCCAGTGAGAGCAACAAAGAAAGTAGCTTTCATTTTGTTTAGAAGGTCAGATAAATACAATTCTAAATGGTTGTCTTTCTTGGAAACTGGAGAAAAAGACTGCCTAAATATACATTTTGTTTGGGCACATACACATCTTACAACTGGTAACAAAGGGATGATAATACTTGTGGTACCTGTCTCACAGGATTGCTATGACAAAAGTACTTCATAGATTTTAAGAACTGTGTAAAAATGAGTAATTATTATTATCTAGAATGCCTCTTACATAGGATGTCAACATTTGGCTGATTAAGTAAAGGCTAAAAAAGAGAAAATAGAGGTGACAAATAGCTTAGTGCATCTGAGATAGGAGAGAGAAAAACAGACACACACAATGATCACAGGAAGTGTGTTCCTGGTTGCAGACACTGTGGTGGCCTTTCCCAGGATGATAGATAAGCTTCAGGTTAGATGCTGTATGCATTCAAGAAAGTTCAATTTGTTTAGTAGTCCAGATGCCTTGAAGAAGTTGTTTTTGCCCAGAGTTGGTGCCACCAGACAGAGGAGGCAGGTAGGTTAGAATGAGACTCAAGTAGATGAACATGTGGATAAGAGAAAAAGAGAAAATAAATGAGAATATAGTAGTTATGGTCTAGACCAGTGATGGGGAACCTGTGACCTTGAGGCCACATGTGGCCCTCTAGGTCCTCAAGTGCAAACTTTTGACTGAATCCAAACTTTACAGAAAAAATCCCCCAAATAAAAGGATTTGTTCTGTAAAACTTGAACTCAGTAAAAAGTCCACACTTCAGGACTGAGGCCTCAAAACCATCCCTGGTCTAGAGGTAAGACCTGGTTGAATAGGTGGTTATAGCAATTGGTGATACTGAAGTTCATTCAAGAGCTCCATTCTTCACCCTGCTTTCCCCAAAGTTTAAACTTAAAATTCTTTTATTAAAAACTCACTTTAGACCAGAATATTTATCTTTGTTTTTAAATTGTTCAATACTGCTGGTCAATTATATGGTGATTTGTTGTGATTTTATCTAAGCCTACAAGCTCATGGTTTGAGGTAGAAATAAAGGAAAGTATCCCTCAGGAGAAGAAAAAATTCCCCCAGTTTTACTCTATAGTGGGGGGGAAAGACAATTAAACTTTCTGCAGTTTGGGTCATTTACTGAGAATATTCCAAAGTATATCCACTAGACTACCTTTGGAGAGAGAGAGAGAGAGACAGAGAGAGAGAGAGAGAGAGAGAGAGAGAGACAGAGAGAGAGAGACAGAGAGAGAGACAGAGAGAGAGAGAGAGAAAGAGAGAAAGAGAGAGAGAGAGAATTAAGGAGACAACCCTGAAATGGAGAGGAGCAAGGGTTGGTGAAATTATCACATGCACACACACACACACACACACACACACACACACACACACACACACACACACCATAAACACTCAGGAATGCTCTCTCTTTCAAGGGCATATAAGCACTGAGTGGTTTCTATGAGGGGTTTTTGGCATTCAAGAATGCCATTGACCCCTCTTATTAAATATCCACTAGCATAATTAATAAAAAAAAATAATAAATTAACTATCCAGAAATTATGTCTCAAACTCTTTACACATCACAATCCACTAACAAATTTCACTGTGAACTAAGCAAAGTCTGTGTGTGTGTGTGTGTGTGTGTGTGTGTGTGTGTGTGTGTGTGTGTGTGTGTGTGTGTGTGTGTGTGTGTGTAGGCCTTAGTATCTGATGGGGCTCTCCACTTTATTGCCTATGAAAGTGATGAAGGGTATAATGTATTTCATAGACTCTCAAGATGATTGAAAGGGAATTCAAGTGTAATCTAGGCCAACCTGTACCTAAGCAGGAACATCTTCTATTATAACCATGCAAGTAATCATGAAGATGCTGTTTAAAGACCTTCAGAGCTTAGGAAACTCAATAGTTGTTTAACCAGCTCATTCCACTTTTGTCCAGCTCTAATTATTTAGAAAGAAGTTGCTTATTTTGAGTCTTCATGTTTTCTACCATTGGCCCTAATTCTTCCCTTGGGGGTCAAGTAGATCATGTTTAATTCCTCTTTCACACAATAATACTTTAATAAGTAAAGTCAGGAATCTCTTTCTCCCGGTCTTTTTTTCCAAGTTAAATATTCTTGTATGTTGTAGCTTCAAATTCCCTCAGCATTCTGATCGATAAGTCACCAAGCATTTATTAAGCACCCTCTAGGTGCAAGGCATTGTGCTAAGCCCTAGGGATACAAATAACGGCAAAGAGCAGACCCTACCCTCAGTGAGCTCAAAATCTGATGCAGGAGACAAGAAGTAAACAACTAAAAACAAAATATAAACAAGATAAATTGGATATAATCTCAGGGGGGATGCACTGGCATTAAGGGGGATTGGGAAAAGGTGGGCTTTTAGCTGATACTTGATGGAGGCCAGGAAGTGGAAAGGAAGAAGAGAGTTAAAAGATGGAGGAACAGGAAAGAGTCCAGCATACATCTCCCGCTACTTCTTATGGATGTTCTTCCTAAATGTGGGACCTGCTGCAGTTGCATGTTGTGTTGTGGGGATCATCTCAAAGAATTCAGGGTCAGCCCAGTTCTAATCCAAGTACAGGTATTTATTAAGGATTGACACAGAGGCAGGCTAGATTCTAAGAGGAACCAGCAACTTGGAGAGACAACAAAGGCAAATCTGTAGTGTAATGATGCTGATTACCCAAAAGAGATTATTAATATTAAAAAGAAAGGAGGGGTTTGTTGAAGGATTAGGTAATAGGGAAGGGTTCCCTTCTATGGTTTGGTGGTCAAACAGCTTTCTGATTGGCTAACTATTGTAGTCCTATCTGGTCAAGATGGATAATTAGGTAATATGGTCCTGTCTTGGGCTAAAGGGATGATGTGATTGCGGTTGTGTACAAGAACACACCTGTCTGAGTATGCAAAGTGGATCTGGGGATAGTGGCTATTTAGGGGCAGTGGCTATATTGAGTCTGGGGGTCTGTGATATGGTTAAAGTCAGATTGTGTGATTAAATCAGGACATATCTGCCATTCACTGGTTCTAATGAAATTAGAATATTGGTGCTGGGGGCAGCTTTATTAGGATTCCATCAGGACCATAATTTAATATAATGCTATATATGCAATCTGACCAGAGCAGAGTGCAATGGAGCTGTAATCTCCTTTGTCCTAGATTCACAAGTAGCTGTTAACATGAAGGGTAGATTTGTCTTGTTGCCAGTATGGGAATTTTTCTTAAGCGGCACAGATGTAAGCTCCACACCTTCTCATCTTCCATGATTAATGTCCATATTTTTTTGTAAATCCTTCATAGAGTATCACAAAATGAGAGCTGGAAGGAGCATCAATGGTATCAAGTTCAACCCTTCATTTTACACGTGAAGAAATTGAAGTCTGAGATCCTCAGTGACTTGTCCAGAGACACAGAACTAGTGAATGTCTAAGGTGGTCTTCCTCACTCCAAGGCCAGTGCTCTATCCACAACTCCACACATGAAATGAGACAAAATGGAGTGATCAAAACCAAGAAAACAGCATACACAACAATCTAAAGAGAAAGAACAATGATGATAACAAAATAAAATTGACATTGAGCAATTACAACGACTAGCTTCTTTGTAGGGGTGGGGGACCATAGATATGGAACATTGCATTTGCTTTCAGACTTAGTTGACCTGTTAATTTTTCTGAACTGCTTTTTAAATCTTTTTTTCTTTTATTATTATAAGAAATGGCATTCTGGGCAGGATGGAGGAAGGATAAATTTAGAAGTGAAGGTATGTAGAAAATGTCCATTTTTTTTCAAAGAAAGAAAACTACATAAATTCCCAAATGTAACAATCTGCTTTCCTCTTACTATTTTCCCCCATCCATAATACTTGTCTGAGATACACACGGCGATGGCTTAATTCAATGGCTTCCCATCCAACTGCATGTCACAATCTGGGCAACATGCATATTTTCATTCATTTTAATTTTCCAGTGGGGATGGTTAGAATAGCTTTCTTTCACTTTGTTGGAAATTTCACTAAGGAGGTTTTGTAGTGTCCCAGGGCCCAATGCAATTAGTAAAATGTCATGTGCAAATAGAAGCATTTGGAGAACTTTACCGTCAACAGCAAATCTTTTATTTGTATTACCCTTACAGAGGACATTTCCAATGACACTGGCAAACATCTTTAATGAACACATATTTCTCTGTTTATCAGGTTGACAACTGTCAATACTCCATGGAATTTGGGTTAAGGTTACTTTGGTATCTAGGCCTGTCATAAAGTTTTTGATGATTTTGATGATGACATGGGAGACTCCTTATCTGAGAAGACATTGGATCTTAAAGGACACATTTTACCCTACTGAGAGAAATACTTTCTTAAAATCAATATATAATAAATATAGAGAGATATCCTTCTTATAACAACTGAAAGACAGCATGGCATAATGAAGAGATGGCTAGCCTCGGAGTCAAGAAGACTTCCTGCTTCTGATATACTAGCTATGAGATCCCCAAGCAATTTTCTAAGACTATAAATTGAAGATTAGATGCTGCATGGTTGTTTGGGTACAGGAAGAAGGAGGAGGAGGAGGAGAAAAAGAAAGGAAACCTTTACTCAAGGAGTACCGAGGAAACTATTTTTTTAGACCAGATAAAAACAGTAGAAAGGTTGTTGTCACCCTGCAGCATATCTCAAAGACATAACAGAAAGTTCTAAGACAGCAAGATGGGTGACAATTATCCAATTCTGATGTTTTACAGGGATGCCAATGACATTTCCAGGAGGAAGTTAAAATATATTGCCAATTATTATGAAGAATTGGGCAAGAAACTGAAGACTAAGGAATCACAAGTTTAAATTTCCTTTGTGATACAAATTGAAAGCAGAACAGAAAAATTGAATTTGGGATTAGAATTTCTGAAAAACAACTTACAATGTGGGGTTGATAGATTTCTGGCCAGAAATGGAGTATAGCCAACAAAATAATGTATTTGCCAATTATCTTGCAAATCTAAATAAAAAGACTTTCAACTAAAATAGATGTGGGAGGAAAGAGACACAAACACTCTCTCTTTCTCATAGATATAGGTAAATATCGATATCTTATATCCCCTAAATTAGGTATTATAAAAAATATACCCCAAAATGAGAGAATAGCAGCTGAAACATCCTGAAATTCACGGAACACAAAATCCAATAAAGGATCCAGTTATAAAATTCATGGCCTCAAATGTCTTTATGCCAGTTTCCAAAATTAGACAAACACAAGATGCACTAGAAGTCTTAATGCTGGGTGAAGGAATATTTGATCTCATAGGTCCCATTGAGACTTGATGGGGCAAAATCTGTGACTTGATGATGGCTCTAGATGTGTATACTTTATTTTCATAAGTATAAGTAAAATTAGTGAGTTGAAGGAGATTTTACATAAATAAGAAAATATACTCATCTGAGGAAATCTAAGAGCTGTAAGAGAGAATATTTGGGTGAAGCTCAAAAGAGAAACAGAAGTGACTTTTATTATTACAGTATAATGCAGAGCAACTGGACAGAAAGAGGAACTAGATGAAGAGACTGGAAAACAGATCACAAGCCTGGTACAGAAATATTATATAGTAGTGACAGGCGATTTCAATTATCCAGATACCCTTAGGAGATCATTCTCTAGTAATAGCAAAGTAGCTAATAACCTCTTAACTTCTATAGGAATAATTTCATTCTTCAAATAGTAGGGGAACCAACAAGGAGAAAGGATCTAATCTGCACTAAAAGTGAGGACTGATCCCAGGTGTTGAAATGATGGGAACTTTGGGCAGAAGTGACCACTTCATCCTAGGGTTGGTGACAGAGGAAAGAAAATCTCAGTGCCATAGTTTGACATGTACTAAAATTTTGGGAAAGTGCATGTCAAAAAGTTCATAGGAAAGATAGGTGGGATGTTATTGAGTAAAATGCTTCAGGGGAAATAAGGCCAGGAGGGATAAAGGAAGCTCAACAATGAAATTCTGAAGATCCAAAGGGAAGCTATTTCAATGAGAAGGAAAAATGGAATTTGTATGTAGATATACAGGGAACTCACCAGAAATTTTTTTTTAAATTAAGTATAAAGAATTAGATAATTTGCAATTACTAATAATAAAGGTCTCTCTAGTTCATTTAATAATTTATTAGCTTGAGCTATTGAATTAATGAGAAAGAGATACAATATTATTCACAAGAAATAAATTATCAAAATATAACCAACCCCTGGATCAATCTAGATAAAAGGATAAAAATAAATGCAAATGAGTCAAATGACAGGTTGAAGAGTGACATACAAATGAATTTGGTTAACCAGATTACACCTAACCAGATATACACATGAAGGATTCTCTTTAAACATAATTTAGATATAGATATAATTTGTTTATTTACTTAACTACGTGTGCGTTGATTCTTCCTCTCTTGCTGTCTTCACCCCACCAATAAAATATAAGCTCCTTGAAGGTAGCAACTGTTTTTATTTATTTTTTTCCTTTGTATCCCCAGTCTTCCACTGTGGCTAGCATATAGTAGAGACTTAAAAATCTTTGTTGAGTGAGTGAGTGAATAAATCAATAGCAACAAATTGATCCAAGATCAGTAGGATTCCCTCTTCCACTAATGGGCTTCAGCTTCTAGGCTCACACATTCTGGAATTAGTCCTAGGAAACCTTGCCTTTAAAAAGAGGGATCAGTTTCTTTTGTTTTGTTTCTAATGTTTATGCTCCATTCCTGGAAGCCAGGGAAAAATCAAGTTCAGGCTTGGTTTATGTCTAGCAGGGGTGGGAAACCTGCACCCAGCCACACATGGCCCTCTAGGTCATCAAGTGTGGTGTTTTGACTGAATTTAAACTTCAGAGAATGAATTAATCCCCTTAATAAAAGGATTTGTTCTGTAAAACTTGGACTCTGTCAAAAGGTTGCTTCCAAGGACCTAGAGGGCCACGTGTGCCTCAAGGTTGCAAGTTCCCCACCCCTGAGTCTAGAGTGTCCTAAGAGATTAGGAAGTCTTCAATGTGCCATGTTGTTCAGGTAGAAGTTGGTCATTTCTATCTTCCACACAAAAATGTTTAAAACACCAAAGACTCACAAGTAGGTATTGACAAAAGATTTAAGCATGAGAAATTAACCCAGAACAACTATAATACTCTTCTAGGAAGAACTTAAGACATTAAAATAAATAAATAAATGAATGAATGAATGAGTGAATAAATGAGTCAAACAGACATTTCAGTCTCAACTTTTCACTATCTGAAAAGGTCCCCTAAGGTGTATATCTTCTGGCAAGCTAGGGCATGACTGGGACTTATTCTACTCTCAGTCATCATCTCCTCCAAGATGTATTGTTATAGCTATAGGGAGCATTTTTCACTAAGCAGCCAGCACAGAGTGAGGGACTCTGTATCTCCCTATCTCTCAGATTCACAAGATTCCAAAGCTAGAATTGTTATTCAGGAATCTATGTTCAGAGAAAGAAACACAAAGTAGAAAAGACAAAGTCTTGAGGTCCAGGTTTGAGGAAGAAAAGGAAGAAGAAGAGGAAGAAGAAGAAGAAGAAGAAGAAGAAGAAGAAGAAGAAGAAGAAGAAGAAGAAGAGGAAGAAGAAGAAATGTATGTATCATAATATGTAATTACACATAATATATATTATATTATGATGTGTAATTATATATTCTATTATTATTATTCAAGCTGGCATTTATATAGTACTTTAAGTTTTGCTAAGCCCTTTACAAATATCTCATTTTTACCCTTAAAACAGTTTTGGAAGGCTTGTGGTATTATTATTCCCCTTTTACAGATGAGATAATTGAAGTACAGAGAACTGAAATAACTTTCTCAAGGTCATAAAGCAACTGTCTAAGGCAGGATTTGAACTCAAGTCTTCCCGCCTCCCAAACCAGTGATCTTACTCACCACTCCACCTACCTTTTTGTAAAGCCAAGCATGAGCAGCTTTCCAAAAGACTGCTACTGTGAATAGCTGTAAGGTTCTGATCATATAGTACAGTGAATTCTCTTTATTCAGCAGTAAACTAAGGCAAAATATTCACAGAAACCAAAGTACAGCATTCACAATGATATGACATAACAACTTTTCACTAAAATGGCCACATAGTTTTAAACAAAAGATATCATTCATTAAGTCCTTAACTCAATCATCCTTAAGGAGCAGTCCTCCTTAGGGGATACAAAGTACAAAGTTCTCCCACCCCCTAGGTCACAGTCAATTATTATCTTGTCAGCCAGCACTAAGTACCCAAGGAAAGGTCTCTTCATCTTGACTTGAGGCTGGTTCCCAAACTTCATGATTCCTTTTCCAGGGTCCCAGGTCTTGCCTGAATTTGCCCAACTGTCACTTGGATTCACAGGGAGGCAGCTCTCAGTTCCTCATCTAGTTCCTCATCCAGTTCCTGTTCCAATTTGAGGCTCACAGTGTCCTGTCCACCTCAAGTCCCTCACTGTTTCTGTTTCTGGGAAGACAAAGCTTAACAGAGCCAAAACAACATTCATACACATTGCCGGCACCATCATCAATTCACTTGACAGTTACCTGCCTATGAAATCAACACAGACCCACAAACAAGGTCTAGGAACTCAACACAAATCTTCAGTATAGTCCCAGGACCTCTGAAACCCTCCTCCAGGACTTCTGTAAACAGACAACAAGAAAATCCCCTTTCAGGGCTTCCAGTAAGGTCTCAGGGCTTCTGTACAAAATATCACAAACACAAATCAACACAGACAGAACAGACAAACAGAGTGCCAGACACCACAAGTTTTTCTCCTTCTCAACTCTGCTCTGTCCCAGCTTGTGCTCCTCCTTTTATATGGTCAGTTCCTTTCTGTTCTGCCCCTTCCTGTTGCATCAGCAAGTTTCTCCCACCTTGAAATCACAAGGGGCTCAAACAAGGTGTTAAATAATTAAATAGCTGAAACAAGGTGCTAAGTACTTCTCTGCTTGCCATTACACTTTCCAACACAATAGCATGTGTACACATTACCATTTGTGAGAAGATGCCACAACTGGTAGAGGATTGGAGTAGAGAAGAACCTCTCCCTCTCTGTCATGAAAAATCCACAGAGAAGTTGGCAAGGTCCCTAAATATTTTGCAGACAGGGAGAGTGATAAAGGTTTGAATTATATCTTTTTAAGAGTTATCAAGTAGTCTTCTCTCCCTGGCTCACTGACCAATCTTCTGATGCAGAGCTTCATCATGGAGCAGAGGAAGGTACATGGTAAAGACATTCAATAAAGTCCACTGGCCCTCTATTACCTCCAAGATCAAATATCAGATCCTATGTTTGACTTCTAAAGTCATTCATAATCTTGCCCTTCCTTATCTTCCCAGTATTTTTACATCTTTCCATACTTGGCAATTCAGTGAAACTGGCTTCTTTGTTGCTCTTCACACCAAATACTGTCCAGCAATTCCTCATGCTGGGAATTCTCCTAGCTCTCTTCTCTCCCTCTTGACTTTCCTACCTTCTTTCCAGTTTGAGTTAAAATCCCACCTTCTACAAGAAGTCTTTCCTAGTCCTTCTTAAAGTCAGTGCCTTCCCTATGAAATGACCTCTAATTTATCTTGTACCAATCTTATTTGTGTAGAGTTATTTGCATGTTGCCTCCACCATTCCACAGTGAGCACCCTGAGGGCAGGGATTGGTTTTGTCTTTGTAATGCCATGCATGAGCAGCTTCCCAAAAGAATCCTACTGTGAACAGATTTTAAGGTTCTGATTACACAGTATAGTGAACATTCCATTTATTCCGTTACAAATCAAGGCAAACATTCACAACAAATCACAATATAATATTCACAACATTGCATCTTATCAAAGAAAATCACAATATAGTGTTCACAATGGTTTAACATTAAAATGGCCACACAGTTTTCACTACAGTGGCTACAATATTTGGAACAAAGAACAAGAGAATAATCATCTGGTTTCCCTAAGGGGGAAACCCTCATTACTTAATCATTCAGTCATTTCACAATACATTAATCAATCTTCCACTCATGGGGCAATCATAGTTTAAATTAATCAGTCACTTATCCAGGTTCACAATTACTAAGTATCATTAATCACTAAATACAATCATTATAAAAAAAAAAAATCACACAAACCCTCCACCCCTCAGTGTCTAGTAAACTTCAATTTCATCACTTATTCAATATTCAAGGAGAGGCATTTTTTACATCTTGACTCAGGGTGGTCTCTCAGATTTCCTGGATCCCCTTCATTGGTCCCAGCTCCTACCTGAATCCACCAGTCACCTAGATTCAGAGGCAGACAGCTCCCAGGTCCTTGTCCAGTCCTCCTAGCAGTTCTTGTTACACACTGAAGTTCACAGGCTCCAGCACATCTCAAACACTTCACAACTTCTGTTGCTGGGAACTCAAGGATCAACCAAGCCACAAACAAAGTCTTATCCTGGTCATGTTTCTTCAGTCCTCCAGGAGTTTGGCTGGCCCTAGGATCCAGAAGGAATCTCAGCCTTCCAGGAGGCAGCAACTTCAGCCTTCACCAGATTCTGGTCTCAAGAAAAACTCCAACTCCTACTCAGTTCTCTCCAGATTCTGGGAGAGAAACTCTCTCTCTCTCTCTCTCTCTCTCTCTCTCTCTCTCTCTCTCTCTCTCTCTCTCTCTC
>CM053581.1:432015625-432093861 GCA_028627135.1 Pseudochirops cupreus
CATGAATTTTTGGTATAAATGCAACTGTAATAATTTTAATATATTGTAATATCCTACGTATTAGTATTATCTTTGATATTTTTGTGTTAATGTTAATTAGCTACATTGGTCCATAGTTTTCTAGTTCTTTTTTGTCTCTCCCTGGTTTAGATCTCCAGATCATATTTCATCATATAAATCATTTATAAACTTAGAATAGAAATAGAAAAGTAAATTTACTTTTTCAAATAATTTATGTGACATTATAATTAATCTTTCTTTAAGTGTTTGATGGACTTTATTTGTAAATTCATCTGACCCTGGAGTTATTTTGCTATGAAAGTATCCATTTAAAGTTTTCTTGATTCCTTTTTTCTATGTTGGATTATTTTAAAAATCTATTTCTTTTGTTACCCTAAGCATAATACATTGTTGTAAGTATGCATCTATTTCATCTAACATAAATTTTGTTGGCATATAATTGGGCAAAATAATTTTTGATACTTTCCTTTAGTTATTTTTCAAGTATTATAAATTTTCTTTTTAAAATTTTTTATTTTAAAATTTTGCTTTTTCTCTGTCCCTTTAAAAAATCCATATATTTAACTGGTCTTCTCTTTGTTGTTCACACATAATAATCCATCTCTTGTCTCTGTACCAATGCACTTAGCATTCATTCTTCCATGTCTCAGATATACTTCCTTCCCATTTGTTTCATAGAATATCTTTCTTTCATCAAATGGCAACTTACCACTATCTTCTACATAAAACCTTTCCTGATTTTCCAACTGTTTACCTAATTCCCTTATGTATATATTTTGCATATACTTATATATTTATTTGTCATCCTAATTCCCTTTACCTAATTCCCTTATGTATATATGTTGCATATACTTACATATTTATTTGTCATCCCTTCTGTACAATGTATGTTAAGATGAGGAATTGTTTCATTCTTTGTGTATATATTCTCATCACCTGGCATAGTGTAAGCAATTAATTATTTCTTTTTAATGGATTGATAGCATAATGACATCCACTTATGGATGGAATGTGCAATACTACCTCTGAGGTACTTGTAATTGTAAGATGGATTCCTGAGATAGCATCAGTCTACTTTCCTCCCTTGAGGAACAGGGGTTTCAATGATTCTAATTGTTGAGCTCCCACCAGTATGCTCTCCATGACTAATCATCCATTTGATTTCATTGTTATGGTTGTCATTCAATCATTTCAGTTGTGTCCCCACTTCAGGTTTTCTTGGCAAAGGTACCAGAGTAGTTTGCCATTTCCTTCTCCAAGTTGACTCCATTAGCTTTTAGAAAACAGATTAAGGAAGAAGTGAAATAAAAAATAGTGGGTACAAAACATCCCTCCCCCAAGAAAAATAAGGGAACATTTCCTCTTTGACACACAGAGTTTCTTAGAATATCAAGGTTATGAAGTACATGTTAAGAGAACACATGGGAAAAGGGGTAGTTCCCACTCCTAGCCTTGGAAGTCCTTTTCTTCCCACCGTGGCATGCCCTTGAAGGTCTCCTTAAGTATAGCTTTGTGATGAGCAGACCACTCACCTGGGCTCCCAAACTGTCTGTATCTTTCCCCAGTCTAAAGCCAACACTTCTCTCTTCAAGTGTTAAATTGCCATTCTTGAGACTGTCCTTCTTCAACTACCTGCAGATATTTCCTCTACTGTCAGCCAGTGCTGCTCCACTGTCTGCTGCTACCATCACTCTGGTCACCAGTAGGATATCTAATAATACCTCTATGCACCTATCATAGGATATTTATTTACCAGAAATTAGGAAAGAACTAACATTAGAGATAAAGATGTATCCAGAGACACTACTGGCCAGGTAGGAGAGAGAGTTGTTCTTTACCTCTCCAGTTCTAGGGAGACAATTCAAAGTAGTTCTGCCTCTTCATAGGCACAAAGGAAAAAAGAGAGCCATAGAGACAGGCTCTCTGTTTTGCATACCCATTCAGTCCTAGCTCAGCAACTCTTGAGTCATCAGGTCTTTGGGCTATGCAGCCAATTAAAAGACTTTTTGTTATCACATAGTACAAATTCCTGAATCTTCCATGTGGTCACTTAGAATGAAACCAGTCAAGGGATACCTGCACATGCTTCAAGGACTTCTACTGGATTGTTTCCCCATTATACATATAATATGTACTTCATATGTAACTGTAATATATGCTGCTTGTGTTGTATATGTTTGATTTATGTTTTTAAAAATATTTTGCTTTTTTGTTATATGTACTTGCTTTATAGAATGCTGCTGCGTAGAATCTGGTTACTATTCCTGGTATGCAATCCTGATACATAAAGTTATGCTTTATATATTGCTTGAAGCCTTTTTTTTTTTTACTGGAGAAAAAGTATAGGGAGCAAAGGAACTTTGGTTGCTGATGGAAAGTAGCGAAAGTGTTATTCAGTAGCACACTGTGACATTCATAAGGTGAGGGTCATTTTTTCTTCTTTCTTTTAATTTCAGGAAGAGGCCCAATTCCAGCTCAAGGAATTCCATTATGCTTTATGAAGATTTCCCTCCAGTTTCTCCACCTCAGCTTGGACTATGCAGTTTCATACAGTCAAGGCAGCGGGATAAATTGAAGATGACCCAGACTCATGACTCAAATACATGAAAGAATTTAAAAGAACTCCTGAATTGTAAGGACATTCAGAGTTTAACATGAGAAATTTTGAGAAGCAGAAAGAGAAAAAGACCAACTAAACAATGCTTACATTTCTCTAGCTAGCTGACCAGGCTCCCCCTTGTTGTGGAATAGGTTGCATAGTAGCAGAAGACCAGCAGATGGTAGCAGAGAGTAGCATCGGTTGCAGCCAGCAGAGAGCATCATGAAGGCCAAAGATGCTATCATCAGGAGGGACCTCAAGTCCAAACATTCCTCATTTTACAGATGATTAAATTGAGGGCCAGAGAAGTTAAGTGACTCATTCAAGGTCATACAGGTAGAATCAACAGAGGCTCTCTGACCCCAGAAGCAGGCTCTCTGCTGTCCCATGTTACCTTTCTGAGAACAGAGCATAAACTAAAACAGCTCGAGTGATGACATCATCAGATGACTTGTCACAGCCCTGCAAATTCCCTGGTCATATGAGATCCCTTTGTGTGTGCCCTTTCACATCTATTCACTGGCTATACACACATAAGCATGTACCCTCCATCTATACTCCTTAGTCAAGAATTCTGTATGTAACTTTCCCTTCCCATTGGTGCTGTGGTGACTCAGGAAAGTATATTAGCGGTTGTATGGGCAAATATTCTCAATACTTAGTTTATTGAACTTTTAAATTAAATATCCTACACTTTGAACTATGGTTTCCTCTTGTTGATTAGCAACAGACATGCAAGTGTAGGATCCCTAGGTATGGCTTGAGTGGATGCTTACAATGTTCTTCAAACCTAGGAGAGCCTCCCGGAGAGCCATTATGTCATGGCGGCCCCAGGGGTTACATCTGACTTTGCCATTTTCCTCCCCTTTATGATTTCTCCTTTCATTCACAGCCTGATACACAGACAGCTTCCTCTGTCTGAATTCTCCATGTTCATCCTTCTGCTTAACTTATGTGTTACTGATTCCCAGAGACATATGATGACAAGATGCTGAAATGATTTGGATAGTGATCAAAAGACCATGTTAGTGATGATAAAGGTAACTGCTGACTAAGAAATTGCTAAGACAAGTTACCCACACTCTTGCATTCAGCATGCCTTCTTACTAACCCTAGCTCGGGAAAAGGGACCCAGCAGATTGCTTCTTCTAAGTCCACATGGCAGTCAGATGGATAAGGTTTAGCCATTGTTTTGTTGTGCTTTTGAATCTCAAAGAACATTAGAGGAGTGTAGGAGGGAAGGAAGAATCAAGATAAAAGAAAAAGAGATAATGTCACATTAACCAAGATATTGTCAGACAGAGACCATAAGTTAAGCAGGAACACATTTATCCTGATTCAGAGTGGGGGAAACCAGGGGTAGCTAGGAGGAACAGGGAATAGAGCACTGGGTCTGGAGTCAGAAGGACACGAGTTCAAATTTGACCTCAGACACTTAACACTTACTTGCCATGTGACCTTGGGCAAGTCATTTAATCCCAAATGGCCTGCCTTCCCCCCTCCATAAAAAGCAAAAAATCCCAAAACAAAACCAAAAAAGAGTGGGGAAACCCCTGGGACATACATGTCAAAAAAGTGGAGCTCATCTTTTGTATTTGCTCTCAACTTTTGGTCCATTCGGCCATATAAGTAATATACTTAGCAGACAAAAAAAATGATACCCAGGTAAGATGTCTGGCCGCTAGAAGTCTAAATGCCAGGCCACTATTTCTAAATCTGATTCTATGGGGACATTGGAGAAGTCAATTAATGATTGCCTCAGTTTCCCTGTTTAATTAATTCTGGATAATGCTTATTTCCATCTACTCAATTCACAGTGTGAGTGTCTAATGATATATCTGCTATGTGTTTTGAATTTACATGAAAGGAACTGTAGAAGTAGCAGGTCTATACACACAAAAGGTTTATTATGATTAAGAGTGTTATTTAGTAGCATACTGTGATATTCATAATGTGAGGGGTGGTTTTTTTTTCTTATTTTTTTTAATTTCAGGAACAGACCCAATTCCAGTTCAAGCAATTACATTGTGCTTTATGAAGATCTCCCACCCCTAGCCCTTCCAGTTCTATTGTGCACTGTTCTTTTCCCTCATGGCCTTTAGCTGCTTTCTCCTCTTCCAGATATTTCGCTCCTGCCAAGCTCCACCTGAGAAATTGCTGCATTTGTGAAAGGAAAGAATAAAAACCACTGAATGGTTTTCAGATACACAGGTCCTGGGATTTCAAAAAATCTGAAGGGGCTCAAGCAAGGTAAGCTTATTATTCTTTCATTCCCATTCATCAGAATAACTTCAATGAATTAGAAGCTTTCTGTGGGGTCCTGGCATTTGAATGCAAGAGCTGTGTTTGAGATGGGTTAGACTGATTAGTTTTGGGGAGGTGAATGGAACATAAAATTGCCTAGACCTCGATGGTATCCATAGAGATCCAGCCCCATTGCAAAGCAGCATTGGCCCTTTACTTCCTGGGTTGCACCATGTGTTACCCGCCCATGTGTCCCATTTAGCATCCCCTCATATGAGGTAACAAACCTATCATTCCTCTGGTAGACAACCTCAGAGAAACCTAGAATTTTTCAAGGGCCTTTCCCTGGAAAGCTGGGCTTTCCATGTCACTCTCAATGAGGCTTGCAACAAGCAAGACCATCATCTCTTGTGAGAAGTCCTTGAGCACTGTCCCAAGTCTTCAGATATTGAGAGATTGATTTTCATGGGCAAGGACTCTACAAGTGAGGCATCAGAAGGAAAAGAAAGCATGGAAAGGATAACTTAAACCAGTCTCTTGGAACACAAACAGAAAATGGATCTTGCTCCAAGATAAAAAGCAGTTTCCTTGCTTTCTCCATGTCCTAAACATTGTAAATGACAGAGCTTAAAGAGATTTATGTGCCACCTAGTTCAGCCCCCTATTTATAGATGAGGTAGTATGTCTCTACAGCTTTGGGAAGTTGCCACTTCCCTACTGGAGGATATTGTCCAGTCATTTTCACGTCCAACTCTTTGTGACCCCTTGTGGGGTTTTCTTGGCAAAGATGCTGTAGTGGTTTGCCGTTTCCTTCTTCAGCTCATTTTACAGGTGAGCAAACTGAGGCAAACAGGATTGAGTGACTTACTTAGGGTCACATGGCTAGTAAGTGTCTGAGGCCAGATTTGAACTCACAAAAATGAGTCTTTAACTCCTGGACTGGTGCTCTAACCATTGTGCCAACTAGATGCCTTACTAGGTACCTTATTCTGAACATGCCTGCTTTTTTTTAAGTTCTAACTCTCTTTCTAAGACAATTAAGACTATATCTATTATTATTAATTAATAAAATAATATTAATAATATAGACTATATTAAGACTACATATTTTCTTTCTCTCTCTACAAAAAAAATATTTGAAGACAGAAATTCTGACTGGAGACAAGCAGATTTGGACCAATAGAACAAAAATGGTTAGAGGGGAATTGAAACCCAAGATAGTAAAGAGATAGTGAGAGGTTACTTCCCTCAAATTAATATTCAAGTCACTAGGTTTGGACAAACTGCCCAAGAGCAATGAAAGAACTTGAGGAGAATGCTGAATGTCAGTGACCTCTGAAGAATCATCATGGAAGGAGCCATGGCACTAGAACTGGGCACAGATGTCCGTCCTCTGTTTTCCATGATCAGACAAAGGCTTCCTCATCTCTCCTCTACTTGCAAATCTTCTTTGGGTCTTTTCTAACCCTCCCCTCCCTTTCTGTAGATTCAGAGTTTGAGGTTTTCTTCCTTAGCAAAGCTCATCCTTCTTTTGTAGCCCTGACCCCATCCTCTCTTTTCTCCTCAGGGAACTTGCTGTATTCATTATCTCCACACTATTTCCCTCTCATTCTTTTGCCTACAAACATTTGAAGATCTCCCTAATTCAAAGGGAGATTTTTGACCTTACTACTCCCTCAAGTTATCATTTTATCTCTTCTTCTCTCTTTCCTTGCCAAATATCTAGAAGTCTATACTGTCTTAACATCCTTATTATCCCCTCACTCTTTATTCCTTCCTTTTAAAATGGACTTTCCTCCCTATCATTTTATTGGAATTTTCTCCCCAAGGTTAGTATGGTAGAAACATTATTAGTTTTATGTTGTCTGGGATGGTTTCTCCTTAAAGAGGCAAAGAGGCATCCTTAGGATTTGACTAGTTCAGGGGATTAGGACTTGAACTATTGGTAGGGTTTCCTGTTTGTTCAGGGCAAAGAAAACAAAAACCTAGCCTGTGGGGAATTGGTAAACATTGTGCCTCACTTAATCCAGTTTAAAATCACATTCACTTTTTTAAGCTGTTCTCCGGAGTTGAGAGCCCCTGCGGCACAGAAGATTTTACAATAAAAGGCTGGATAGTCCCTGGTTGAGGCTGTAGAGGCAATTTGTGATTTGCATATGGTATTAAATGACAACTGAGGTGCCTTCCAATTCTGCAATTCTATGATCTTATGATTCTTAGTCATAGAGCCAGCAGGGAGAGGGAATGAATTGAAATGGGATCTAATGGAGCTGTCTGGTATTTAGCCTTGCTGGGCAAAGGAATGAAGGGTTCAGTTTTATATGTCCTCAGAAAAGAAATAGCTTCACCCTAGTGGAAATTCCCTACCATTTAAAAACCTTTATGAAGAAGCATTCTCTCCTTTTGTGAAACTCTGAATCTTCTTACAACATGGTGAAGGAGGGGCTCTAAAGCTAGTACTCTCTTAGGTCAGGCTCAACAAAAGACCATAACACAGCAAGGATATGCAAGAAGTATACAGTATAGAAAACCTTGCCTACTCAAGGAAATGTGTATCATCAGGATATGGTGACTCAAATGGTCTTAGGCATCTACCAGATGATAAAATTTGGGCTCTATATGACTGGGGCATCTTTATGCCTCTGGATGTCCAGGAAGCCCAGTCAAGGAAGTTGGGGCCAATCAGGTCCCAGAAGAAGGAGCTGGGCAGGAAGCTTGGGTTAATCAGTTCCCTGGGACAGTTTTATTTTCTTTTAGGTCAAGGTCAACCCTATGTTGTGGGTGGGAGGAAAGAAGCTACAGTTAAGGAAATGCTCATCCTATTACATGATATACCCCTTTGGGTGGAAGTCACATTGACATCCCATTGTCCCATACCAGGAGAGACAGAAAAACAGAAGGGAAGCCTGTGCATGTGATCTTAAATTAAACATTGAATAATATAGGGTCTGGGAGGTCTTTGCTGACATGTATGGTACTGAGGTATTCTTAGTGGCAACAAAACCAGGTATCCTAGCAACCAGGACTGATGATAATAATAACTGACATTCCTTTATCATACATTAGAGTTCGCGAATCATTTTCCAAAGCATAATGTTATTTGAGCCTCACAGCAACAGCCCTGTGCAATAGGTAGTCCAGGTCTTATTATCTGTCTTTTATAGATGGAGAAACCTGAGATTCAGAGAGCGTGAGTAGTAGAGGGAGGATTGCAGTACAAATCTGGCTAACTTCAGGTTCAACACTATAGCCTTGACACCACACTCTGTTATTTGATGCTAATTGGAGTAAGACTTCCAATGTCTAAGCCACTGATCCTGTCTCCTCTTATTGCTCATGTTCCCCACTTAACAATATGATAATAACAACTGACATATCTCTATAAATATAACCAACTCATAAAGCAAAACCAATTCTGGACCTTAGGAGTAAAGGTGCTGTATTCAGCTTTACTGCCCATCGAAGGTTATTGCTATCGTTCAATTGTTTCTGATTCTTTTTTTTGTTTTTTTGGAGGGAGAAAGGTAGGACAATTGGGGTTAAATGACTTGCCCAAGGTCACATGGCTAATTTTTTGTGTTAAGGGTCTGAGGTCGGATTTGAACTCAAGTCCTCCTGACTCAAGGGCCCGTGCTCTATTCACTGTGCCACCCTGTTTCTGACTCTTCTTGACCCTATTTGGGGTGATCTCTTCTTTTTTTGGAGAGGGGAAAGCAAGGCAATTGGGGTTAAGTGACTTGCCCAAAAGCACACAGCTAGTAATAGTTAGTGGTATGGCTTGAAAGTTTACGAGGCATTTTGCTTATTTTTCTCCCTCATTTCATATAGAAAATGTGAAAGCAGAAGAGTTAAGATACTTGATAAACAACAGAGATTTGGGGAAGCTTCCTCTGCTACCATAGACCAAGAGCATGGAGATGAGCTCAGAGACAGAAGCAGCACACGATCACAATAGCTTAGCGCCATCATTGCCATGCTGGACTCTTGTGTGTTGTCGTGGTACGATCTCAGCACACTCCAGTTATGCAGCCAGATGGGTCAGATGGGCGGCACTGGAGTGTAGCCAGACTCACTAATTCTGAATACCATTAGGATATAACAAAGTTGGAGCATGAAACCTGAAGTCGTGGGCTAGTCAAAATGATTTCATGCTGTTGAAAGTTAGGAGTAGTTCTTCTACCATATCTTTTTCATATGACAGTGGCAACATTGAGGAAAGTAAGCATTGATTTGGTTACCTTTTATCCTCACTTTTTTTTAAAGGAAATTAAGGTTAAGTGACTTGCTCAAGGTCACACAGCTAGTTGTGTTAAGTGTCGGAGGTTGGATTTGAACTCAGGTCCTCTGGACTCCAAGGCCTGTGCTCTATTCACTGCACCACCTACTTGCCCCTTTGGGGTTATCTTGATAAAGATACTAGAGCACTTACCATTTCCTTTTCCAGCTCATTTTACAGATGAAGAAACTGAGGTGAATAGGGTTAAGTGACTTGTCCAGGGTCACACAGCTAGTAACTGTTTTAAGCTAGATTTGAACTCACAAAGATGAGTCTTCCTGACTCCAGGCTTCATGCTCTATCCACTGAGCCACCTAGCTGCCCCTATCAAAGACAGGGTAATGAGAAAAGAAAGGCTGACTTTAGGAGTGAAAGCTACTGAACAAGATGATATTTGAGAATAGGATTTGGATTTCTGAACCGTAGCTTAAAATATGGGAATAACAGGCTCCTGACCGGAGAGAAAGTATGCTCAACAAATCATAGTAAAATTGTATGTGCCTAGATCCTTACAAAAAGATTTTTAAAGAAGAACCTGAATAAATGGTAAAAGGAAATTAATAGGCAGCTTTCAAAGAAAGAAATATAAGCTATCAAAAGCCATAGAAATAAAACACCTCAAACAACTAATAATTAGAGAAAAATAAATTTAAAGCAACTCTGAGATTCCACCTCAGACTAATCAGATCAGCAGAAATGACCAAAAAAAGATGATGCCAAATGTTATGGGTGCTGGAGAAAAATGCCTCTCTTTACCCAAAATACATTTTGTGAAATGAGAATTGGTCTGTCATTCTGGAAAGCAACTTAGAACTATGCCCCCAAAGTCAGTAAACTGTAGCTACCCTTCATCCCAGTGGTCCCATGACTAGGCCTATAACCCAAGGAAATCAAAGAAAGAGGATGAGAACTCAGGCATCAAAGTTATTTATAGCAGTAACTATGTAAATAAAAAATAGTATTAGAAGCTAGGAAAGACACCCACTTATTGGGAATTGCCTAAACATAGTTTCATTATGATATATTAATGGAATAGAATATTACTTCTCTTTAATAAACGACCAAATGAACAATTTCAGACCAACCTTATGAACTAATGCAGCATGAAGTTGTTATGGGAATCTGAAGATCTTCCTTGCCCCTAGGCCCTTTGATAGGCTAAAGTGACTCTGAGAACCTTCCCTGATTCGAAAATATACTTTGCCCCCTAATAGGCTCAATGTGGTCACATGGAGTCTATGGTGGGAAGCTTGTTTTTCAGGAATGCTCATGCCTTATTACTTTGTGATTGGGCAGTGGGTCAAGAGGATTGCGACATTCTCTGATCCAGGAGAAGGCTATTTACACCCTGATGTGAGTTTTTGCTTTGGGGCTCACATTGGGAAGAGTTGTGTGATTTGGCCACATGAGACTCTGGGAAGCCGTTGAGCCCCCTGGCTTTGAAAACCCAGATGTTGGTGCTTCTCTCTCTGGTAACTAACTAGGTATGGATGTAATGGTCAGATGGCTGGAAGCCCTGTCTGCTGGTCTGTTTCTTTGTCTGCTTGTAACTTCTGTTTGTATTCTCTGAAGTTCAGGGTGCTGACTTTTTCCCTTGAATTAGGTAAATGATATGTGTTCGATTAAAGTGAGATTGTTAACCCATTTTGAGTCGCTTTCCTTTAGAAAAGCAGATCTAAGAACCTTTGCTAGCAGCCACCCTGGGTATGCTGGGGTGCTTGCTGATATAGAAGTGAGTAGAACCAAGAGCACAATTTATATAATAACAACATTATAAAGAAAACTTGAGAGACTTGAAAACATATTCTTGAAATTACCAAATAATGAGTCTACTAGACTGATAATGAAGCATGCTACCCTTCTCTTAACAGAAAATTATGAACTTAAGATGGAAAATAGAACATATATTTATGGACCTGGACAATGTATGAATTTGTTTTGCTTAACTATGTATATTTATTACAAGGGTTTTGTTTCTATTTTCTTTTGTAGCAATGTGGGAGTGAACACACTACTGTGGGGATAGGGTAGCAAAAAAATGTAAACAAATAAAAGAAGGTCATTATATTTTTGAGTAATGCAGAGATAAGACAAGAAGAAAAGTCAGAAAGAAGTACAGTTAAGCAGTATAGCTTTGAAAGTTACAGGTTGAACTGAACATACTTGAAAAGCAAGCTATACATAGCAGACATCTGTGATTTCATATTCAATCCTTTTTAAATTTTCAACTATGTATTTGGAAATGCCAATTTTATTTAGGGCAGCTAGGTCCATATAACCAAAACTATGGTTTTTCCAGTACTAACGTAAGGCTGTGAGAGTTGGACTATAAGGAAAGCTGAGCACTATAAAATTGATGCTTTTGTAGTGTGGTGCTGGAGAAGACTTTTGAGAGTCCCTTGGACAGCAAGGACATTAAATTGGCCAATACTTGAAGAAATTAATTCAGGCTATTTACTGGAAGGTCAAACACTAAAGATGAAATTTAAATACTTTGGTCACGTGATGAGAAGATGGGACTCATTGGAAACATCCCTGATGTTAGGAAGGATTTAAGACAAAAGGAGAAGGGGGTGGCAGAGGATAAGATGGAGTGATAATATCATGGAAACAATGAACATAAACTTGGACAGATTTTGAGAAACAGTAGAGGAGAAAAGGATCTGGTGAGCTATGTCCATGGGGTCATGGAGAGTTGGACACAATGGAATGACTGAACAATAACAACAACAAAAATTTAATGTTTGTTAAATTCAGAACTTTACAAACAAAACATCAAATGGTCTTTAAACTGAAAAGGATAGCAGTGGGAGGAGTAAACAGCACAAATGCCCAGAAGTTTACAGGAAACGAAGTCCAAGAAAGGAGTGAACAATAAAACCATGCCTTAAGTGTCTCCAAATAAATGTACCAACTAGAAAGCCAGATGAACTAGAGAGCTTAATGCAAGAAGGCAAATAGAGGTATTACTGACATTTCATGGGATGACTAAAGTATATCTTTATTCATTATACCTTATTTTTGAAAAAGGGTTGATAAAAAGGGGACTGGTTAATGTAGTATATTCACGTAAAAGTGACCCACATGTGTAATGGATGCTCTGGGTTCCAGACATTAGAACCTACTCAGTTTGTAACATCAGTTCAGTTAGTCACATGCTGCAATACCAAAGTCTAGCAGCTTTAGTATCCTCAGCTGTTAATGCACAGATTGCCTCGCCTTCAACCAATGGGGGCTTTTCCTTGTTCCTTGACTTGCTTTTCCCTATGAATCTCTCCTTTTCTAAGAGATAATCCAAATTCATATTCTCTGTTTGAGTTGCAACTTCAGTCTCTCTGTCTGTTTTTGTCTCCATCTCTGTCTCTTTGTCTCTGTCTTTGTCTCTGTATGTGAGTGTGTCTCTCTCTTACATACATACACACACACACATACACACACACACACACACACACACACACACACACTTACCCAACCTCCTTCTAAGAATGAAAATCTCTCCCATCCCTTAAAATTCTTCCCAGAAATTCATTTAAGATTAAGGGCAAACCTATACGAACTTTGTGAAGCCTCATAATTTCCTTGCCTCTGACTCAATTGTAATGACAGTGACTCTGCTGGGAGGAAAAAATCTGAGTTCTTCCCAGGAAGAAAAATTTTTCAATTCATGCATACTTTCTAATGGTGTGTGCATGTCCATAACTGCACAACAAATAAACAGAAACAGAAAAAAATCTAGCCATAGCAACATTAGTATGCCTAATAATAACAAATATGCATAAGCAATAGTTTATATACAGATATACAAAAACCAAAACAATGCATAGCTCCCAGACAAATGTTACTACACTAACTATGAAGTGGGCAGAAGAGGGGTCCTGAGCTATTGATTTCATTTCAGCCCAGAGATTAACAGAGCCAACAAAGTGTCAAGGTCTTTATCCAGGTCCAAAAATACATCTATGCTCTGTAACCCTTTTAATGGAACCTTAAAAATATAATAATGATGATAAATATAAAGTCACACTTATGTTTAAAAAAATCGGCTTTAAAAGTACAACATGGAGGAGAAATGCTTAGGAGACAAATTGTCTGAAAAGAATAAAGGATTTTTAAGGGACTATCATCTCAAAGCGTGTCAGTTCAATGTAACAGGTAAGCCAAAAGAATCTAGTGAAATCTTGGGCTATGTTAAGAGAAGTATAACTTCCTCATTGGACCACACCTGGAATATTGTGTTTGATTCTGGGCATCTCAGTTTACGAAGGACAAGACCAAGCAGGGGAGGACAAGGAGGACATGGAAGGCCTCAAATTCTTGTCCAAGGGTCTTGTTGAAGTAACTGGGGATGTTCAATGTGGAGAAGAGAAGACTCAGGGAGTACATGATAGCTATCTTCAAGGGTCTGAAGGGACTGGCATGTAGAAAATGTATTGTGTTTGTTCTATTTGGCCCCAGCAGGGCAGAACCAGGAGCAATGCATACAATGATGAAAAAATTAAATCAGATGTGAAGAAAAATTTCCTATAGCTACCCCAAAGTGGAATGGCCTGCCCCTGGAATGAATTTTCCCTTGGTGTAGATCTTTAAGTAGAAGCTGGGTGAGTGCTAGTTGGGTACGTTAAACTGGGAATTTCTTTCTAGATATGGGTTAGGCAAGTTGGCCTCTGTGAGAACTCAGATATCAAATTCTGTGATTCTATGATTAGTTGCAGAGATAGAAACAATAAATTATGTTTTTAAAAAACTTGTCAGAAAGCAGTACCTCCTAAGATTTTGGAAGAGAGCCAAAATACAAACGAACAAAAAACCCTTTACAGTTAAACATTAGAATTTCTCACCACAAATGCTGAAATTTCATCGAGATCTGATGGAACCACAGCAGAAATTCAGTACTGATCAGGATTCCCAAGAAATAGAATTGTGTGTCCTTGATTTCCCACTTAAGGAAAACCATTAACTGGGAGTTAGCACGTTATACTATAAGGAACACCAAGTTTAGAGTCAAAAAGATCTGGGTTCCAAAACTGGCTCTGTTACTTATTAGTTGTATGACCTTGGAAAAGTCACTTAAATTGCTGGGCTCTAGTTCTTCATGTGTTAAATGAGAGAGCAGTGCTGTCCAACTCTATCTATTTTCATATAATTGTCCCCCCACACACACCCCATTTGTTTAATGTGCAAGAGGTTTGCTTTTGTTTTTTTTCATTTTTGTAGCTCTACCTTAGCTCTTTTCTGTTCTAATAGACAGGAATTCTTTCCTCCATACCTTTGATTGTTGTTGTTGGGTAGTTTCAATCATGTCTGACTCTTTGTGATTGCTTTTCTGGGGGTCTTCTTGGCGAAGATATCGGAGTGGTTTGCCATTTTCTTCTCCAGGTCATTTTACAGGTGAGAAACAGAGGCAGATAAGGTTTGCTTAGGGTCACACAGCTAATAAGTGCCTGAGGCCAGATTTAAACTCAGGAAGATAAGTCTTCCTGATTCCCAACCCTGTCCTTTATCTACTGAGCCATCTAGATACACGTTCCTCCATATATAGGACAATCTAAACTTTTTAAAGTGTCAAAATGCCCCTTCTAGCCTTGACTGGCCAGCGTTTTGCTGAGTGGTCCTGGGTGATGAGTGAATGAAGATACAAAATCACCTTACCCATTATAAGTATCCTGATCTAGGCCACATTTCACATTCCATTCAACCATTCACCAGGATGTAAGGGCTTCCCCAGTGTAGACATATTGTCACCCCTCCTGCCACTGCTTGTACCATCCCCTTCCCCAGCTTCTCACCCCTGCCCCACTTCCTCAAGGTTCCTGATAAGTCCTCATGCCTCTCCCCTCTCCAATCCATCCTTCACACAGCTGCCAAAATGATTTTCTTAGAAGCCTAGATCTAAATATATCACTGCCTGGTTAATAAACTTCAAGGTCTGACTTGTAGGATCAAATACACACTTGATTTCCAGAATACATATCTACTCCTCTGTCTGACATTTAAAGAGGTTAACAACCTGACATTAGGCTGCCTTTCCAGATGTGTTATACACTGCCTCCCTTCACACATTCTATTGTTACAGTCAAATTGGCCTTTTTTGCTATTATTCACATGTGACCCTACGTCTCCTAACTCAATACTCAGCCCCATCTATTCCCCATGCTTGGAATGCACTCTCTCCTTACTTTCAATTCATAGAATCTGTAATGTCCTTCAAAATTCAGGAATCATGAAGCCTTTCCAGACCTCCTCATTTTTTTGGTGCCTTCCCTTCTTGAGGGAAGAGATCATTTCATTTTTAGTTTTTTGTGTCCTTGGCACCTAACATGTTTTCTGGAACACAGCAGGCATTTAATAAATGCTTGTTGATTGTTAGCTCTGGGAACAAGAATCATAGCCACGTTACCACTGCTATTAAAAGGAAATGTTGTGGCACTCTACTGCTTTGTATATCCACTCACATTTTCTGTCTGCCTAAACCTAAATTACTTTCCTTAGGTGGTATGGCAGATAGAGCATGGGGCCTGGAGTCAGGAGGATCTGATTTCAAATATAGCCTCAGACACTGTTTGATCCTGGACAAGTCACTTAACCTGTCTCAGTTTTCTCAACTATGAAATGGAGATAATAATAGCACTTATCTCTCAGGGTTGTTGTGAAAACCAAATGAAATAATATTTGTAAAATGCTTAGCACACAAAGTGCTGGGCATGCAACAGGCACTTAATAAATGCTTTTTTCCTTCCTTCCTTCCTTCCTTCCTTCCTTCCTTCCTTCCTTCCTTCCTTCCTTCCTTCACTACCACCGGGTCATTCAGTCATTAAAGTGCTTTCTACATGCTAGATCCTGTATAAGTGTTAGGGATACAAAATATGGCAAAAACAGTCCATTTGCTCACAGAGTTTACATTACCATGGGGCAAACAACTTGTAAGTAACTACACAATGTAATATGTATACTCAGCAGATGAAATGCAATCTTGAGGGGCAGGGGGAGTCACTGGCAGCTGGGAGGCCTGGGGAAAGTCCTCTGCAGAAGGTGAGATTTGAGCTGATTATTGAAGCAAGCCAGGGCCACTAAGAGGCAGAGGTGAGGAGTCAGCATTCTAGGCATGGAGGACAGGCAGGGCAAAGGCGAAAGACGGGAGATGGAGTTTCATGTTTGAGGAAAAATAGTTAGGCCCATGTAGGTGAATCATGGAGCATGTGGAGGAGAATAAGATGTACGAAAACTGAAAAGATGGATTGGGCCAGTTACGAAGCTCTTTAAAGGCCCAACTGCAATGCTGGGGGTAATAGGCAATATCTTGGAGCTCAGTGAGTGGGAGGGTCACGTGCCAAGACCTACACTTTAGAAAACTCCTTGGCCACTGAATAGAGGATGGATTAGATGGGGAGAGACTTGAGGCAGTTAGAAGTTTATTTCAATAGTCCAGGAAGGAGGTTACCCTACCTTTAGTAGGGTAATGGTTGTGAGAATGGATAGAGGTAGAAATGATAAGATTTGGTAAGGCACTGGATGCATAGGAATGGAAGGATAACATCAAGGTATGAGCCTGGGCAACTGGGAAGATGGGAATGCCCTTGACTTTAACAATGAGGTTTGGAGGAGCAGAATATGGTTTGAGGGGAAAGGTAAGATACACTCTGAACAAGTTGCATTTTTATGCCTACAGGACAAATAGCTTGAGATATTGAAAAGGCAGTTGGTGATCTGTCACTGCAGTCCATGTTGCATCCACCATCAGAGCTGTCAAATATTGTCCTTATCTGGCATTTATATCCCCTGCACTAGCACAGTGTAGGGGACTGTTAAATGTTTATTCATTCATTGACTGATCAATTGATCTACCTATGTGTGGATAGAAGGCAGCCACCTAAAGCTGTGTAGTAGGGCAATGTTAGTCTCGGGACTTCATGGTGTTTTGAGGGCAGAAGGTTTGGGGGTAGTGTTAGTCCTATGTTAGCCCAAACTCCAAATTTTCAAAACCCTGGTTTGTTGCAGCCAGAGACTGCTGCTTCATCCAAATTGACTTTCTTTGCTCAGAGACTGGAACATATTTGATTTTTTTACCCTTTCTTATTGGCATGAGAGGAAGCATGATATAGTGGATAGAGAGCTGGCCTCAGAGGAAAGAACATCTGTCTAGATCCTGTCTCTGACATATACTGGCTATCTGACCTTGGGCAAGAGCCCTATCAATGCACTTGGCAACTCTTTAAGTTGGAGGGAAGGTGTTGACCTGCCTTGGTGAAAGAGGTTCCATGAAACTGCAGGTCCATTCTCTATTCTTTAGGACATCCAGCATACACAAGAGACTCCCATTTACCCCTTTTCCTGAAGGGGCTCAAAATGAATGCCTTCTGTGATCTGACTAATGTTCCTGCCAAGAACCTAACTCCTAAAGCAAAGATGACTGGGAGGAAAGCAAATGGAATGAATGTGTATATCACTATGTTCAGGAGCAGGTGGGGGTTGTTTGCAAAGAACTGGTCTTTGACATGGTCCATTCATGTTTCCTTACCATAGGATGCTAGAAAGCCAAGGTTCTGACACTGAATCTCAGCAAGGTGCTCTTCTTACTACTAGCATCCATTGTGTTACATAGAAAGTAGGTGTTATGGATTCATTCACAATGGTGTTAGAAAATGCTTTCCTCTAGGACAGAGGTTTTCAACCTGTGGGTCGCAACCCCTTTGGGGGTTGAACAACCCTTTCACAGGGGTCGCCTAAGACCATCAGAAAACATATTTCCATGGTCTTAGGAACCAAGACACTGCTCCTCTATCCATCTCCAGGAGGGTCCACCCACATGCAGATACACCCACATATGAGTATTAAAGGGTCGTGGCATTAGGAAGGTTGAGAATCACTGCTCTAGGAGGTTCTTTGCATTTTCCTCAACTATAAAATGAGGGTGTTGGATTAGATGACTCCCAAGGTCCTTTGTGGTTCTGAATCTAGGATCTAGGCTACATGCAAATATTCATTGGTAGACTAGAGCCTGGGGCCCTTTATTGCTGAAAGTTCATTCCCAGTCACTATGGTCACCCTACAACAACCTTGGGTGATTGCTTATTAAGATTTATCTGCTTTTGTGGAAAGTAGATTTTGGCTTTTTAAAATTCATAATGATGGAAACTATCAAGCCAAATACTCACAGGGAAAGCCTCTGTATTAAGGTATTCATCTTGAAGTTTTCCAAAGTCTCTCTCAGTTTCCCAACTTGGGCAATATGGCTAGGTCCAGTCAGGCAGGTAACTGCTTTCAGAATGAGACTCAGGACAAATTGAGAAATCAGATGTGACTGTGTCGGCCAATATTAGGGATGTTAGGAGCTCAGACCTATTTCATTTTCAAGAATCCCCAGACATATTCATGGATGCTTGAGTTCCCCCTTTAGTGAAGGTGATCTGAGTACTATCACAAACTTCAGACATTTCACTATTACTACCTGTTAGCCAGTGTTCCGTTTTAAATATTCTCAAACATCTCTTGGGAGGAGTTAGAGCCAATGTCTGAATGTGAATCCCATTGCCTTCTTTGTTGAGTACAGAGTAGTAATGCAAGTGCATAGTAAGTTTCCACTTCCCTTCAGATCTTGAGAAATTCCATCTCAAAGTCTAGTTTTGGTAAATGAGGAAGCTTCTCAGAGAAATGAAAAGAAAACACCATTCCCAGATCTTTCTACCAAGGATATTTAGAAAGAAGAGAATTTCTGAAGTAGAAACTCCTTCAATTAATATAATGGGAACTTCCCTGAAGCTTAAAATCTTACATGAGGCACAGAGAGATTAAATTATTTGCCCAAGGATACACAACCAGTAGGAGTCAGAGTTGCGATTCAAGCCTGATCTTCCTAACTATGAAGCTTCCTAAGTTCATCCATTACTTCCCACTGCTTCTCACATGATAGCATCTTGCAGCATTTTCACTTCTGGGGAAAAATTGGCTTGTAAGTAGAAAATTTTGTACTTCTAATATATTTGCATAACTTTATGGTTTATGAAATTAATTTGCATATATTACCTTTTTCAGTCCGCACAATAATCCTATGAGGTAGGCACTAAAATTGTCAAGGTTCAAAATTGTCAAGACACCAAATAATTTGCCTAAAGTCATAAAACTAGTCAGTGGTCTTTCTATTATATCAGGCTAGTTCTCTCATATTTGTGTGATCTTGGACAAACTGGTGGACCTCTGGGTCTCTGTTTCTTCATCGGTAAAACTAAAAGAGATTACAACATACTATCTCCCATGCACTTCTCCTCCCTCACCTGTGCCTCTTAGAATGAGGAGTAGATCACATGATAAAATTCTCTCTGCCCTTCACTCCTTCCTCACATCTGACCCTTAGAATCCCTAGCTTCATTCATAGCTCTGCCCAAGTTTTACCACAGAGACCTATTTTGATTTCCAAGTTGCTAGTACTCATCTCTTCTGCCTCCTCACCAAATTTACTCTGTATATGTTTTACATATATATATATGTGTGTGTGTGTGTGTGTGTGTGTGTGTGTGTATGTATATATGTGTGTGTGTGTGTGTGTGTGTGTGTGTGTGTGTGTGTGTGTGTATATATATATATATATATATATATATATCCTGGCTGTGTATAATGGTAATTAATTTAAATGTGAAGACCCCTTTATGTTATGTCAAGTAAGCAGGTACTTAGCCCTCAGTCAAGCCTCTGTGAAAGAAGCAGAGGGTATGAACTCTGTCTCCTGTTGCTGACATAACAGGAAGGGTTTCGCTGAAACAGGAAGCCAATGCATTATGTGTATATAAGAAGAGCCCCAGAGAGATACAGTCAGAATGAGAATTTTTCTCCTGGAAGCCTCCTAGTGGAGGAGAGAGAGAGTTTCTTTCAGTGAGCATTTGGAAGCTGACTGAGAACTGAGAGAGGATTTCCTTGAGACCAGAATCTGGTGAAGGCAGAATTTGCTGCTGAGAAGGCCACCTGGAAGGCTGAGATTTCTTCTGGGTCCTAAGGCTAGCCAAACTGCTTGAAGACTGAAGAAGTATGATCAGGATAAGACTTTGTTTGTGGCTTGGTTGATCCTTGAGTTCCTGGGAACAGAAGTTGTGAAGGTTTTGAGATGTGCTAGACCCTGTGAACTTCAGTGTGTAGCAGGAATTGCCTGGAGGACTGGGCAAGGACCTGGAAGCTATCTGCCTCTGAATCCAGGTGACTGTTTGGTGGATTCAGGTAGGAGATGGGACAATGGAAGGGGATCCAGGGAATCTGAGAGACCACCCCAAGTCAAGATGAAGAAAAGGCCTCTCCTCAGATATTGAATGTAGTGATGAAATTGAAGTTTACTAGAGAACTAGGGGTGGAAGGTTTGTGTAATTTTCTAATGATTGTATTTAGTGATCAACAATACTTAGTGACTGATTGCTAGATAAGTGACTGATTAAGTTAACCTATAATTGCCCCATGAGTGGAAGACTGACTTGTATTGTGAAATAATTGAATGATTAAGTAAGGAGGCAAACCTCCTTAGGGATACCAGATGATTGTTCTTTTGTACTTTGTTCTAAATACTGTGACCACTTTGGTGAAAACTATGTGGCATTCTAATGTTAAGCTGTTGTGAACACTATATTGTGATTTTCTGTGATAAGATATAATGTTATGAATATTATATTGTGATTTGTTGTGAATGTTTGCCTTGATTTGTTCTTGAATAAACGCTGTGTTTATATATAAATGTTCACTATGCTGTGTGATCAGAATCTTAAAAGCTGTTCACAGTAGCATTCTTTTGGGAAGCTGCTCATGCATGGCATTACACTGTGTGACATTGGGTAAAACACTTAACCTCTCTGTGCCTCTGGAAACTTTCTGAGAGTATAAACTGCAAAGCAGTTACTTATCTGCAGTGGTAGAATTTCTCTCATTGGGACTTTACTTATACCAATGAAATCACAAGTCTCATTAAAATAAAAGAAAGAAAGGCAGGAAGGAAGGCAGGAAGGAAGAAAGAAAGAAAGAAAGAAAGAAGAAAGGAAGCAAAGAAGGAAGGAAGGAAGAGAGGAAGGAAGGGAGGGAGGGAGGAAGGAAGGAAGGAAGGAAAAACTGTTGTGTATTTACCAGCCTGTACATATATCATTTTCCTTCCATAAAGTCCAAAGAAGAGGGTCTATTTTCACTTTTATTTCCAAATCACTAGCACTTAGCACAGTACCTTATATATGTAATTAAGACTTGACCTCTGTTTCTATACTAGGAGTAAAATCCAGGGTGGCACCCATTACTTTCTTCCCTCTAGAGATGGTGATTGAAAGCTTAACACTTGTGAAGACTTCACACATTGAAAATCATTGTTTGACTAAGAAAGGATGGAAGACTCCTTTGCTCTCCAACTACAGTGAAAGATTCAACTTAAGAAAGTCATAGCAGAATAATATAAGGGAAGTAAAAGTATAAGAGAGGAAAAAGTCTTTATCATCCAAATCCTGCTTACCTGTGGATTCCTATTTCAGCTCTAGAAAGCATAGCTCTTTAAATCAAGTTTATTATTAATTTAGATTGGAACTGGTAACTAGAAACTTAGAAGTGAAAAGGCCCACATTAAATTTCCCAGAAACCTAGATCTATATAATTAGGAATTTTGGGGCTCAAAGTAAATACCACAAACCACTTGTGAGTCAATTGATATGAAGTGTATCCTCAGAAACAGTGCTCTCAAGCTACTTCTGGGTAGATTATGGACAAGAAAGCATAGAGTGCAGGGTGGCTATGTGGTACAGTGACTAGAGCACCAGCCCGGGAATCAGGAGGACTTGAGTTTAAATCTGATCTCAGATACTTAATACTTACTAGCCGTGTGACCTTGGGCAAGTCACTTAACCCCAATTGCCTTGTCTTCCCCCCTCCAAAAAAGAAAAAAAAAGACCATAGAGTGGCAGAGGAGTCCATCCTAGTCTGCTATCTGGAAGTTTCCTGTTCTTACTAAGTTGGTGCTCTGTTGTTTCTATGCTGCTGTAGGATTATGAGTTTAAATTTGAGAACCTCTAAACTTACTTCCCTGGTACAAATCCCTGACCTTTTACCATAGTTATAATTCCAGCAAGAGAATAACTTGGACCTTATCCCTTTCCCAGGTTTTCCCCATGTCACAGGTATAGGAAAAAAAACCAAAAACCAAAGACCAAGAAAAGGCTCTGATACTGAATTGTTAGGGTTTTCTTACCCTGATATTTTGTGGTAGGTTTCTTTATTTTTTTTAATATAAAGTGACAGAAATAATTTGCCATTAGAAAAGAGAAAGAATCTTTAACTATTTACAACTTTTATACATCACAATTTTTTCGTATTTTGTGTTGTGTTTATGTATTTATTTTTATTGTTTCGTTGTTGTTGTTGTCGTTGTTCCTGCATCATTTGAACAAGTCCAAACTGGAAATCTATACAACTCACAAAAAAAAAAAACCTTCACCCTAAACCCCCACCCCTACCCATTGAGAAATAAGATAAATCAAAGGGAAAAAAAAACAACATTTCTTTTTTTAAAGGTAATTAATTTGCTTATATATATATATATATGTACACATATTTTTTTTAGTTTTTTCAAGTTCAAACACCAAAATTCAAGAGAAGAAAAGAAAAATTCACCCAACCGTCCTCCCTCCCTTGTCTTCCCCTCCCCCGCCCCTACTCCAGAATCTCAGTGAATCCCTGCATATTCAAAATCTGAAATACTTATTTACAGAAAAAAAAAAAAGAACAGAGGGAGAAGAGGTGGATGGGCAGGGCATCAGAGAGCCAGGAAGAGAGGAAGAAAAGCCTGGGGGAGGGGGTATTTGTGAGAATTGGGCCTCCTCATAAAGTCCAGACAAGCCTGAGTTCAACTGTGCTTTCCCCAGGAAAACACCATGCTGGGAAAGTTATGACTTGGTTCCCCTCTCCATTTTGCTCTGGAACGGGTGAGGCTCTGAGTTGGCAACCCAACCCCACAGTGGATGTATATTTTGAGGTTCCCCTCATCACCCCCACATACTTACACACACTCATGCGAACACATACACACACACATACATGCGTCAGTCATTGTGGCTAAGTATGATTATGAAGCCAACACTGGCTCCTTTTAAGTTGAGGAAAAGAGACTCGCCCTTAGGGGTGGGAATAAATTGCCCTACCTTGTCTCTTTTCTGCTTGCCAATGTAATGTGCAGTGTAGCTCCCCTGAAATGTTTCCCCAGGCATTAGAGTCACTTCCCAGCACTAATGCCAGGGCATCATTTGGTACCAAAGATCCTGCCATAATGCGTTCTTTCCTTTCAACATTTATTGTCTACTTCTCCAATGTTCCCCTGGAACAACTGGTCACACCCAATTAACCAGGTATTCAGAATACCCTGAGTTAGGACAATGTTGAAGCAGGGTGAAATAAAGGCCTGCACTGCCTTTTACTCAACCTTGGAGGCTGGACAGCTCCTGACTGCCTTGATGCAGAAAACAATCACAACAAAACTACCATTGATTATTCTCTTTAGACATCCCTATTATAGGGTTCCATTAATTTTAGTGCAGGACACAGAATGACCCCTTTAGATATCTTATCTCACCATGTAGTCTTCTAACCTAGGAATGAAAGCTCATGGTGTATAATATGAACCAAAGCAAAGTGAGCAAAGAGTGTCTAATTTTGCTGAGAATGACGTGGCATAACATCAAGCTATATATCCATAGTTTGCTCCTTTACTTGATAGTGGTGATGGGTAAAACTTCACAAGGACTTTAAACTTGGAATTTGGAGAAATACCCCCATCAGCTATGGCAAAGTCACATCTGGCCTCTATTTTCTAGCAATGATTTGGAGGTTAAAGAAATATTTATGTCTGATACAGCATATGATGTGATTCCAAAGTAGTTAGTTTGTGGGTCCTCTGAATTCACATACCCCACACAACATACACACACACACATACATATATATAGCATATCTATGTATGTATATCTGTATATTTCACTTTCTTATCAATTCTTCTGACCTGTCAGACCAGCACAAAGCACTCCCAAAATTTCAAATTGCCATCTTGTTAACTTTTTCCTCTATATATTGCTCACTAAATAGTACTTTAAAAATTAACAAACAAGCCACTGAACCCAGTCTTTCATCCTCCAAGCTTCTCCCCAGGTTTCTAAGAGGTCTCCAATAATTTTCCCTCATCTTCTTGCCCTTGTCCTTATTCTATGTCACAAAATCAGACATTAAATGAAAATGAACTAAGGCAGAGAATACTCCCTTTCCTTTTTTTAGACAGACAATGGTAAGGAAAACTGTTTTTCCTTCCTGTTGACTTGACAGGGATCTTTTTCTGATAGAGGAGAAGGAAGTTAAAGAAACAATTATACTGTATAGATGAAGAGATTTCTTTGCTTCCCTAGAAGGTACTAAGTTAGTTTGGAGGATTAACAATAGAAAATATGGATTCTGAAAATGTTTTCTTTGCAGAGGAAATAGTCAAATTGCTGTTTCTTCAATCAAATTTGCTAACCTATACAAAAATTTATCTTTTGGTTCTTTCTCAGATAGTAACAGCCTTTTTCTTTCTTAAGCAAGGGTTTAAACAATTCACATATCTCTCCAAAATCTGATCAGAACAATGCCTGATTACTTAAACAGGATTTTATTCATCTCTTGGGTAAATGTCAGGCTAACCTTAGAAGGGTAAAGTCTCAAGAAATGCAAAGCTTTCAAAAGGCTCCAAATATCTGGATACTTAACAAAAATTACCTTTTAATCTTAACCTCGAACCGACAGCTTCAACTTTCTTTGGGCTCCCTTTTAATTTTAGAATAATTGGTGAGTTTATTTGGTAATTTAAAAAAAAATCTGTGTTCTAGATATTGGATCACATCACATCATTCCAACCTAGAAAAGACCTCAGACATCATCTACTCCAACACGCTCATTTTAGAGAGCAGGAAACTAAAGCTGAAGGGTAAATGACTTGCTCAAGGTGACAAAAGGTCATAACTGATGGACTTTGGATTTGACACCATATCTTTTCACTCTAACCAGAATATTCAGTCTATTACATTACAGCTTACCTCCACATTTCCGAGAGATGATTACCCAGCATCTTCCCTATTCTGTTATTCCCCAAAATCAATTCCTGTAGACAAATGCTTTCTATATCTTAATAAGCACTCTGCCTACCTCTCTAGAAGAAAAGAATTTTTCAACATGACTTTAAAAAATTTCTATAGCTCTTCTATTCTCATTTCTGAATCAATAAACTCCATGTTGATTACGTGTACATCCAGGTATTAAATCAATTTATGTATTATGTATTTATGATTTGATCCATCAATTTCTTTCTTAGAGGAAAGAGTAATAGAATTGAAAAGCTTGTTCTTACTAAAGTGGAATGAATTACTTTCTGATCAAAGGAAAACTATTATGATCCCCTCCAAAACTCTGCATTTAGACTCAGAAAAAAATTAGCTAGCTTCATTCCCCTATTTTCTGTCCTTAGTTATCTCAGTTTTCCAATTCAAATAAAAAATAATGTATCAGTACAAGGAAGATTGTGAAATCAGAATATTCCTGGCTTACAGAAGAAAACCCTGGAAATCTTTTAGAAGTGGTCTTTTCAAAATTCGTAGGCCAACTCTGATGATTCAAGGAACAACACTGAATTGTTGTTGGATCTCTGAAGAAAGCCTCTGACATTTTTTAAGTTAGTTCATCACCATTTCTGAAAAATGAGTGCAACCTCTCTGGTCAAGAAAGCTACTAGAGCTGTTTTCGAACATACCAACTAAATGGCAAACCAATATTTGGGTCAGGGAACAAGTCTGAGGATCTGAGTGTATATGCCAGTCTTAAGCTCCAAAAGATTACACCTTCCTCTCCCTCCCAGAATTTTGCTCCTGCTCAAGAGAGGCTTCAGACCAAAGTCTCCTGACTGACTAGTACCATTAAATCATATTTTCATCCTTATACAAAGACAAATACAAGTAGGCAGACAATATCAAAAGTGGGGAAAAACAAAACAAAACTCACTAATGTTTTAAGGACAAACATTACCTCCTATGGCTACTGAGTAGGATTTGTGATAACCTTAAACACAAAGTCTCCCTGGCCATCTGGGAAGTGGTAGCCTGTTACCCTGAGTTACCAACTGGGAAATGATTTTCCCTCAGGACACACAGACTTCCAGGGTCCTGTGTGAGGGAGATAAATGTCCTGGAAAAATGACCAACACAAATCCTTCTGTGTGTACATAACACATGTACCTTCAGCAAGTCACACTCACAGGGAGAAGATTACTTAAAATTCCAGAGCACATCCCTCTCTAGTAATGGAACCGCAAACCGCAGCTGATGGGCACTCACTTATCTAGCACTTGACCTTGAGGAGGAGTATTTGGTAACAAGGCTTTGCTCACTCCCCTCTATTTCCCTCCCAACCTGAAACAACAGAGAAGGCAAAGGAAAATTGCTGCCAAGAATATCTTTATTTTCTTTGACCTTCTAGCTCCAATGAGAAGGCAGCCCAAAACATTACCCCACATTATTCCTGCATAGGCAGAGGAAGGAGGAGGGCAATCCAGGTACTAAGGAAGTTAAGAAGCTCGGAAAGTCCATGTAAAGGACCTGAAAAGATGCTCCCTGCACCCCACCTCTGCCCCAGTAAGATACTCCCTTCGTTGGATAAAACAGAGAGATGGCCTATTTGTTATGGCTATCATGCATCAATCCAGAGCATAGAACATCAGCAAGGGCTGGAACCATGGCAGGGATGAGATCCAAAGTGTAAAAGGACCCCAGATATCTCTTGAGACTTTAGTGTTTCAAAAGACAATGGGTAAAATGGGGAGTACTCTGACTTTATTCATCATCATCATAAATGGTTCTACTTTGTGAGACAGTCCTTTGCATTGTAATGAACTACTCAGATGCCCTTCCTCTGGGAAAGCCAAACAAAAATAGTCAATGACCTTAGTCCCAATTGATTGCTAGGGAACAGTGATATATGTGTGTTTGTGTGTGTGTGCATATATACATATATATATATGTATATGTATGCACATATGCATTTATACATATACATATAAGGTATGGAAGCCTTGGAATTCCAATTGACTATGGGGAGACTGCGTCTTAAACAAGTCCAAGGGAGGCAAATGGAATTCTTTATGGAATGAAGCACATTTCAGACACAACTGATCAAGAGCCAAAGCCAATATAGATCAAAAGGACCAGAATGCTTGGTCATAGTAGTGACAAGGGTCTATCTCCTCAAATCAGCCCCAAAGACTCTATACTTTAGATCCATACTAGTTTTTCCTTGGGAAGAAAGAATCTACAGATAAATTGTTTTTCTCCCCCACAATTGACAATTTTGGAATAATAGAAAACATAAATATCACCTTCACAGGGTTGAGACTACAGAGGAAGGTGCCTATTCCATTGTAAAAATATTTATAGGAAAACATGGACAAAAGTCAGGATCTGAAGAAATGGCAGGGTTGCAGTGTGCACTACTGCTCTCAGGGCCACTAACATTGAAAGGGACATATAATTTTTCAAATAAAAAGGAGATCAGGATATCAGGAAAATATCACAGGAAAACTCCAGTTTCATTAAGAAGAAATGTGGATTTTCTTGCTAACAGCTATTTCCCCCCTGAACTCATCACCTGAGCTTTTTGCCAGCAACCACTTTCATGGTGAAGATCAATTTTCCTTTAATTTTCTTCATTTCAAGTAGAATGCTTACCACTGAGCATTCCAGCATGATAACTTATTCTTTCCTTTCAATAAAAAAAAAAACCCAAAAACCAAAAAAACCTGACTCTTCTGAGCATGGCCACAGACTCCAAGGATCACATTATCACTGTGCTCATCTGAAAAAAGAATCTGAGCTCCCCACCCCTTAGCCTCCTGCATCCAGCACCATTGAAGTGGTCTATGACAGAGACAGTTGAGGAGAATGAAGTGGAAAGATCATAAGCTGTCAAAGCCCTTTCATATGGACAGATTGTATGCATATGCAGTGGCACTTACATGAAAGGGGGAATGAGTAAAGCTGCCATGGAGACAATGTAATATAGCTCTAGCTTCTTCTCTTTTGGATCCCTATGAGGCTACCAAAATTGAATGCGGTCCATAGGAGGCAGGTAGTGTAGTGCATCCAAAAGGCAAATAATAGAAGAAAAGTAAGTTTATTTGTAATCAGCTTGATTTTTCCCCTTTGAGCTCATGGAAGATATTAGCAAAACAGTCCCAAATGTGCCAATGGAATAAGAGTCTTCTCTTACCCTCCTTTCCTTCAGAACCATGTTCATTCCTGACTCTAAGGGAGAATATCAGCTAATGGTCAGGGGCTTTAAAGTCTCAATCAATCACTTAACCAACAAGCATTTCTTAAGCACCTACTGTGTGCCGAGCCTTGTGCTAGGCATGGGGATAAAAAGGAAAAACATGAGATGGTCTTTCTTGTTAAATAAGTTCCTTATGTTTAGACAGGGAGAGACTGTTTTTCTTCCCATCTCAATGGGAAGGATGGTCCTGAAGAAATAAATTGAAGAAACATGTCTACAACCATCTTAAGATACTTAAATCTCATCATCATTACCAGAGAGCACATACTCTGTATACTTAGCTGACTATTAATGAGAACAACCAATAGATACCATCCCCTGGGGTAAAGGAAAGTTATTAGCTGCTAAGCATGGAAAGACATACCAGTGAGTGGGTGAATACAAGGAGAGGTTGGGGACAGAAAACCCAGGGCCAAGGAGGCTGAAGGATTAGGTTGGGAAACGTGAAAATGTATCGTGTCCCTGGAGGAGTACTTACTCATCTTCTGAAACATTTAAACTTCACTTAGGGCTGCTAAGCTTCAAGAAGTATCCTTACTTCCTATGCATCTTAGAATGTCACACACTCAGTTCTAGATAGGGTTTTTATGTATATTATTTAACTTTCATCACTTCATTCATCAGAATGCTTCTTCTTTTCTTTATACATGCTTAAGTTATTCTTTGAAGCATTGATCAGATTTACTGTTTTTGAGCTTGCAGCAAAAGAAATGGAAGCAATTGGAACAATTCCCATCTTGGATGGGATACCCCTTCTTTCCCACTGTTGCTTTTATCATCAACTAACACTGAGGTATAAATCAATTGCTGAATAGCATTATATACATTCCTTCTATACACAGATGTTGTCCCCCTTTGCACCCTGCCCCCTCCCCCTCAAGCCATCTCACACATACATCCACTGGAATAAATCCTCTGCCCCAGTTTCATTCTTGATTTTCTTTTTATTTTGGTGGTTTACATGCTACATAAAAATTGACTTAATGTTAAAAATTTATTCACAATGTTTCCCACCCCACAAAAGTTCAAAAGTCTTTGTTAGGTTTTATTTTCAACTTAAAAAAATTGCAGGAACTTCATCACTTTCTGGTTACTAAAGCTTCCTATTTACTTCTACTACCAATGTCCTCTCTCTGGCCAGCTTTTGCATACACCTACAAAAATGCATGCATATGTACTTTAGAAATATTTTAATCTTCCTTTTCTGAGCAACATTGATGGTCGACATCTGCATCTTTGTATTTCAGGAGGGAAGAGATATGTTTTGCAAAGAAAAATGATCAATTTGCTTAAGAATCACTTAATTCAACCCCTTTGTCCTCTCTTCAATTAGAGTGATAGCAAAAGTTAGACACTGGCAATCAAAGCCCTAATTTAAGTTCACCTAAGGACCTTTTTAAAGAGAATTCTTTTAAGAGAATCTGCTACTAAAACATAATTGAAAACTGCAGTGATGATTCCAGCGGCGCCCCATGTGCCATTTGGGACCAACTTTTGCTCTTCTCTGAATGATTTGAAACTTCGAGTTATATAAAGCATGGTTGTTTCTAAGGTACTATGCCACAGGAAAATTTACTATACTAAAAATAAGTCAGATGTAGTTTGGAAATATTAAGTGTTATATAGAGGCTAAAATATTATGCTCCCCAAGCTTCTACTGTACTATTTTGTTTATTGGAAGGGGGTGAATTATAGCTGTTCACACTGTATGGTATATCTTTAGGCTCATTCAATCAAAAATAGAGAATGGGTCCTAACAAGAACACAAGGGATGATGTTGGGGAATGTGGCTATGGAATTTACATTTTCCAGAAAGCAGGATTGACATCCAATTCATTTCTGAATCAGAAAGATTTCTTTTTTAATGTTCAGTGGGAAGCTTATTGCTATTACTTATGTTAACCTAAGTACCTACCTTAATGATTCTGTTCCCTTCATGTTCCCTGCCTACTTCCAGTCTTGATGAAACCCTTGCTTCTGACCTTGAGAGAGGTAGAAAGGAACAATCATTGATTTGCTAAAAGTCGGTGATTTTTCTTGTCTCCCTTGCTACCCCTTTTACCTCCCTCCATTGTCTTTAGTCCATTGCTTATGCAAAAAAATAATTTATGAAGAATTGTGGAAATCCCTCTACCAGTCTTGTTTCCAAGAAATGACTGTGTAGAAGTGAACTCATATGTATGTAGGCAACAGAACTCTTTGTTCCTAGGAGGTCCTTAAAGCCATCACTACATCTATATCCTCTTAGAACTAATCCATTTGTAAGACATCAAAAGATTCTTTAGGTTTCAAAATGTGAACAAGAAGAAGGCTACAAAGCTCACATTAGAACATCCAGATAATGTTTCCTTCCCTTAAATTTCAGATGTTGTTCAGACATCAAGCTTTCAGATCTCTGCTTACAGGGAAAACACAGAGCATTAGTTGAAGAGGCCATAATATGTTTATAATGGATTCCAAATGACCAAATTTCACGTGCCAAGAACATATTCTTATCCCTTCAGAAAGTAATGGATATGGGCAATTTGGAAACTATTATATAGATGAGGAGGGAAAAGAAAATTGAGGGGAAAGAAAATTAAGTTCAACCATGCCCTTCTGGTCAGTATATGGAAACATTTAAGTTACTAAAACTAAGCTTACATATAGTGCACGGTCCCAGCCTGTAGGATACAAATGGTCCTTTGGTCATAGCCAAAGGGGCCTTTAGAATAGCCCTTAGTATTTTTTTAAAAAGCAAATAAAATCTCTTTAATACTATGCTACAATCAAAACATGAGATTGGAAAGTATAGTTAACTCCACAGACAGCACTGACTGTGAGATCTCACGCAAGTGTTTTTTGTTTTTTTGTTTTTTTGGGTTTTTTTTTACATTTTTTAAGTCCTTTCCAGATATAGGCAATATCCTTATCAATAGAAAACAAGCAGTTCAGCATATTCACATTCATGTGGCCATGTCACCTTGACTCGAACTCCCATTGGATCTTATGGATAATATAGGAATTAGGCTTGGGTGAACGAACTCTCCTAGTGTTAGCAAAGGAGGCACCAGCTCCAGTTATCCAGGAGGCTGTAGAGATTAATTCTGGGGAAAATTCACTGATCCTCTGCCCAAGGAAACGCACAGGGTATTCTGCTGTATTGTTGGCAGGAGGAGCTGGGAACCTGGTGAGGTCTAAACTGAAACCCTTATTCCCTGAGGGCCATTCGAGATCTCTTAGGTCAAATGTAAAGTGTTGTTAAGATGAATCCCTTCTATGAATCTTCTCATCTATTCCAGGGTGTTAATAGTTGCTACTAAAGCAGCCAGGATCCTCTTCTCAGTCTCCTGTTATTGACCAGGGCAAAGTCTCAGGCAGCTGCCACCTTCCAAGGCATATTGGCATTGGATGGAATGGTCCTTAAGTACTTTTATTTCCTTTGTTAATCATTTTCCTTCTGTCACTTTCAAATGAGTATACTGCTGTCCTACCCCAGGACAAATCTTTTCCCCCTCCCACCCAAACTTTCCCTCTTTTTACCATTCAGAGTAAAAAACTTATGACAACTCACACATGGAAATATTTTTCTCAAGAAAGTCTTGTTTCTTCCCCCCCAAGTTTTGCCCTCCATTAATCCTAAGAGAGATTGACAACGGCCCCTCTTCATACTGGTAATATACCTAACTATACATTGATATCATTGGTCAATAACATATTTGGTCTAAGTGGTAAGAAATAAGATTTACCCTCGCAAATCTCCAATTTCAACATCAGGCATGTACAAAGCCAACAAGATTTTGACTAGAAATAAATTTCCCTTATTTTCCACACTTTTTTTTGTCTGGCATTTTAATTTTCATCAAATAAAATGTTTACCACCTATTCTCAATACTTTCTCTTCCCTCTCCCCCCATTTCTTCATTATCCTATCCAATATTCTCAATGGATTTGTGGGGAATAGACTGAGCTCATTTTCTGAAGTTGAGATTTGTCAATATCTATGATATATTTGACTATGATTCTATACGGTGTGATTTAAATGAGCACATAATGGCAATGGATGTCTCTCAAGGGAGAATAATTTATGAACGGTGGCAAAGTGAGATTTATAGAGGAAGTTGGCTTAGAGAAAAAAAATAATGGATAAGACAATGATGGATAAGTGCTGGTAACATTCAAATTTGGTAGATTTTGAGAAGCAAATGTTTTTAAGGGAGACTGAAGGAAAGAAGAGAGGAGGATCATGGGACACAAAGTAGAAATAATATCAGATAGCACATGAATACTTAGAATTAATAGGCTGCTGGAAACTGAGGATGGGGCTTAAAAATTTAGATGGTTTAAAAAAACAAAATGAGCAGATAAGATTAGCAAAATTGGGAGGAGTAAATTGCTAATTAAAAGAAAATATTTTTGCTTATGACTGACTAGAAATGCTAAGAGGATGAAAAAAAAAATAAGGAAATAAAGGATGAGACAGCCCCTCACCTTGGAAGTGTGCCATAGTCTATTACAATATTAAGAATTCTTTCCATTGAGAAAATAGCAAAAATAATTGCTATTCCGTTTGAGCCATCATATGCCCAGAAAAGACAGATTTAGGCAATCTCCAATATATAATGCAAGTCCCCAAATGATTTTTCCTCTGAAATATCTAGATACCTGAGGTAAAATGATGATGGTTGAGGGCTTGAAATGTCTGATAATTGATTCAATATTCTCTTTTCTTTTGTGCAAGGTAATCCTGAAAAAGATGACTTCTATCTATTAAGTGCTTAATAAATATTTATTTAACAAGTGATTACATTTCAAGAGTGAATAAAAAGCCATGAAGACCTAGAAAACATAAATTATTTAAGACGAACTATCCAAAAGTCAAACATGGTGTTTTAGGAAATCATGATTTCTCCTTGCTAGAGGTCTTTCAGCAAAGACTAGATGACCACTTGCTGGGGATATTTGAAAAGGGTCAATTACACGTTGGACTAGAAAGGCCTCTGAGCTCCTTTCCAACTGAGATTCTCCCAATGCCCAGGATCGAATAGAGAAACAGATTACATTGATTCTTGGGATCAATGACACTAAATTGCAATAGACTCATCCTTCCAGCTATTTCATATAATATGATGCAGCATGAAAAAATTCCAAAATGTATTGAATTATGATATAGTGAGTATTAAAGGAATATTATGCAACCCCTGTCCAGAAAATTCTCAACTTCAAATATTTAGTACTACCATAAATACAATTTTAATCCTGTTCTCTTCTTGAACTTTTCACCTACCCTCTCTTGTATATATATGACTCTGAATAAACTTTAAAAACCACAAAACAATCACAGAATAACTTTCAGAATCACAGCAGAAAGCAAAGCATTACTGAGAAAAGATCATCCCCTACTCATGCAAAATTATCTGTACCAAAGAAAATATATGAGTATATATGTACATACATATGTATATTATATATTTATGTGTATGTACATGTATAAATGTGTGAGAGACTCATCCATAGCTGATATTGCAGAAATGATAATCATGAGAGACAGTACTTTATAGTGCAGTGGTATCAAAGTCAATTAGAAATGAGGGCCATTAAACCATAGTAAGTACCCCTGTGGGCTGCATATATTGACTTAGAAAATCACATATCGACATTATCTATGTTCTATTGTATTTTCATTTATTTTGTTAAATACTTCCAATTACATTTTAATCTGGGTGGCCATACTTAGGAGTGCCAGGGTGGCCAGGGCACTCCAGTGTGGTATATAGAGGCCAGTCTTAGAATCAATGAAGACCTTAGCTCAAGTTCATTTCTCTGACATGTATTAGCTTTCCAACCATGCATGGTCAAGTAACTTAACATTTCAGTCCTTTGGACAACACACTGAGATTCTAAATTAGAGATGGTTTGCCCATATGAATGAAATCACAGGCCCAGAGGAAAAAAAACAACCCCAAAACAACTCCAAAAATAATCACATAAACAAAACCACGAGTTTCTTTTTCAACAATACAATACATGGCATTAAATTCATTCATTCAACAAAATATTCCTTGTGCATCGCTATGTGCAGGACACTGTCCCAGACACTAGGGGGATACAAAATGAAGAATAATTCCTGCCCTGAAGGGGCTTATAATCTAGAGGAAGCAATAAAATGTATATTCAGGTCACATGATCAAAGTACTATATTATCTGCATAGAGACAAATGCTATGGGAGTTCAGAGAACAGAGATCATTTCTCAATGTGGGATCAAAGAAGGCACCAAGGACAAGGTGGCATTTAGCTAGATCTAAGAATGGCACAGCAAGCAGTCAAGTTTATATGATATACAGGGTACATGTAAGGGAACAGTAGGAGGTAAGGCTAGAAAGATATACTGGGCTTAGACTGGGAAAAGTTTTGAATGTAATATAGGGAGTTTGGGGTTAATTTTGTAGGCAATGGGGGCTACTGGAGGTGTTTTGAGCAGGAAAAACATATATGCTAAACTTTGATTTAGTATTAACTTCCTATCAGTATAAAGGATAGATTGAAGGCATAGTTGAAGTAGGGACTTGGGTGAGTGGAAAGGGCAAGGGAAGTAATGGAGGGAATTCTAGGAAGCCAGGCAAAATATCCCTGAAATAGGTGTTTATGGGGACAGGACAAGTAGGAAAGCAAGTCAGAAAGTGCTGACTGGGGAGAGATATGGAAGGTTAGGATTAGGGTGAATAATAACAGTAACAAATAAATTGAAAGTCATATAGGCTTTAAGCTTTTCAAAGTATTTTTCATACATTATTTCATCTGATCAAGCTGCTAAGAGTAATAGAACGGAAGAGGTGGAGGGTAAGGAATTCTGGTCATTTGGAAGATGGGAATAATTCTAGTGAAACAAAGTTTAAGATACAGCTGTGCCAATGGGTGTTTGGATCAATATAGTTAATTGATATAATATGCATAATTTTTGTTTTATGTTCTCTGTAGTACAGAAAATGTGACAGACAACAGTGTACATAAACATACACAACTATGAATGCACATATACATGTAGTCATGCGTACTTTTATGGTAATAAATGTTTATCCATATAGAATGAAAATCACTTGGCATGGATATTCCATTTCATACTCTTCTTTTGTTATCCCCATAGTACCTTAGCTCAGTGCTAGGTAACTATCAGGCACTTAATAAATACCTGATGCACTTACTTCAATTACCTTTTATAACAAGTACTCTCTTCCCTAACTCCCTGTCCCAGTATTCCCACTCCCCCTTGCCATGAAATCATGTACAGAAAACTGGCATCTCTGGATTTGAGCATTTGCAGAGCTCAGTGAGTTAAATGGGTTGAGAAGGAAAATAACAGCAAGGGGGAGGGAGAAAACTATATTATATGGAGCCTGTAGAACATGCTCACACCTAAAACTATGACTCTAAATGTCATTCTGGACAAGTGGAGATGCTATGCATGCATCAATTCTCCTGACTCTTCTTCCTTAGGAGGTTTTTCAAATACACACCCACCCATAAAACTGTATAGCAGGTAACATTTGGTGCATCTCCCCTTTCTCTGATGTCCGTTTATCATTTTTTCATGTCTCCTTAGCCTGCCCACTGTTTTCAGCTTTTTTTCTCCTTGCCTCTTATCAAAACCTGCTCTCTATCTTTAAAGGTTCAAATTAACTTATTCATTCCTCTTTAAGTGTGCATATGTTAATTACCACTGGGGGATATGGGTAGGTAGGAGTGGGAATTGGCATTTTAATAGGAGATAGTAAGGCTGAAGCAACAGGCACCAGTCCTCAGGTCTTCTAGTGATCTGTTCTGCTGTACCTTCCCTGAATTCTATTTTCTTTTCTGTATCCTTAGGCATGAATTTTATGAACTAGAATCTCAAAGCCAGAGGTAAAGTCCTACACATCTTGTCCTACTTTCCCCCCTTCTGTTTATGTCCATTCTTGCTCTCTTATTCTGATCAACAATAATGTGTTTTATTATAACCTATCTGCTCTTCCATGAGACACACAGAAAGCAATCTCATAGGAGATACTAACAGCAGGTAAATTGTTATATTATGTTTTTTTAATTGGACTTTTAATATTTTACATTTATTTTGGTTACTTCCAGTTCAATTTTTTTTCTCATTTGAAGCATAACTTTTTTCTTGACTTGGTGCTACTGAGTGGGGATCTAATACTTTCCATACCTCTACGAAGTATGGAAATTGGCTGACGACTTTCATTTAGGGGGTAGGGGTGGATCATTAACTTTAATCAAAGGTTATTAGTTCACAGATTTAGGGCTGAAAGAGTCCTCAGAGGACAGGTAGCATAATCCTCTCATTTTATAGATGAACTGAGGCTAAGAAATATTTAGGCTGCTTTGAGAGCTCCTAGAATTATTTTAGCTCTAGGTATACTCAAAAGACGAGAATGTACAAGAGAAAAATCCCTGGCAGGCTTGGTAGTTTCCCATATTCCAATAAGTCAATGATATAATAAAATTACGGGGTAGTTTGACAACCTTCTTGGATACAGTGGTTGAGGTGAAGGACTCTTGGGAATATAAAGCAACTCTCTGAATTGAACTATTAATAATGGGGGCAATAGTAGCAGAGTAAAAAGACAATTAAAAATTGTATTAACCCAATTGGATATCCTTTTATTATTTCTCAGAAATATGTATAGGACTTCAAATGGTAGCTCATAAGCTGATGAAGAATCATTCATATCCCTTGCCCTTTCAAACGAAATATGGCATTCATAAACTATAAATATGTCTGGTTAGTCCAAGAAAATAAGCCCTTGGGCATCAAAATAATTCTTCTTTCCATCCATACCTTTCACTGTTTCCTATCGTATCCAAAATGTAATCATTCTCTTGGCTCTCTTATGAGATTCTCCAAATACACATGAACTCTAGACAGAACCGTATTAGTAAAACTTGTCTTCTTGTGGTACTTCTCCCATTTCTATAACCTCTATCCTTTTCCATTCCTCTTCAGTCTGTTTATTGTCTTCAGCCTCTTCCTCCCTGGTTTCCAGAAAAGTAGAAATAAACTCATTCATTCATATTTATGTGTGTATGTTACCATTCCTGTGGGAGGATGGAGGGATTTGCATTTTAACAGAGGATAAGAAGGTTGAAACACTAGGTATCAATGATTAAGTGGAAAAGACATTTTCAATGGGCCTTCTCAGTAACCCTGAAATTGTGCTATGTACAGTTGCCTGTTCTGACCTTTACAACAAGAGATCACTACCTTTTTGTTGCCTACCAAGGTAAATCATCTACACAAAAGAGGATATTCTGAATCTCAAGTTGAGAAGACAAGTTATCCAGAGAATTTAGCAGCAAAAATGGGCACCTGTCACCCAGATAGGCTGGATAGTAGAATCTGCTTATGCAACCAGTCTATTCTACTTGAAAATGCTTGAGGCGTTCAATAATCCCATAGCAGCTGCATTATTTTCTGTACAGTATATACCTGAAGCATTCACTGATATACACATTGCAGGCATGTTCTTGGTGTTTCATAAATGACAGAGCAGCTAATAGAGACTAAGAAGGAGAAAAAGTTCTGGAATAGCATCTTTCAAAAGTTGCTGCCCGAGCAATCCAGGTTAATCTACTCCTAAAATTGAAAGTACTAAAAACAGTTCTTGGCCAAAATTTGCAGAGTGACCAGCACTCTGCCACTTCACTTAAATCTTTTCTTCATCTCTAAAGCAGCAGAATAATACTTGAAGATCTCCAGAGGGGGCTCGGAAAGACAGAATTGTTTATCTTCACCTCTCTGCTCAGATCATATTTCCTGCAATCCCACAGATAGCCTAGCCCCAATCAGTGCTAGCAAGTATTCTTTCCATTTGTGGTCTTTTAAAATGAAAATTAAGGCATTGCAGTAGCCGGAATAGTGGGATGTATACTAGAACCTATCCAAAGATGGTAGCTAATAATATTCTAAGTGGGGGTACAATAGCAGAAATAAATGCTTCAAGGAAACATGCATAGCGTCTGAAGGACAATTAAAAGTAAGATGTCATTGAACTACTGTTTCCATGGAATCTCATAGCTTTAGACAGATGGGTCTTCACCTGAGCTTATTTATAGCACAGGCAGAGTTGATGCTAAATTGATCCACATGAATTTAATTTCCTTATTATTTTAGTATGAGACAACTTCTAGAATACAATAAAGTTCATGCCTCCCCAGGCATGAACGTTGTAAACATTCTTAACACTCGGAACCGGGCCATACATTTTTAACCCAGTCCCATCTCACTCAAGTCATTGAAGAAAAGTGACCAAAAACATGAGGCAAAGAAACCAGATGACCCTGGTGAAGGAAGGGCAAGACAGGAGCAGGACAGATTATACAGAATGGGAATATAATCCAATCCTGAGGTAAAAATAAGACAAACTGCCATGCTTGAAAAAGCCAAGAATCTTAGAAAAGAGATCGTTTTCCTTTGTCTGTCTAAAGTTGGTATCTGTGTAGCTGATGGTGACTATTATTTTGATGACTGTAGAAATGGGACACAACAATGCCTTGTTATACATACACTTCTACATAAACCTAATTTTCTCAACCTTTAAGATAGGATCCTCCTGTCACTGATCTCTGGGAACACTGAACGAAACCTTTCTAGAAAAATGAGGCCCTGTGCTTGAAGACCAGTGGTTTCTGTTAAAAACAAACAAACAAAAGCCCCAACAAAACAAAACCACACTTTTCTGTGATTAGGTTTCATTCTTTTTTTAGAAAAGTACAGTTCAAGAATAGTGAGAGTTTTGGACATGGCTGCAGTTATTTTCCTAGGGCGATTGCCCAAACTTTGAGGAAAGAAATGATCAGCTGAGCCAGTATAAGTCAGATTGTTGCCCCAAATCAACAAGGCATGTTGGGAACTGGATAAAGATTCCTGAAATGGGCTTTGGACAGTTCTCTCAGGAACACTAGGAATAGAAATAATTTGACTCCACATCCACCCTCAGCCTATCTATCCTGTCTATTTCCTAAGGCTATCTTCCTATTTTACCCCCAGATATTAATGGGGGTAATATTGCAACTCTAAGGCAAATTCATCTAAAAGATATTGGTAACCTGGAATCCATTCTTGGGGATGGGAGATAAGTAAGCCTAGGACTAAGCTCGGAGCCAAGATTAGGCACCAGGCAGAACCCAATGAGTAGTGTGGGAATCTTCACATACAGATGAAGGGATTGATTAAAAAGGGAGGGGAGAGAAGGGGTCCATGGGACAACTATGTTTTTCCCTGGCTTTCCCACTCCTATGGCCTCCTACACAAAATGCTTCAAGACACCCTGCACTGCAGTAAAAGCCATACAAAACAATCCCCATACCCCACCCCCCCAACTGGAAAATGAAAACCTACAACAAAAACACTTTTCCCTCTACCCCACTCCCACCCCAACCCTCCAGCCCCACACCCTGAATACTCACAAGAAGAGGACACTTCATCTATACAAAATTAATTATAAAACAAAATATTTACATATGAAATAAACACCATCTTAATCTCTGTTGCCATCAGAGAGGGACAGAGTCCCCTTGGTTCTAGATTGCTGTTCGCTAGGTTAGTTGGTTTGGTTTTTACTTTTAAAAGGGTGAGGTAAGACGAAGAGGAAGAGTAAGCAAGGGGCCTGCATTGTTAGATGGAGTCATGTTTTTGTGGCCCTTCTCCATCATCCTGGCCCTTTGTCCTCCCTCTTAGTCTCTCCTTTAATCTCAGATAAAGCACACTGTGCCCCTCTCAAAACCTGTGAGAGGTTCAGCCCCTTTCCCCCAAGTCCATTTTAGAAAGAAAACAAAGCTTCACAAGGCCTTTAGTTGGCTTTAAAAAATGAAAGATATTGAGGTTAAAAAATCAACAGTGGGTTGTGGGGAGGTAGGAGAATAATGAAAAGGGAGGAAGGCAGGGCAAAGGGGACGGCAGAGAAGAACCCTGGAGAACATGACTTGAAGAGAAATGGTGGCTTTCTTTCCATGGGAGGAGCACCTTTCTGGTTTATTTGTCCTGTGTGGATAGCAGTGAGCTGCTTGCTGTCTTGCTTCCAAACTGATATAAGACCCTTTGGGTGCTACCTGGTAGAATGGAGGTCGGGGTAGCATCCACAGAGTAGGATCTATGAGGCTCTTCAATTCCTTTCCCCACACACAAGATTCAAAGATAGGCAGTGACAAATACCCATTTCCCTTCTCTAGTTTTACTGGTTTAAAGAAGGGGGCTTCATTTTTGCTAACACTCTTCTTCATGGAGCTAAAATATTTTTATTCTAGAATGGTACTAACCAAAAGAGGAGTGAGGTTGGTTCCCAACATCAAAAAACTGCTACATTAATAATATTTTACACTGGAAACATCAATATTCTTATGGATGTCAGACTCCCAATGTGGTACCATTTTAGATCCTACTCCCAACTTCCATCCTCTGCCTTTTTTTTTTTTCAGATTGCCTCCTTCTCTCCATGCCACTGGCTCATAGTGTACTTTATGGCTATTTAATTTGTACCAAACCCCAATTTTTCTCAAGGAAGCAAGCTGTATTTCCCATTGTGTGAAGAATGACAAATTCTGGGGAAAACAAGTATGATTTACTTCCTTTGGTTAAATAAGGAGGGATCAAAGTATTAAGTACATCCCCCTCTCCTACTCACCCTACCATAAAGCTCTCCTTCACTTTGTCAATGTTTTCACCTGCTTTTCCCTTCCTTGGTGAACCCAGGAACTAACTGTAAAGGACATCTGAGCCAAATCACAAGGAAAGATTCTACAAGATTACAGCTTCTTCCCACCACCCTTAACTTGCCAGGGAAGATTTAATTTTGGCTTGTTTTTGTTTTTTGCCAGTAATGGTCAGCAGTGTCATATATCACAGAGGAATCTTCCCTCATCTTTGCTCTTGTTGGCTGATTCACCAACCTTTTGCCTAGACTACAGAATACTTCTAAGTTGGAATTAACTTCTGAATGCATTGTTTGAGTCCAGTCATAACCACGCTTTCTCCCAATCCTTTCTGGATGGTGGCAGAATTTTTAAATAACATATAATCATGTACATATAAAAGCCAAATATATCAATTGGCTATGTTTGGTGATGTTGAAAGAAACAGAATGAGTTAAGAATACTCCCTATGTGTTTACACACACAATAACAGAAAATATCATATCTGAATCCCTCTTACCTCCATCATTGCCCAGGACACTACTATAGTTTCCTCTTCAGTTTTGCGGGGATATTCCCAGTGTTTCTGTCAATAACTTTCCCTGAATCACTCCACTAACTAATCACATCAATCTTCAAGGCAAGCTTCTTAGCTTATATACATAACAGGTATAGTCAGCCTCCTTTATTCTGCTATCTAGCAAATGGCCTAATATAAGCACACATAGTCTAGGCAAAAAGAACTTGGTGAGAGCCTCATTGTAATTCACAAACAGTTCACCTATTCTGCCTTCTACTTCTTCACTTGAAGTCAAAATCATTGGGGGGAAGAGTTCTCTTCTTTGGCCCATGTGACCATCTCTGACCTCTCCTTGTTTGACTCAAATGTATGGGCAAGGAGAACTATTCAGTCCATGCTGAGAGAGACCAGAGAAGGGCCATTGCTCTCTTCCCATCTATATGTACATACTTCCTTTTCCCACTGTGATACACCAAACTTGAATACCATATTACAGTGCATTGCTAACAGGAGAAATGCCTGATGGATGAAGGAAGGAGGAGGGAACTGGGAAAGGAAGGATGAAAAAAAGATGTCACCAGTGCTGTCTTCAATGAAAATCAGGACTCCAGTATCCCACAAATAAATAAAGAACCAAGAGAGGAACAAATGGGAACCAAGTTCAATCCCCATCACCCTCTATGACACAGGTACCAAATGAACTCATACCCTCCCCCCGCAGCCCCCACAGTCCCCTTCCCAACTCTCCCACCCCCCCCTCCCACTCAGACATCAGATTCGATACTAGAAAGTTTCTCATAAACATGCCCATTGCTGGAGCCATTGAAAGCCCTGGGGTTTTTGTTGTTAGGCACACAGGGGTTGGACTGGTTTCCTATACAGATGTCCTTCTGGAAACGGCCTGGCACAGCCGCATGAAGGGCCGAGACCACTGGCTTGTTGGTGACGATGGCCCGGAAGTCCGGCCTGGCTTTCGTTCCCCCCGCCACCGTGGGCTGCCTGAAGAAGTAGGATTTGCTGCCATGGAGCAAGCACTGGTCATCCCCAAAAGTGGGGATGAAAGGGTTTTGTGTGACCCGGTCAGGGTAGAGAGACTTGCTGAGCATGTAGCCACCACCGCCGGGATTGTTGTGGTGGTGGTGTCCGACAGCGGGCACTGAGGGCTTGTTGTTGGCAAAGTTGGTCTCACCACTTGGCATCTCAAACATGTGGGCATAGGGGCTCCCTTCTAGGAAACGGCCCTTGTCCTTCAGGCTTACGCTTCGGGGGGCCAGAGCTGCTTCTTCTTTCTGCAAGTCCACGAATGTGTCGTAGGAGTGCTGCCGGCGGAGCTTGTTGCGGTTTTTCTTCTGTGCCTTGGAATTCGATGGGCTCTGAGGGTACTTAGTGGTAGAGGCATTCGATGTCACTGCCACCGGGGCAGCGGGTTGATCGAGCTCTTGGAGGGAATTGTCCTCACTGATATCGTAGAGGTTGCCTGCTTTCTTGCAAGCCTCGCACCGGATGCAGGCCTGCCTACTGGAGTTCTGCCCCACCACCGGTGTGGTATAGTTGTGTAGCTTAGAGGGGCAGCTGCGGCAGAAGTTACCACCTGGTCTGTCTTCCCAATCGAGGTTAGTCAGGTTCTTCTCCCACGGTGCTGGCACACCGCTGACCACACCATGTTTACGCTCGTTGCCTCCAAAGTCACTGGTTCCATGCTTGTGGTGAGATCGATTGGCACAGGGACCACTCCCACTGACTGAATCGCGCTTGAAGTCATCTCCCCGTTCCTTGTAGATATCCGTAAGATCCACGTGCTCCCAGTGAGGAGAGTTCTCCTTTGTTCGGAATTGGTCCAGATAGAAGTCCCGCAGCCCTTCTTTGTCCCTGAAGTAGCGCTTGTGGTCGGGGGAGCGGGGCGGCCGCCGGCGATAGGCCAACTCAATCTCATCAAATTCTCTCCGTGACTTGGCCGAAGCAGGTCGCTTCTTCAAGCTGTCCTTATACTGCTGCTTCCGCCTCTTGGCCGCATTGCCTTCAATGTTTCCATAGGTTACCGTGTGAGTAGAAATATCCGAAACGTCTGAGCGGATCAGGTCATCATGGCCACCAAAACGGTCGCTCTTGAAAGAGAACTTGCCATACAAATCACTTAGCTGGTTATGTTTGGTTGATGGCAGGCTAATATCTAATGGCTTCTTGCTGATTGACCTAGGCTGGGTGGTGAAGGGTGGGTTGTCACAGTCATAAAGCCCATCAATGGAACTTGCGCTGCCAATGCTGTGGGGCCGGTGGTGGTGGTGATAGTGGTCCTGGTACATGTTGCTGTCCTTCAGCTGCAGGTTGCCAAAAGTTCGTTCTACTTCACTGATATAGTCACTGAAAAGGTTCTCTTCACAGGGGGGATTGTTGTAGGATTTACAGTCAGAATGTGTGAAGCTGCGGCGGTGCTCAGAGATGTCATAGACAGACGACTCACGACGGATGAAGTCCAGGGCACTCTGGGGGGATCCATTGACTCCAGACAGGTTAGCCATATTCTTGGCAGTACGAAGTAGGCGCAGGATATTAGAATGTGTGTTGTTCATAGTGGCCGTGGGGGAATTCATCACTGACTGGCGCTCCTCAATAGCCACTCCATGGATGCAACTGTAAATACCCTGAAGTGGGGGGGGGGGAGGGGAAAGAGGAAAGCACATATTAGGATTCTTGTGGTATCATTATTGTGAAGAAAGAGGGAAATAAATTAGTCTTCTTATTTGGATGGTCAAGAGAACTTAAAGTATGAAATAAAGGAAATAGTGAATCTCTTGATTCATATTTTGAATTTAGCAAACATACTATGAAACCTCATTTGTGGTAAACAGCTAATGCTACTGTAACACCTGAAGACTTTCTTTCGAGGAGGGGAGGCAGGGCAATTGCAGTTAAGTGACTTGCCCAAGATCACACAGCTAGCAAGTGTTAAGTGCCTGAGATCGAATTTGAACTCAGGTCCTCCTGTCTCCAGGGCAGGTGCTCTATTCACTACACCACCTAGCTGCCCCATGCTATTAAAAGAAAAAAATGAGCCTCACAGCAACTTTGTAAGGTCAGGGAAAGTTTAGTTTAAGTCTAATGGGAAAATAGCCTACATAGCCTGATTAAATGAATTATGGTTCAAAAACCAAGTGGCTCAGCCACTGATAACATCATTGATTTGAATGGGCCCTCCTCTAGTTTCTTTATTTCATTGTTTTAAAAAAGAGGACCCTGATATCAGCCTATATTACTAGTACCCTAACATTAATGAATAATAATACTATACATAGTAATTTAACAGCTCTGTTTGAGAAATGGATGAAGTCAAGCCCAGCAGCATAAAACTCCAGGGTTCTTCAGCATATAGATTCTAATGTGTTATTTAGAATCTAATGGTAGCCCTATCAAGGGTGGAGAGAGAGAAGAAGAAAAAAGAAATTTACATGATAATTTTGTTATATATTTAAAAGGAATCAGAAGTTGTACATAAGAAATTTTTGTGCAATCATCTTTTTAAAATTATTATACTATGTAATGGAAATGCTTGTTTTATTCCATAAATTAAAAATGAAATAATTATTTAAAAAGAGAATATGTTTTTAAGTTACATAAGAGAGAAAGAGAATAATCTGCATGAAACTATTTATAGCTATATTACATATGAATAATAAAGATAAATAATTTATAGATATTATTACATATACATATCTGTATGTGCATGTATATATGCATGTGTGTGTGTGTGTGTGTGTGTGTGTGTGTGTGTGTGTGTGTGTGTGTGTGTATGTAATAAGAAAAACTTACCAGTGACTGGCGAAAAAACCCAAATTTCAATTACCAGCCAATAGCTGACCTTGAAACATATAGAAAACATAATTGTAGCAGAGTATAGGGAATTCAGGGCTTTAAGGAGAACTTTCTCTGGCTACATCATTTAGATATACAGAGTGAATTGGGGCAAAATATTAAGTATTATTTAGGATTAAGAATTTATTTTGCTGAATTCTCTCATTTACTCTCATCTTTCAACTTCCTCATAATGATTATGGGAAGGTCCTGTAATTTCCTCAGCATGGTGACTCTCTTCACTAATTTTTAATGACAACCTTTCTAGGGTTTAGTAGGTAAGTCATCTGGAGTTGCCCAGAGCACATGGAGGTCCAGTAACTTCTCCAGAATTAACAGATAGAAAGTGTCAAAGGAAGGAACTGAACCCAGGTCTTCCAGATCTAGGACTCTAGTCCTAGTGGTGCTTTTAATCATAATGATTATTTATGTAAAGAAACAGATTTTTCTCTTGCTACGCAAAGCAATCAGGCTTTGCTATTGACAGATATGAATATCAATGACAGACTGGACTGTGAAGAACACTACTCTTGGCTCTTTAGCTCACCTTTTGATGGAGTCAAAATTCATTTGAAGCTCAGCTAAGAAGAATGTGGGAAATATCTAAGTGCATCTAAACCTTAAACAAGATAGTTTCTCCTGGATCACCTGTCCTATAATTATGATAATGAATCTTTATTGATTGTATTCGCATCACCCCACATTGAGTACTATAGAAAATGCAGAAACCATTGAGTCATGGCTCTAACAGGCTTTACTGCTAAGTAGTGACATAAGATATTCACCAAAAAAATCAAAACAATGTATATGTACTACTGACCAGAGGGGACATTTCAATGGGTTGGGATATTAGCTTAAGGGAAGATTTTGGTAGAGGAGATAGATTGGAATTATGTCTTATTTATTTAGTGGTGTGGAGGACAAAAGGGAATAGATTCAGCAGAGTAGGGAGAATGGGGGTGTTATGGGGCTGAAGAACCAACAACAGGACCAGAAATAGGGTTATAGGAATATGTGTGTGTGTGTGTGTGTGTGTGTGTGTGTGTGTGTGTGTGTGTGTGTACACATATACATAGATATAGATATTTTAGATCTACGCACATATATGTGTGTGTATGTGTGTGTGTGTGTATGTGTCGTGTGTAAACTAGTGTTATGGGACAGGAGAGCCAAGTGGTAGTTGATTAGATTGTATCAGAGTTTTTACTACAGTATTTAGGGAATGATATGGAGACTTAATGGATAATGCGTTTGAGTCAGTCAAGAAGACTTGAATTCAAATCCTGCCTCAGGCACTTACTAGCTATGTGACCTTAAGCAAGTCATTTGGCCTTTTCCTGCCCCAGTTTCCTCATCTGAAAATGGGGATAATAATAATATCTTACCCCCCCAACCCCACCCCCCCAGGATTGTCATGAGGACACAGTTAGATGATATTTGAAGAGTACTTTGCCACCTTAAAGTCCTACATAAAAGCTTGCTCTGGCCAGCCAGCTGCCTGGTGCTGGTAAAAGGAGCTGTTGTAACAATATCGTTATTAAATTGGTCTTTATTTCATGGTAAAAGAGTATGTGGTGAAGACTGGTAGCGGCTAAGAAACTCAGCGCTGAAACATAGGCTATGGTATTGAGGCCTAGGGATCTTCCTCCCTTTATGCTATCACAGTGATGCCTGAGTGGATCTGTTGTTCTGGGTCTAGAGTCACGTTGCTCCAGGATCAATATAGAGGGTGGACAATATTGCGGAACTCAGCAATGCCGAGAGCTGTGATCAGGCTCAGCTTAGCACCACAAATCTGAATGACTTAGTTAAGTCTGCTACTTATGTCTCAGCTCTTCAGAGTATCCAGAAGTGGACACTGAGCACACATCACAAACAGGATATGGGGGAAGATACTGAGGCCACATACACAGGCCATGGACTTACAAGTGAGCTTGGCTTCATTGAAGGAAAGGGGAGCAAGCATAATGTGAGTAGTGAGGTAAGATTCCTGTATTTCTTTCCTAGCCTTCCTGTCAATTCTTTTGATTATGACAAAGAGAAGATACCAAATAATTTTCTACACCTGATTTTTTTAAAGGAGTAAGAATACTTTCACTTGCATTGATTTGTATGGTTGGTGTTACCACCTTCAAGGTGACCTTAGTGAAAGAAAAAGGCATAGCCACCAAAGTCACTAAGGGAAACAAGAGTCTGAATCTAGTATGAGATCTATCTTCAAATATAACCAAATAACAGCCCACCTTGTTGGCTAAAGAAGAAATAAAGGATTGTCTTTTCTTTTCTTTTAAATCACTGAATGCTCAGGAAAAACTATTTGAGGGGAAAAAAAAATCTTTCTTATGAAACCTCTACTTGAATATATTGAGGCTTGGACCTTAAGAATAAAGGGGTTTTAATTGCTCTAGTATGGGGTTGTGCCTCTTGGCTGTGTTTGTAGCTTAGTGATCAGAATTATAAGGACAGATCCACTGATTTTCTAAGCCTACTGAGGGCACTCAGTGAATAACCTTCATATGTTTCTAGTACTAGAACTAGGAAGAAGAAGAAAACAACCCAAATTAAAGAATGATGTGAAAGGTCAATGTCCCATTCCCCTCTCGCCAATTAATTGTTCTTCCATTTTTTTTTTTTTTGCTTTTTGGAGGGGGAGAGGTAAGGCAATTGGGGTTAAGTGACTTGCCCAAGGTCACAGGGCTAGTAAGTGTTAAGTGTCTGAGGCTTGATTTGAACTCAGGTCCTCCTGACTCCAGGGCTGGTGCTCTCTTCACTGTGCCACCTACCAGCCACATAACCACCCCTTCCCCAATTAATTCTTTTTCTAAATTCAATTGCTGACATTAAAGAAGTTTTTAAAATATAAGGATCTTTTGTCCTGGGGCTGAATTCTTTTGGTCCTTTCACCTATCATCAGTGTTTAAAACATAGAGTGAAATGGTATTGTATAAATGGCATCAAAGGACAAAGATCCATGCTTTCATTGTTGGTTTTCCATGACAGAGTGAAAGAAACAGGCCATGGTGAGCATAATTTGGCAGAAGCTTAGCAAATCTGTGGACTAGTAATGATAGCTGGCAGAGATAGTACTTTAAAGGTCTGGAACACACTTTACATACATTATCTCATTTGATCCACACAACAACCCTATGAGATGGGTTCCATTAGGAGTATGCTGAGAAATATTTTAGAATCAGGCTTTCAAGGGAGAAATTTATACACATGCTTTTAAGTTAAATGTGCATTATTAACAATTTCTCCACTATTTTCTTAAATCTAGAAACTCAACAACAAAAAATTAAGCCCTGATTCATGGCATTGCTGATTTCCAAGTTGTAAATGCTTAACACTAAAATTTTAACAACCATTTCTAGCTAATATGATCTGACTCTAACACACCCTTGAGCGCTATAATTATCTCCATTTTAAAGAAGAGAAAACTGAGCCTGAGGGAGGTTGAGTGATTTGCCTAGAATCTGATAGCTGGTCAGTATCTAAAAACAGGATTCAAACTCAGGTTTCTCTGACTTCAGGTTCTATGCTCTATTCTTCATCACGGTGTTTTACTTCATCAATTAATGATGATAAAAAAAATTGGTAAAATATCAAGCCATTTTCCATTTTTCATTCCCTCACTTCTAATTGAAGTCATCTCAAAATATCACAAAGAAAAAAAAAGAATTGTTTTCATTGTCTAATTTGATTCAAAATGAGGGCATGAAAAATTCCAGAGATCCTTACATGATGAGTTTTCTTGTACTTTAGCAAAGGTACTGGTTGGAGGTCATGCATTATTGAACATTTGCCTTCCTTACACAATAGTACACTCAACTCTCCCATGGAAAATCATAACTTTGTAGAGAAAAGCACTTACTCTGCTTATGGAGAAGACCATTCCAGGCTTGCCAGAGCAGACTCCCATAAAGCAGTGGCGGAATTGCCAATAGAAAAGGTGTTCACAGATGAATGTGATGAGACTGAGGGCCATGGCTGCCCCTAGCATGTAGAAGACACCTGCCATGTTGTCAATATCCAGCTGGCTACTCATGACCTCATTCTTTTCATTGTGGCAAATGCCAGTAAGCCAGAGGGCTTCCAGTTCTTCCATCTCCCCTAGAGACAAGAAGAGATGGGGATTAGGGAGTAGGAGCAAAGGAAAGAGGTTGAGAGAAAACAGAGAATTAGAGGGTAGAGGAAAAATCAAACTATGAATAAATATTACAAAAGAAAATAAAATTGAGAGAGAGAAAAAGTGAGCAGAGGTTTGTTTTTATTATAATATATTCATTCATCCATGTATGCATTTATTAAATTGATCACCCACTGTATACAAAGCAGTACATACACAAGTGCATAAGTTATAGTCTCAGCTTTTCAGAAGCATAAAATTTAGGAGGGGAGATGAGACATATACAGGAATAACTATGATGCAAGTCAGTAAATTACAATAGAGAAGGAATGATCACTCCCAGTTCTGTGTGTGTGTGTGTGTGTGTGTGTGTGTGTGTGTGTGTGTGTGTGTGTGTGTGTGAGAGAGAGAGAGAGAGAGAGAGAGAGAGAGAGAGAGAGAGAGAGAGAGAAGAAGATGGGGAGTAGGGAGGATATTCTGAACAGAGAGAATAGCATGAGAAAAGTTAGAGAAGTGGGAAAGAGAAAAGCATGTCTAGGAGTCAATGAGCTGACCAGTTTGTTTGGAGTGGGTAGTTTGTGTAGAAAAGTAAGAGAAGGTAATAATGAGTAAGGCTGGCAAAAATCAGCTTTTATAGGGTTTTTAATGCCATGTTACAACATTCCAACTGTTTTCTCTAGGCAATAATATATAATATAATATACATATAATATAAACCAGTGTTTTAAGAATTCTTAACCTGGTAGTGACGAGTAGGATATATAAGGGAAGGGATGGAAGCCAGAGTCTATTTAAGAGGTCATCACCTCTTATGTCCAGAATAAAATAAATAAACCCTACAAACAAGGGTTATGGCCATAGTAATAGAAATTAGGGGACCAATGGGAGAACAACTGGAGAAGTGGAATCAATAGAACTTGATGATTAACTGGATGTGAGAGAAGAGGGAAGAGTCAAGTGTAATTGTAAGGTTTCCAATCCGGAAGAATAACAATACCATTAGAACAACTGGCTTGACCTGAATCAAAGAATCACCCAATCTGAGAATTGTAAACGACCTTAGAGATCATCTTGTCCAGCTTCCCTCCTAATTCTTGAGTGCCCTCTAAAATGTCCTTGACAAGCATATACATATATACCTATAGTAGATGGGGAGCTCATTACTTTAAGGATTCTTTTCCTTTTAAAATGTTATAATTTGCTTTAATTGTCCCTTCCCTATATCCCAGCTCCTCCTGATTGAATCCTCATTTGTAACAAAAATACAGTCAAAGGAATGGACATTAGAACACATTCCTTTGTATGCCTGTTCTGCGGCTGAACATTAAAAATATGTGGACATTCTTCTCAATATTGTACTGAAATCTGTCTTGCTATTATTTCCACTCTATGTTTCTATCTCTGCTCTCTGGAAATGATTAATTCAGTTATAAAGCTATAGAGTTTAAGCTGTTGGCAGGACATCCAAGAGGAGATATGTAGCAGGCACTTGGAGATGTAAGGCCACAGGCCAGATAATGAAGTTGAACATATATTTCAGAAGCATTCTGTTTGAGACAATAGTTTTTCCTTTATTTAAAAATGCTGATCAAGTTGGATTCATCCCAATTCTCTTTTAGGAGAGGAATAAAAAAGACAATAGAAGATAGCTCTCAAGAGGATTTTAGGCTTACTGCTTTTGTAGTAAAAATATGCACCTTAGGGAAATAGGTGAACCAGCATTGATAAAATGTGACCACCAAATTCAGCCCAACTCCAACTCAAAATTTTTCAAATAAAACTCTTGTGTGTTTGGTTCCTCCTATGCAAAATACAGAAAACATGCAGAAAAGATGAGAGGTGACTTGAAATACAGTATAACTCTGGCCTATATAGCAAAGTCCTAAATAATTTCATGAGCTTATTCCATAGCCTGTAGTTTGGTTAAATACTTGAGCTTTGAGCTATCTAATCTGACCTGGTGTTTCTGAATTTTCTACGAATCATTTTACCACTATAGCAAACCCCCTGTACCCAAGGATTCCTTACTACCTTTAAGTGACAGCTTACTCTACAATGCAATTGGAAAAGTGTTGATACAAAAATAAAAAAACACAATCCAGGTTGATCCTCCTCTTTTTTTCCTCCAATAATGTTCAAATCTATTCTTATTTATTGTTTAGTTCAATCTTTGATTCAACTACTGATGTCACTTGGAGATTGGTGCGCAGGTAGATTCTTAAAAGGTTGCTTTTCTGACTCGTCAATACCAATAAACAAGTCAGGTCCTCCCATAAACAGAACAGTCACATACTATAGCCACCTTTTTGGTTTTGACTCTAAAGATCTTACTCTGTGTGTACGATGTCCTTCCACAGCTGAATATGCAAGCCTGGAATTATTTTTATTTCCACAATCCATGAGGTGGCCATAGACAGTTTCCACTATGTGAAATATCCAGAATGGGTAGGACAGAAAGTAAGAAAAGCAGACATCTGATTGGCCATCACATATGCAACAACAGGTACTTTCCTATCTCCTAACTCACCATCTCCAAAGAGCTGCAGAATGGCAAGGTCCACCTGGCGCTTCCATCCGGAATCCTTCTGGATGGCAATGCCATAGCCAGTAGAAGCAAATACCTTTCCACTACCAATAGTCACCAGTTTGCAACCCTCATCTCTGCCTGCCATATAGTTCAGGACTGCGGCATCATAGATGAAGGCATCCAGCTTCCTGAGCAGGGTAGAGAACAAAGAAAACCAAAAGCAAAATTTCAGTACAGAGCTCCAACAGAATTTAATGTGACTATGGAACTATGTTCCTGAAGAAACAACGTTCCAGGTAATTCTATATGGAAAGAAGCAATTTTGAGAAAGTAAGGTTTGGTCTTTTCCCAAATACAGATGGTAAAATGATGTGGACAGTTTTTTGTTGTTTTTTTTTTTAAGAATACAAATTAGCAACCTCTATGGGAAAAGTGCTCAAAATCACAAATAACCAGTGAAATGAAAATTAAAACAATTCAGAAGATGCTTACATCCATCAAATTGGCCAAAAGCACTATTTATGGAAAATCCAATGTAAGCAATGTTGTTGGAAAACAGACATACTTATTCATTGCTGGTGAGGCTGTGACTTGGTCCAACCATTAGTGAAGCAATATGAAATTGTATAATTTACAAAAACTTTTAAAACTACTCATCTTTGATCCAGAAATTACACTACTAGGATTATTAAAGCCCTTCCCTTCAAAATAGGAAATCATAGATAGAGAAAAATATTACAATGGCACTGTTCCTGATGGGAAAAATTGGAAACAAACTATGTACCTGGTAATTAGAAAATGATTATCAGAAATATGGTAAGTGCATGTATGGAGCATGAGTAAGCCACACATAGAACAACAAAATGTGAAAAAATCAAAGAAATACTGGGATATCATTAACCAAAGCAGAATGAATGAAGAGAACAGATCTAAAAATTATACAAAATGAATACAAATAAATAAATCAAGACATCAAAGTAACAAAACACAAGTTAAATTCAATGAACAATGTTGGTACTAGTCTACTAAAGTCAAGAGTCTTCTATTCTTTTAACAAAAGAAATTCCAAAAAAAAATATGGGGGCATATATATGATGATTAGTCATAAACACTCTTGCTGATTTGCTTAATGGTTTTAATAAATGGACTTTGTGGTTTTTTTGGTGCTTATGTTAATTAGAAAATTTAACTTTTGTTTTTAAAACAAAGTAAGGCTCAGGTTGAGCCTTTGTTGGAAAAAAAAAAATCTTAATCCCCATCCTTTTATTAAAAACACAATAAAACAGAATATTAGAGCCGGGAGAGAGAATGTCTATATAACATGTGTAAATCTCAGTACTCCAGGCAATTCTTTTTTAAGTATATTTTACTGATGAGTTGTGGATCTGTATTGGTGAAAGGAGTCTTTAGGAATCCACAAGCATTAATTAAGCAACTCCAGACAAAAGTGCCATAGACAACAGAGAAAAGACCTAACCTCAAAGAGCTTACATTCTAGTGAGGAAGATAACATTTACATATAAATGTATAGTATTGACAAAATAGATTCTGTGTGTGTGTGTGTGTGTGTGTGTGTGTGTGTGTGTGTGTGTATGTTTGGTAGGGAGGGCATTGGTTGTTGTCTATTATGTAGCAGATAAACCATCCACAAAATTCCTCCTACTCTGTGTCCCACAACTAGGGCCATTGGGAGAGGGTGTCAATGTGGTTGTGTATGAAAAAATAGATGCATTAGTAGAACCATATTAGCAATAATTAAGAAATAGATCCAGAATACCAAACTGTCATGAGAAGCTGAAAAGGGAACTCAACCAATACATTTATGATTGTGTCTGAAAGTAAAGTTGCCTCTCATAGCCCAGTCCCCCATCCTTACCACCTCCAAAGTCTATGTCCCAGAGTCATCTTTGGCCTTCTCAGTGAATAGGTATTCATTTCATAATTAATAGCTATACTACTTCTCCCCCACTTATGCATATCCTCTATTTTTCTTCCCTTCTCCCTGGCTATCATAAGGTAATCTTAAAAAAAAATAGAAGAAAACAAATATCTCCCATAGCTATTGCCAATTCTAAGCCAAAAGCTCTTGGGAAGAGGAAATAATCATATCTTATTAAATGTACATTTCTAGTACCCTATAGGGTATTCTGGTATGCCGATTCAAATCAATAAACATTAGTTAAGTGTCGATTATATGCAGAACACTCTACCTACCAAGCACTGAGAAGAGATAAACAGTTTAGACAGCAAATCATTTCTTTTAGGAATTATAGAAATAAGATTGCTATGAAGGACTTGGAGCTTGGAGTTCTTACCCTGTCTTCAGAGAGAGCAGTGCATCATCCACACCCCTCTGGTTGAATTTTCCCATGTAGGTATGCATTTCAAGGTAATTATTGCGAATGTTCCTCTCTGTGCTACCATTGGGCACGGTTCCAAAGCGGAAGGGGGGTGAGAAGTCATTCGGTCTCTGGAACTGGAGAAAGAACAAAGAAGAAAAGTTTGAGAGACTGTGAAGAATAAAATATTATTTATGGATTTACAATGAAGAATATTTGACTGAAATTTGCCACAAAATATTGTTTCTGTTTAAAAATGACAATAGATATCTGAAAATAGAATTTGATTAAGTAAATCAATATTTGTTAAGTGTCACTGATGTGCCAAGTAACAGAGGTATGCACAATGATTTTAATATTTGACTCTAATGCTTTATTTTCCTTTTCTCATCAGCTCCTATGGACTCAATTTAGATATAAAAGAATAAAGGGAATATAAATGGAGAAGAAAAGAAGATTCAGAGCCTTGGGGGACACTCGTGGTTAGTGGATACTTTGATGAAGAAGACTGAGAAAGAATGGTCAGACAGGTAGGAGGAAAACTGGAAGAGAACAGTGCCATGAAAACCTAGATCAAAGAGAATATCCAGGAGAAGATGATCTATAGTGTGCATATCTATAATTATAATTATATATATCTATATATCTATACAGATATAGATATATAGATATATACAATTTTCGAGTACAATTTTGAGAATGCCATTTACCTCCATCACAACTTATGGAGGCTACTGATCATCCATTGACTAACAAGGTTCCTCACCAATGGATTTTCATTCATATTTCACCAACTTCTTTTCTGATTACTCTCCTACAAAACTTCTGTTTTGGTTTGCTATTTCCTTCATAAATAATTTGCTAATAAACTGCAATGTACAATTATTAAGCATACATTAGATGAATAGGTGCTAGGAGAGATACAGAATTTAGCTAGGACATATTTCCTTCCCTCATGTAGCATACAATGTTATAGACGCATATCATGAACTGTAATATATAATATCCCATGATAACTGCAAAAGGGAAGGTGCAAAACAAAATGCTATGTTAAGTCACAAGAGAAAGGTCATGACTAGCTGAGGGGGATGGAGATGATTTTATTGAGGAGGTGGCATTTGAATTTTTCTCTAAAGATAGGTAAGAATCTGACAAGTGAAGAGGGAGAAAAGGCATTCCGGGCACAAACCATGAAAAGATACATAGAGTTAGAAGAGCCCAGGGTGAGTGAGTGGAACAAGGTCTAATTTACGGTTTTTTAAATTTATATCAATGATCATTTATTTTCTCTCTCACCAGTCTTCTCCCCTTAAAATGAACACAAATGTAAACCCCTTGTTAAAATATGCATCGTTAAGTGAAACAAATTCTCTTATTGAGCACATATAAAAATGTGCCTCATTTGGCAACCTGAATCAATCTTTTGTCTGTCAGGAGGCAAGCAGCGCGGTTTGTCATCAGTTCTCTAGAAATAGTTATTCATGACATTGATCGGAATCCTTAAGTCTCTCAAAGTTATTTTTTTATTGTTTCTTTATACCTTATTCCTCTCCGCGTAATCTGTAGTACAGTGAAACTGGCCTCCTTGTCATTTCTCAAATGCAATACTCCCTCTCCAGACTCTGGGCATTTTCAGTGGCTGTTACCCATGCCTGAAATTGTCTCCATCCTCATCTCCACCATCCAGTATCCTTGACTCTCGTCAAGTCTCAAAGAAAATACCAAATTGTTCAAAAAATCCTTTTCCTGACTCCTTTCAATCTGTCCTGTATGTCTTGTTTCTACATAGTTCTTTGCATGCTATCTTCCCCATTGGACTGTGAACTCCTTGAGAGGAAGGACTACTGGGGAAGGAGGCATTGACTATCTTTGTTTCTCTACCACTTAGCAGAGCATAGGTGCTTCAAAAATGCTTAGTGATTTGACCTATCTTTATGTTGTTATTTTAATTATATAAGTTGTCCTCCTGGCTCTGCTTACTTTATTCTGTGTCATTTCATATAAATCTTCCAAGGTTCTCTAAATGCATCCCTTTCATCATTTCTTACTATTCAATAGTATTGTTATATTCAGTGTATCATAAAATTATCACATTCCATTCATCCATTCTTCAATTGATGGACACCTCCTTGGTTTCTAGTTCTTTGCTACTAAAAACAAAAGAGTTGCAACCTTATAAATACATGTATATGTATGTGTATATATGTGTATGTGGGTGTATATACATACGTATATATGTACATATGTGTATATGTATGTATGCATATGTGTGTGTGTGTGTATATATATATACATATATATATATATACATACATATGAAACTCTTTTTCCTCTTTTTTTGATCTATTTGAAATAAAGACCTTGGAGTGGTACTGCTGGGTCAAAGAGTATGCACAATTCAGTGACTTTCTGGGCATAATTCCAAATTGCTTTCCAGGATTGCTGGACCAATTCATATTTCCACTAACAATATTTTTATTTCACAGCCCCTCTAATATCTGCCATTCTTTTTTTTCTTTTGGATATTTTTTGGCCAATCTGATGAGTATAAGATGGAACATCAGAGTTGTTTCAATTTGCATTTATCAAATTATAAGTTACTTGGAACATTTTTTCATGTTTGTTGATAACTTGAAATTCTTACTTTGCAAATTGCCTATTCATATCCTTTGTCAATTTATCAATTGGTAAATGACTTTTATTCTTGTGACTTTCAATTGGTTCCCTATATGTCTTAGAAATTAGATACTTACTTGAAAAATTATTATAAAGATATTTTTCCAACCTGTGTCCTTTCTAATTGCATTGGTTCTGTTTGTGCAAACCCTTTTTTATTTTTTGTAATCAAAATTTTATATTTTACATTTTTACCTCTGTGATTTTCTCTCTGTCTTTGTCTCTCTCCATTTCTCTCTCTGTCTTTTGTTTGGTCATGAAAACTTCCACTACTCATTGATATGAAAAGAAATTGCCTTCCAACAAGGTCTAATGTAGTTGGATCATAGATTCCATTTAGAAGAGCAATATGATTTAATGCTGATAAGGTAGTGTGGTGTCATTTTGGAAGGACTTGAATGCCAGGCAAAAATTTGAACTCTCCTTTCTGGCAGCAGAAACCACTGAAAGTTTTTGAAAACAAGAGTATGATCATTTATATGCATAAGAAGGATACTTCTGTCAGGGACTAAGAATCCTGTTTGTATCTTATATATTAGCACCTGTGGTTAAAGTAGTCTGTAAATGTACTGTTCAGTTATTTAATGTACTTGTTTATTCTAACTCCTTACCCTAGATTATGAACTACTCAAAGGCAGGGACTGATTGCATCCAGTATGGTTCCCAGTATATTACTCATACACTCTTTCTTCAATAACAAGAATACAAAACCAGCAGAGAACTAGAGCTGGAAGGGACCTCAGAGACCATCTTGCCCACCTCCCTTAATTTACAAAGGAGCAAATTGGGAAGTTAAATGACTTGCACAAATGACGTGTAGTGTCAAACCCCAATTTTAATGGTGAACTTCCAAACCCCAAAATATAGTTTGTTCTAAAGAAGAGACAAGTAGGTCAGGTCCACATTTTTATTTCTTTCAAGATGGCTTGACATACATTGCATGGGAGTTCATTTCAAAACTGGGTCCCCCAAGGGGTCCAGCTCAGAACTGGCTCGATTTGGGGGTATAAGGTTATATGTCCTTTTGAAGAGTAGGTGTTCCCAAGGGGTGCCATTCAACTTTGACTGGTCAGAACACTGGGAGGTGGGCCATATTAAAATGAGGTTTTGAATGCATGACTTAGGTCACTTAATACCTTTTGAACAAGGGCTGATTTCACTGCCATCATTCTGTCTTCAGAGGAAATATTTATTTCATCAGACCAGCCCCCATCATGCCAGACCACTCCCAGTCTTTGGGCTATCTAGGCAGAAAGATCTGTCTCCACCTAAACCTGAGCAGATTAAATCAATTCAGGCCTGGGTTAGAGTTTGATCAGGATAAAAAGATTCAATACAATCTCATTATCAGTAACTTCCTAAAAGAGAGACTGAATTTGGAAGAGTGAGGGGGCTGGAGGGAAACTCTGAGTCTCCAAGACACTGATTACTAAGAAGTATCTGAGGCTAAATGTGAACTTGGATCTTTGACTTCAGATCCAGTGTTTTATGCACTGCACTACACTATTTCACACCACTGTTACACCCAGAAAACAAAGACATTTAATACCATTTACTGATTTTTGTTTAAAATTATTATGTAGTTACTTTATAATGGCTTATGTTAGAGAGATGTCCACAGGAATAAAGGACTTCTGCGAGTTAGGATATTTCCTTCCATACAAAACAGTGCTCGAATTTAGAACACTAATAAATTAATTTTAAAATTGTTTCTGTTGGACTTGTAACTAAAAAACAGAGTACGGTACTAATATTTTTTTCTTCCACATTAAAATAGTGATCTAGCCACTGAATCTAGGATGGAAAATGTAGAGATGAATTTATGACATCAAAACACATAACATAACCATCAAGGTTTTCCTAAGACTGAGAAATCTTCTCCCCTACTTTGTGCCTTAAAAGGGCAGTTAATTCAGTCTGACTAAACCAGAATAAGGAGTGCATACCAGGGATGGGAAACCTGCGACCTTGAGGCTACATGTGACCTTGAGGCCACAGGTTCTCTACCTGGCATATGCCTTCTTCTTTGACACTCATTGTCCCAACTATGTAAATCACCATTTTAAACAACAGCAAGACCAGCAGCAGCAACACCAAATATACCACAAATCAGTGACTGGTATCAGAGCTTTAAAATGTTCAACTTTCTTGAACCTCAGGACCAACTTTAAGAGTCATCTGACATTGCTAATCATGCGCTTCTGGAGGTCTGTGGGAAAGAATGGAAAAAAATAATCTTCCAGATCCCTTGATGATTACAAAGAAATGCCCTAGTAATAAAACTTACCTCACACTGGGAGGTATTAAATGTCACTTATTTAACCCAGAGCAGCGATCGATGCTCTCTGGGGCTTTGAGAAACAATAAAAATTAGCACTGCCAAGGACTAGGCTGGCTAAAAATCCACCAACTAAGGAAGACCCTGAGAAACAACTTCAATGTAACAAAACAAAACCCAGTATGGGGGAGAAGGTTTGGAGAACTGAATTCATTCTTCTTAAAAATAAATAAAATTACAAAGCACCCCTAGCTGACTGTCTTTTATCCATTACAGGAGAAAAATAAAAATGGCTTTCACTTTTGCCTGGAACATTTGTTTTTCTCTGAGACAAAGCCCAGGGAAATAACTAAGACCATAACCGCTACATGGAAGGGAAGAAAGAGAAGGACAAATAATTGAATAGCCAGAAGAGACTAGAGTTCCAAACAGAAATTCGTTTTGAGACACAGAAACTGCAGCTGAAGGAGTTTAAAGGATTGGTTCAGTCACACAAGTAGAGTGAGATGAGCAGAACCAGGAGAACATCATACACAGTAACAGCAACATTGTGCGATGATCAACTATCATAGAATTAGCTTAGTAATTCAATGATCTAAGAAAATTCCAAAAGGCTCATGATGGAAAACCCTATTCACATCCAGAGAAAGGACGATGGAATCTGAATGCAGATGGAAGCAGACTATTTTCACTTCTGTTTTGGTTTTTTCTTTCTTATGGTTTTTCCCTTTTGTTCTGGTTCTTCTTTCACAACATGACTAGTGTAGAAATATGTTTAACATGATTATGCATGTATAAGTTATGTCAGATTGCATGCCATCTTAGGGAGGGGGAAGGGAGGAAGGAAGGAGAGAGAAAAATTTAGAACTCAAAATCTCGGGAAAAATGAATGTTGATAACTATCTTTACATGTGATTGGAAAAAAATAAAATACTCTTAAGTGAAAAAAAAAAAGATCCCAAACAAATAAAATTACACAGTTAGCTACTACCTGACATGGGACTAGAATTCTGTTCTTTTAATTCTCAGTCAATACTTGTACTTCACTGTGCTCTCTGAAACACTAACAGAGTTCCCCCTCTTAGTTGAATAACTAAAGAAACATGGTAAATCAGGGCTGCATAACATGTGTAAGCACATAGGCCTACTGCCCTTTCTCAAAGGAGTGCTACCAGCCAAATCCCTCCCTTTTAAATCCAACACGCATTTTATAGCAATTACCATAAGCACATACTTTTGCAAGGGTCAGACACTCACAGAATGTTAAGAGAACTGTAATCTCACTTCATCCTCCTGGCAGACAGTAGGGAATAGGAATTCAAGTCTCCGAGCTATTCACATTGCCCAAGACAGCACCATGTTGCCCTAAAGGTGAGTCAGTATTGCCAATCATGCAAAGGGAAAGAAGTCCATACATCTGGAACAAGGAGTCCATACAACCAAAATAACTTGTTTTTAACAGAGAAGAGTGTCAAATAGTTTATGTCTCTTTCTGCTTGTTGCTCCTTTCTCTACGCACAAAATCAAATTCATTGCAACTGTGGGTGGGGAGAAAGGCAAAGAATCTGTTCTCAGTCTCTCTCTCTCTCTCTCTCTCTCTCTCTCTCTCTCTCTCTCTCTCCCCCCCCCTTCCTTCCTTCGTTCCTTCATTCCTTCCTTCCTTTTTTCCTTCCTTCCTTCCTTTCCTCTCTCCTTCCTAACTGTCTCACTGTCTAATTTCCTGCCTAGCTACCTTCCATCCATATTTATTGGGATCCTTACCATCATATGTGCTAGGACTGTTCTAGTGAGAACTGTGAGAAACACAAAGAAGCATGATTGTAAGCACTCACCCTAAGTTGGAAAGTGGGGTTTGAGGAGGAGGCTCCAAGTCCTGTTTAAGGCACAATTCATTGACTTTGTGAGACCCTTAGCAGGTCAGAGGGCAGGACTGGGTCTTTTTTTAGAAAGTCAGTTATTTGGAAATATATTCCCAAACCAATAATCTTCTCCTAGTAAGGCTAAACATCAAAAAGAGACTAACTAGCATGAATCTGATAGTCAACAAATACCATGAAAGAGAGATGAAAAGGACATTGAAGAGAGTTCAAAAGGGCATAGATTAGGGGCTTGGCGTTATTGGTTGAACGACTAGCAGAGCCTGAAAAGAGAAAACTCAGTGGGAGCATGATAGCTGTGTTTAAATATTCCACAGATTGTCTTGTAGAATAGGGATTGTTCTGTGGGGCCCCAAAGGGCAGAGAACTAGAAGCAGCAGTTCTTGAAAGTGGGGCTTGATCTCAGAAAAAAACTTGTGAGCAATGAGAAATATCTGAAAGCTGGGCTACCTCCTGAAGTGGTGAGTTCTCCCTGTTTTAAGACTTTCATACAGAGGCTAGATGGTTACTTGTTGGGTGCTATGGAGGGGATGCTTTTCGTGTATGTATTAGACTAGATGACCACCGAGATTTCCAACTCTCAAACTCTGTGTTTCTGTCTTAATCTTGTAAGCATGCAAAAAATAGTTATAATGCATAGTGCTATGTAGATTGAATAGATAATAAGTTCTATACAAGTTCAAGATGGTGCAGGGAGAAGCCACTTCTAATTTAGCTAGTCATAGGAAGCTACATTGATTTTTCATAATCAGAGTTGGGGATGGAGGCCAAGGATATAGGGGCCCATTATCATTAATAATGGTAATATTGGTGAGAATGTTTATTCTTTTTAAGCCTTCCCTCCACCCAGGTATTTGATATCATTTTTAGGGAGACACAAGAAGATATGACTTCTTTAATGTTAAAAAGCTAAGGATCAGAGTTTGAATCAAAGTAAAATATAACATTTTTAAGGTTAAGTTTCCAAATTCTTTGTTCTGACCACTAGACTGTACTACTTCATCCTTAGGGAGTCATACATATGAGGTTAATGAGGTTATTAGTATTAACAATGAGGTTAATTAGAATCAGATGATATAAATGTCAGTTGGCATGGGAAAACTGATCCATCAAAATGAGCCAAGAGAAGACCACTAAGAACTGCCTTCTTGAGCAGTACGAGTTCTTTAAAGCACACATTCTTTTCACTCAGTCTTAGTCAAATCAGAATGCACAGATGAGAACCAGCTAACAGTGTGACCTTGTAGAGACTGAATATTGTACATCTTGTATGAAGGGAATCTTTATGAGATACAGAATCTGGAGGCTTTTGTCTTCAACACTTGACAATGCCATAATAAATATTCATTCAATTACTCCTGGTTTTACATTTGAATTACAACAAAAGAATCGCTGCAGTAAGCCATTCAGCTCTCCTTGGGACCCACTTGCTAAGAAAAGAGACAATTCTTTGACCTGTACCTATTACTTTTGAGGAGCCCTATTGCGACCATGTTTCTGCTTAAAGGGTGCACCTTTAATTGTTATGTGTAGCTCAAATTTACATATTATTTTTATTATTCACATCTCTTTCCTCTCACCTTTCATTAAATCCCATTCATGGATATCATCTCATTCAGAGTCAGCTAGGTGGCACAATGAATAGAGAGCTGGACCTGGAGCTAGGAAAACCTGAGTTCAAATCTACCTTCAGAGTGACCCTGACATTTACTGCTTCTGAGACATGGCCAAATGCGCAAATCATTTAATTTCTAATCTTCAATTTTCATCTTTAAAAGGGTTGTTCAGTCATTTTTCAGTCATGTCAAACTCTTCATGACCCCATTTGGGGTTTTCTTGGCAATGACACTAGAATGCTTTGCCATTTCCTTCTCTAGTTCATTTTTCAGATGAGGAACTGAGGCAAAGAGTGATTTACCCAGGGATACACAGCTAGTAAGTGTCTCTGAACTCAGGAAGATGAGTCTTTCTGACCTCAGGCACACCTCTTTGCCTTTCTAAAAAAAGGTTACAGATGACAATACTCACCATACCTGTTTTACAGAGTTGTAAGGCTCAAACGGAATTAATATATTTAAAGTGCTTTCTAGATTTTAAAGTACTACATAAAGGTCAGTTATTAAAATTCATTAGTGGAGATAAGGGATGTATTTATTTATTTTTTTAACATTTGTTTTCAAAACTTTGATTTCCAGATTCTTTCCCTTCTTCCCTTCTCACCCACTCCCACTGGGAGGACATGCAATTCAATATAGGTTGTACATGAGTAGTTACACAAAACTTTTCCATAGTAGTTATATTGTGAAAGACTATATTTCCCTCCATCCTATCCTGCCCCCCATTTATTCTATTTTCTCTTTTGACCCTGTCCCTTTTCAAAAGTGTTTGCTTCTAATTACCCTCTCCCCCAATCTGCCCTCCCTTCTATCATGTCCCTTCTTATCCCCTTCCCCCCTACTTTCCTGTAGAGTAAGATGCCCACTTGAGTGTTTGTTATTTCCTCCTTAAGACAAATCCAGTGAGAGTCAGGTTGACCCAATCCTTTCACCTCTCTGCTCTTCCCCTCCATTCTAACAGCTTTCTCTTGCCTCTTTTATGTGAGATAATTTACCCTATTCTACCTCTCCCTTTGTCCTTCCTTCTCTCATTATATTCCTCTCTCACCTCTTAATTTTATTTTTTAGATATCATCCGTTCATATTCAACTCATCCCATGTAAGGCACGTCTTGATATGAACTGTGACTGGGCTAGAGCTGATGTATAGAGAATAACACACATATACTACCTTTTTAAATTACGGTACCTGGATAGGTACCATACTGACATAGAAGGGACATCAAATAATGAAATTATACACATTAAGTTAGTGCTTTGGAGATATTTCATTAAAAATCATTCATTCATCCCAGGTAAATCCTTGAGTTTTTCTTGCTCTCAGTTAGATAAAAGAATAGATTCTAAGACATAGTTGTAGTATAAGAAACAATTAATTTCTCCCCTTGGCACCCAGGAGGATTACTAACCACACCTAGCTGTAGTCCAAAACTGAGTTGGCTTTCACTGGAAGAAATGCTGTGGACTTCTTGTGTATGACATGTCCTTAGAGATCTCTTAGGTCACACTCTCACACGAAAAGTGAAAAATCTAATATACACTCTGCATGTGAAAAGTCTCTTTGGCGAACAGAAGATGAAGAACTTACCCTAAGGAATCGTCTGTGGCTATGGTCTCTAGGCCCCAGCCATGCCACTTTTTGGAATCTGTGCTCTCTCTCAAAACTGTATGCTACTTTGCTACAAAATAAGGCTGCCATTATTAACTCAGGGATGTGTGCAGCCACAAAAGTGTGCTTGAGTTGCTTTGCTGGAAACCTAGAGTAACTCTTGCCCCATCTCCCAAGTGGGAGACCCAGAATTTTTCTGCCATTTTTCACATAAGAAAATGGAAGCACAGTTTTCATTGTTGAGCATTTAGGAAACTGTTGATGAGGGGCAGGGAAGAGTGTCATCTCTGATGATTACTGAGTGGTGGAATATATCAGCAGAGATTTGATGTAAACTCCTTGCAGGAGGACACTGGATAGCATGGGAGGTAGAATAACTCACACTAAGAGAAGAGGCACCCAGTAGGAATGGTTCCTACCTATTCCCAAGAATTACTCCTATAGGGATATACAATGCAATACTTCTTACTCTCAAGGTTGAATTGTATTCAGAAGACAATGTGAATGTATGGTGGAAAGACTGCTAAATGGGGAGTCAGAAGGCTTGGGTCCAAATCACTGTACTGACACAGCTTTAGTTATGTCACTTAACCTCTCTAGGACTCAATTTCCTCTTCTATGAAATAAGAACGTTGGTCTATTTAAGCTCTAAAGTCCCTTCCGGCTCTAAATTTCATGAAAAGGCAAAAGTATAATGACTTTATAATAACAATGATGAGGCTTTACCACTGCAGGTTGGTACCTTCCCTGAAATTTACCAATCAATCAACAAGTATTTATTAAGGCCTTTCCATATGCCAGGCCCTGAGAATACAACTACAAAGAATGAAATGATCCCTACTTGCAATAAACTTACAGTTTAGAGAATTGTCTAGGACACTAAATGAATCAGCCCAGGTCATTGCCAGTATTTGTAAAACGTGAGAACTGAACTTCCTGACTCCAAGGTCAGCTCTCTATCCACTTCACAATATTGCCTCTCTTAATAATGCTGAAGATCTTAATGTAACAGGAAAATATTCATTGACCTATTTTGCAACCTTTGGTCATTTTTAGTGCTCAATAAATATTTCAAGGACACTAATTCAATGTAACCATCTCTGATTACATCCAAGGTGTTGTGCTAGCCACTGGAGAAAAAGAAAAAAATCAAATCAAAGGGTTCCTGTCCTTTGAAATCTTATAATCTATTGAGGCATTACAACATAGATACAGGTAAATCGATAAATAATTTAAGGAGGACGGGACCTCTTTAATGGGACTGGGGAGTTTCCCTTAGGAGGTGAAGGAAGGTGAAGATTCTGCCAGGTGGTAAGGAAGGAAGGAATGCATTCCAGATAGGCAACGTGAGGATGCATAGGGCTGAAAGCACAAGATGCTGAAAGGAGAGATGGAATGTTGAATGCAGGGAAAAACTAGTGGTCAGAACAAAAAATGCATGTATTTGGTAATTGTTGGACAATATATATTTGGTAATTGTTGAACAAATTGCCAGAAGGCACTGCAACATTTACATTTCCTTTGTAAACTATTACAAAGACACTGACTTGGTTCTACACTCATGGCTTAGTCATATATCAAAAGTACACAAAAGAGATCACAATATAGTAAGAGTATTTGATGTTAACATGGAAATTATTTCTATGGACCCTTTCTTGGAATAACAGTTGAAATAAAAAATACCTAAGGTTATAAAGGGAACCAGTTTTATATAAATACATTCATCAATTTTTTTTTCCTATGTTCGTGGAGCCTAGATTCATGGATCCTTAATCTAGTTCTAGATTAAGAACTATAACCTAGTATCTATGATCAAATTTAAGACCTAACAATGCATATTAATATTTGTTTGACAGAAACAATGTGCCAGAGATGACAGTGTGATGGGAACACAGATAATTTATAAGTGAGATGTGGGGACAAAGAAATTTTGCTTTTATTCTTAACTCACCATGTCCATAATTTGTTGGCTTTGGCAAAGCAAAGGCTTACCTCTTCCATTAATGAAGTCAAGTTGCATTATTAGAGTACGTGACTGACTAGCTTACATGATAAGACCAATGAGGCCAAGGTCACAGATTTTATTTATGGCATAATTTTTGCCTGGAAGAACTCCAGCTGAGCTTTCAGAACTGAGTAACAGTGGAGATGGTTACCCAAAGATTCATACCCCTTTTCCATCCTCCCTCAATCTTGAAATTTCAGAGGGGAGAAGTCCCAGGAATTTCACTGAGAAGAATATGGGATTTTATTGAGACTTTAGGGTTCTCCAAGAGATATAACTATTGAGTAATTATAATAATTGATATGTATATAGTAGTGTAAAACTTCCCAAGTGCTTTATACATATTATATCAGTTGAGCCTTGAAAAAGCCATGTGACATAGGTACTTGGGCATAGGTATTCACATGAATAATCTAAGGCTCAGAGGAGTTAAGTGACTTATCAATGTTTCTAAGTGTGAGAAGCTGGATGTGAATTCAGTTAATTCTAATTCTCTTTCCCTCTCCCTGTCTCCCTCTCTCTCTCCCTCTCTCTCTCTCTCTCTCTCTCTCTCTCTCTTTCATACCACCCACCTGCTGTCCCTCTGCACAAAGGGAATGGGAATGTGGATCTCCCATGGGCATTTAGGGTTTCAGGCACTGCTGAGGACTTCTATATCTCATCAGTGTTGATGAGGGACGTCTGTCAATCAGGAAATCCTTTCAGGTTGTCCACAGAACACTTCAGAGGAACCCCATTTTTGAGCATGGTAATTTAAAGAGGTAATGCTAAAGTATCTGTCCTCAAGGTCATAAAACTCAGAGATATGGACTTTCTGCACGGCCTTTAGTTTCAGGATGTAGTATAAAGGTGAGATCACAGAGATATTTGGATCAAGGAACAGTATGATCAGTGGGAGGGATTGTTATGGGCAATATTTCCTTACCACCAATAAATGCTTCAAATCCATCAGATTATACCTAAGAAAAAGAGATTTTATACCATTGTTATGTGTGATATTGACAGGCTGTCATCAGTCCTCTTTGCTTCCCTCAAGGAGGATTGTCATGGGGCCTATCATTATACTCCCTCCTCTATTCTTTTGTCTTTCTTTCAGGCATGTATCAGGGCCTACTGCTTCCTAACTCCTTTTGAGTATACTCCCCTCAAGAACACTAAATTAGATTTTATAGTGGTGACTAGCCCAAAGTCTGTTCAGAGTCAAAAACGGCAAAAACTCAATTAACTAGATTGCTTAGAGAATGGGGATATAATGGTAACTGGATTATCTGGCAGAATAATGGTTAAGCTTCAACCTCTTCCTGCTTCAATCTTTGTTGAAACTTTTTTTTAATTCTCTTCTCTTCTGTCTCAGGGTCATCTGTCTGAACCTTATTGATTACCATGTAGGACTTCGATATAGATATAGATCCAGAAGTAGAGAAGGCAGGATTGTCTTGAGGCCTTACTACACAGATTCCAAGAAATTTTGGTTTTCCTTTTTACTGAACTCCTGATACAAACTTGTTTATTTGATCTCTATTTCTTTCTCATAAAAAAAGAAAGCAAAATAGTTTTTGTTAAAAAAAATTCTGGTAGATTCAGGAATAGGTGAATTGAGAGCTAGGTTCTATTAAATGATTGTTAGGCACATATTGATTATCCAATATAGAGCTGCTGTTTGACAGACAGAGAGCGTTGCATTTCTAAGAACTATACTTCCTGGGAGAATATAAATTTGGAGGAAGTCACATTTCCCGGAGGAAAAACAATCCAGCATAGGTGGGAGAGTCAATCTATATTAGCATAATATTATAATCTGAGTTCTACTAAGCAGAGTAAAAAAATTAGTTGGAGTCTTATTTATCTACTTCTGTTAAAGAATCATAGATGTAGAGTTGGAAGGGACTTTAGAGGTCCTTGTAGACAACACAAAAGGCAGCTAGTTAGGGCAGTGGAAAGAATGGAGGACGTGGAGTCAAGAAGACCTAAGTTCAAGTTTTACCTCCAACACACCCTAGTTACAAGACTTAGGGCAAGTTACTTAACCTGTTTTCTTGTTTGTAAAATGAGTCAAATAATAGCACCTATCTGCCAGGGTGTTGTGAGGATCAAATAAGATAAAATTTGTAAAGATCTCAGCAGAGTGCCTAAAACATAGCAGATACTATGTAAATGCTATTATTATTATTATTGTAATTATTATTAATTACTATCCCCCTCGACTGAGGCCAAGAGAAGTGAGATGACTTAAGTGTATGAGGAAAGTTTCAAAGACTAGGTCTTGCTGATTTCAAGTCTATGGTGCTATACACTCTCAGTAGACAAGCATCTATTAGCCACATATTATGTGCTAGGCATTGTACTAGGATGCAAATAAAAAAATAGTTCTTGCCTCAAGGAACTCACATTCTAACAAGGGAGACAATAACAATAAGTACATGTGTGATACATATATAGATGCATACTAGTGAGATATAAAAACTAAGTGTATAGAAGATACCCCTAGGTACATAGAAACACCTATACATATATGAGATACATATAGAGCATCAGAAGTGGGGAACCTGTGACTTTGAGACTACATGGATTCGGTCAAAGGGCCACACTTTAGGACCTAGAGGGACACATGTGGCTTCGAGGCTGCAGGTTCCCCATCCCTGGAGTAGATGTAAGGCAATTTGAGAGGGAATGTCTCCCCTCACTGGAGGGACCAGGAATGGCTTCCTACAGAAGGTGGGATTTGAGTTTACTCTTGAACAGTGGTTCTCAACCTTCCTAATGCCACAACCCTTTAATACTCGTATGTGGGTGGACCCGCCTGGAGATGGATAGAGGAGCGGTGTCTCAGTTCCTAAGACCATTGGAAATATGTGTTTTCCGATGGTCTTAGGTGACCCCCAAAGGGGTTGCGACCCACAGGTTGAGAACTGCTGCTCTTGAAGAAAGGTACATAAAACAAGAGTAGAACATTCAAGGCTCAAAGAACAGCCAAAGCAAATGTTGGGAGTTGAACATAGTTGAGTTGGTATAAATGGATCAATGCTCACAAACAAATGCACTCTTCCACAGTATTTTGAAGACTATGTAAAACAACTCAGGACTTGTCCATAGCAGCAAAAGTGGCAGCCATTGCCATAGTAAGAACCAAAATTGGAGCTATGGAGGGATCTCTGTAAGGGAACATATTGAACTCCACCATGGCTCAAAAAGATCTGACCTGAAAGAGCTACTAGAGATCTGTGAAGACATTGGAGGATTATATTAATCTATATAGTGAATATGATAGAAAACGTGAACTCAACATAATTCAATTTATTGGGCTAAGTATGGGGGATACAAAAATAAAAGCAAATACAAGCTTTGTGCTCAAAGAGCATATGTTCTAGTAGGGAGGACAAACACGAAGTAGCATTTTGGTTTGGAACATTACAGAAATGATAAGTGTAGCCACAGAGGAGTAGAATGACACATTCTTTCCAGGTACAGTGGAAGTATTGATGGTTCTAGAAGTAGAAAGAGAATGTGAAAGGGATGGGTCTTCATGTAGTGAATGACTAAGCAACTACCAGTTAGGAGAATTAGGGGCTCAGTACTTGAATGAAAAGGCATACTTTCTGACCTGTGAGGCTAGGCACCTGGTGAAAAGATGGTCAAAGAGTGAAAAAAAGCATGACTACGCCTAGGTTCAGATATAGTAGGCAATGGGGGTGATTACCAATCAGGAAAGCAGAGTCCCAGGGAAGGAGTTTCTAGGGGTAAAGGGTTGAGCTCTCCAGGGCAAGGTTTCAGGTACTTTAATCTCCCCCAAATACCACTAAGTTTGGATACCCAATGAAAAACAAAACAAAACATCTCAATAATCATTTGATATACATGGAAGACATCAAGAGAGATGGATTTCATTAAAAAACACATTAAATAGCTTCTTCATCTCATGGACTCATTCTCTATTAATATCAAAATTTCATATAGACTCAATGAATAAAACATTCTTAAACTCACCAAAGAAAGACAGGCGAAAAAAGGTGTTGAGCTTGAACATAGATGTCATATTGAACCAATGGATGAAAGCAATGCTTACTAATACTTAGGTGCTCTCCAGTCAAGACATATTGGTCACAAAAATAACAAAGAGAAATTATGGCTATGTTAAGAAAATTACTGACATCCTGAAATTAAAGTTGAATGGGAAGAATATGTTTAAACAATTAACACCTACACAGAAATATTTGATGTATACTTTTGGTATTATAAAATAGATCATAAAAGATTTAGAAAGTATCCTAATAAAAGCCCATAAAATATCATGAAAAACAGGGCTCATCATCTTAATGCAGCTCATTAAAGATTAGTAATTTTTCACAAAAAAAGAGAATTGATAGACATTTTAGGGCATCTACAAAACAGGCCAAAAACTACAGAAAGAAATACTTTTGGAAAGAGCAGGTATAGCTTCAATTAGCAATAATAAACTCAGGTATTTGGTATATGTCATTGGTTTTGTCAAAGGAAACTTGATAAAGCCTATGAAATGGACTAGATATAAGATTGGAATAAAAATTGGTGAGATTTACATGAACTTTACATGAAATATTTCAGCAATCATCAAACAAATGATTGAGTCATGTGGATTTATTTGTAGAAACAGAGGAGTTTATGATGGCAGTTAAGGACCAAGACATCTTCAGCAGACATCACAGAAGGGTTGTCCTTAAGAAGCCCAGACTTAAAATATAGTATAAATTGTACAAGGAAATGATAAGAATTGTGCAACACATCACTGCAGGCTATAAAAATGGTACATACAGAATCTCACAAGAGATGATCTGGTAGCTGTAATGACAGTGTAGCTGAAAAGCAGATAATCTTTCCTGGAATGATAAAGAACACATTTCTATACAATAATATTCCTATATTATAACTACAGTATTCCTATACTACAACTCAAAATATCCTAGAGAGCTGAACCAATAAATCGAGTTTGAATTATGCCATTATCACATAATGAGTTGTTGTTTACAATTACACAGACTAACATTGATTCATAAAAACTTATAACAATATTTTCAATAGATGTCTGCATCAAATATTCATAATCTCCAAACTTCATGTCATAAAATGCTTTCAAACTATAGAGACAAAACAAAGGAGATCAATATCCTGTAGAATAAGGTACAGATTATCCCTGTTGTCTTTTATACCACTGAATTTGTATCAAGGTGCTTTTAGAGATCCTGTGGAGGAAAAAACTTATTTACAAAATAAAAAGTTATTTTGTTCACCTGAATAGTACACAATCTACAGAATATTAAACATAAAAGAATAGCAAGATTCATCCCAGAAACATTTCTATTTAATCCCATTAAAAAAAGATGAGAATAAGTTACTAATAACGAGTAACATCTATACAGTGCTTTGAGCTTTACAAGATCCTTTATAGACCTTATCTCATCTAAATAGTCTGTAATGCATTACTTTAAATAAAGCATTGTGAGGAAGAACAGGTGAAAAGAAAAGATATATGACCAGAAAAAATGGGCTTATTATGTGGCAAAGTGATAACCAGTGTACTCTGCTGGTATTCCTGTAATGTCAAGAAATAAAAGGAAATCCTTCAGCACAGTTCTAAGGGGCACAGTTCATAGAATGCTGAACTTGGTGTCAGGAAGGCTTGAATTCAAATTTTGCCTCTAATGAAACACTAAGCTTCTGGCCTTGGACAAGTTTCTTCATCTGTGCCTCTGTTTATTTATTTGTTGTTGTTTATTTGTTTTTATTTTTACATCTGTAAAATGGGGATGATAATAGCACCAATTTCACTTGGTTGTTAAGGGAATTATATGACATAACAAAGTGCTTTGTAAACCTCAAAGCTTTATACAAACGCAGATAATGAGGAGGAGGAGGAGGAGGAGGAGGAGGAGGAGGATGAAGATGACTTCCTATGCAGGGTTTATGGGAGAACATGGCTAAGAAGTACAAATAGGCATAGATATCTTGTACCCAGAGAGTAACCGAGAAGTTGTGGTTATACATAGACCCACCTGGTTACATTAGAGTGACATTTCATATAGTACTTTTGACTCCAAATAAAACTCAAAGCATTTTTCATCCTGTACTCATGAAGGAAATCCATTTTGGAGTGAGAAGGGGGCTTGAGACAAGGAGCAAGCAGGGTTTCCTGAACACTGGTTTATATCACCTCTGGGGAAATATTCTAAATAAGTTTCCTTCACACTTTTAATCACAATTCAGAGCGGCACAGTTTTGAGAGGAAAGCACATGTTTATTAAAAGGGGTACTTTCTTAGGTCTCAGTGGAGAGAAAGGCTACAACAGGCTGGAATAACAAGTATTAATAGTCCATGAGGCTGCAGAAACATGTTCTGACCTTGGCTCTGTCCCTCACCAGGTATAAGACCTAGAGTTTGTAAAAGGAAGGGGTTAAACTAGACAGTCTCTATAGTCCTCAGCTCTAGAGTTCTGGCTGTAAGTGGTTGAAAATATTTCTTTATTGCACACTATAAAAAACTATACTGAACTATCAAATACATTGGGATTTTCCTCATGAATGGTTCTAAGAATGGATGCTACAATCTCCACTTCCCAGAGGGTTTGAAAGAGATAGTCTATTTATAAGCAATTTCTAAAATTTTAGAATAGGAGTTAATTATCTTTTTTTTGGTTTTTGTTGTTGTTGTTTTTTCCTTTTTGGAGGTGGGAATGCAAGGCAATTGGGGTTAAGTGACTTGCCCAAGGTCACATGGCTAGTAAGCATTAAGTGTCTGAGGCTGGATTTGAACTCAGGACTGGTGCTCTATTCACCTCACCATCTAGCCCTCCCAGGAGTTAATTATCTTAAAGGGGAAGAGCCTGTAGATTCCAATGAGGTAAGAAAAAAGAAAGGCAATTCAGCATTCCTATACAGAAAATGAAGGAAGGCTACCATTAAGTGGATATGTAACTGGGGAAGTGATCACCAAAGAAGCAAATCCGCTTTTCAGAAGGAAGGGGATCTACCAAATGCAACGGAAAGAAATATTTTTTTCTTAGATGATAGAATAGAGAATACGAACATTAAATTATCTGACATCACCAAACTAGATGGAATGACTGTAGAGGTGAACACTTGAGGAATGGGGATAATCATCATAGGGAAGCTGGAAGATAGAAGTGAGATGAAACTCAAAAGGGAAGTTTTTATGAAGTAATTCTTAGGAAAGAAATCCCCGATGTACTAGGACAAGATGAACATAGAACTGTTTGTTACAAGCATGACTTACTAATAGTTTTGCATATGTAGTATCTCAGTTCTTTTTCAGCAAAACTTGAAAAAAGTCATTTCTACTTGTTGTTTCCACTCCTCTCATTCTCTTCTAAACATTTAGTAATATATTTTCCAAGCTTATAGCTCAAATGAAACTGCTCTTTCAAATGGTCTTTTAACTGCCAGATTTAATGGTCTCTTTGTAATCCTCACACTTCTTGGAGAAGGGTCATCTTCAGTCATCCTGATCTACCTTGCCACTGGACCCAGATGACTCAAGTGGAGAAGTGAGGTTGGCGACATTACAGTCATCTTTCACTTAAATCCAATTCCTTTGCAAGTCGTGGAATCACCTTCATGGTCCTCTTCAAAGTGGAAGGATACACAACAACAACTTCTTGACCTCTTTGCAGTATTCAACACTGTATGGTTATTCACCTTATTCACCTTTTTATTCTCCTGAATACTTTCTCCTCTCTGGGTTTTCATGATTCTACTCTTTCTTGATTCTTCTCTTAATTGTCTGATCACTCCTCAGTTTCCTTGTGGCTTTATCATTCATGTCAGGTACTAACTGTAGGTTTACCCCAAGACTCTTTACTAGGTCATCTTCTCTTCCCTCTCTATACTCTCTCACTTGTTGAATTCAATGACTGATTAATTTTATTATTATCTTTATTTGGATTCACATCTCTAGCCCCAGTTTCTTTTATATCACGAATTACTGGTTGGATATTTTAATCTGAAAGTACTGTAGGCAACTCAGACTCAATATGGGTAAATATTATTTGCACCTCCAACACTCACTTCTTTTTTAAACTTTGCTATTACTGTATAGGGCAACCCCATTCTTCCAGTCATACAGGCTCAATGCCTCGATAAAGACCTTGATTTGTTGCTCTTACGCTACACATCCAACTAGTTGCCAAATCTTGCTTTCCTCTGCACAACCTCTTTCACACCTGTTGCTTGCTCTCCATTCACGCATTTAACACCATAATGTATGCCCTTATTACCTTTCCCCTGAATTATTGCAACAATTTTCTACCTGATCTCCTACCTCAAGCCTTTCCCCACTCTAATCCATCCTCTACACTGTTTAAAACATGATTTTCCTAAAGCATAGGTATGGTCAAGTCACTCCAATAAGCATTAGTGACTGTATTAGTTCTAGTATTAAATATAACATCTTCTGTTTGATTTTTAAAGCTCTTCAAAAACTTGCCCTTTTCTACCTTTACACAATTCTAAAGCCTAGCACCTTTTATAGAACTCTGTAATCCAGTCATACTGGCCTTGCAATGTGACACATTTGACATTCTATCTTCCCATCTTTATGCCTTTGTACTAGCTGCCATCCTCCCTTAAGGGCACTTCCCTTTTATCTTTGTCTCTTGGGATCAGTTTCCTTCAAAATTCAGCTGGAGCATGAAGTCTTTCCCACCTCCCTTGCCCATTTGCTAGTTCCCATCTGCATAAAACTTTCTTGTGGTCATTTTGTAAGCATCCTGATTAGATAGGGTGTCCCAAAAGTCTTAGTGCAGTTTTAACCTATTAAATCTTACTTAAAACCACATTGAAGATTTTGGCAACACCTTGTATTTATTTGTTGTATCTCTCCCTCGCAATATAAACTCCTTGTGGGTAGGGGGCCAATTTATTTTTGTGTTTGTATCTCTAATACTTAGCGCTAGGCCTGGCACATAAGTAGGGTGTTTAATAATTGTCTGTTGAATGATTAATTGAGTAAAATACATGAAATCAATATTTCTGTGTTAAAGGTTAAAAATTCAACGTGGTTTTTACATTCATGAATAAAATTGTAGAAATGAGTTGACTGTACTTGCTTCTTCAGGTCTGGACAGCACTGTGTTAGAGCTGTGCTCTGTTCTGGAGCACCAAAATGGAACTAAGGCATGGAGAAGTTGGAGAAGGTCCAAAAGACAAGAAGCAAAATGATGGAAAATTTGCAAAACAAGTCTTATATGCAAAAATTAAAGAATGGAATTTATTTAATCCCAGGGGAGGAGGGTGGGTAGAATCCTAAGAGATCATCATAACAGCAAGTCTTCACATGAGGCACAGAAATGTCACATAACGAGTTTAGTGTTGGGGCCAGGCCTTACCATGAGGCCTCTTATGTAGGTAAATGTCCAACTGTATGAAAGAGAAAAGCTATTTCAAGGTTCAGGCTGCTTCCAGTGGTCCCCACTCCCATCTGTCAGCTTGAATTCATGCATGAAAAAATATTTTCCCAACCTGAATATGTTATCAGTTTGAGCTATTAATTCTTCTTCTCTCTTTCCCTCTTTCCTCTACCTTGCCTTCCCTACTCCTCCTATCCCTGTCTCTCTCTCTCTCTCAATCCTTGCTTCTTTTCTCTCTTGCTCCTTTCTTTCTCAATCTCTGTTTGACTCTGTCTCTCTGTCTATCTCTGTCTCTGTCTGTCTGTCTGTCTGTCTCTCCCTGTATCTCTGAATAATCCTCTATCCCTCCTCCCCCAGTCTCTGCTCTTCATAAGTGGTGGCTAATGGCCATTTTCTTCCACTGAGGATTGTACAGAAGGAATTAGTTTGAACCAAAATAGGAGGATTTAGATTATACTCTGAGAGAAACAAAGAAACAAAAACCTTTCAAATTGTGAGACACTGGAATATCCTATTAAGAGAAGATGTTGGGACTTCTCTTGGAAGTCATTAAAAAAAGTCAGAACTTGAATCTCCCAGAAAAATGATACAATCCTACCTAGAGGTAGTAGAACAGGCAAATTAACTTCTTGAAGATGTTTATAGTTTATGTGGAGCTAAGAATTTATGCCTAGGAGCACAACATAAATGTTTTTCTTTTGTAATTTCATGTAGAGAAAGTCTACAAAAACTTGTCTGAATAATCAAATTCAATGTATGATATAATGGAAAGAACACTGGACAGTCAGAAGACCTGGATGTGAATCCTGGTTCTATGATTTCCAAGCTCTATGATGTGTGTGTGCGTGCGTGTGTGTGTGTGTGTGTGTGTGTGTGTGTGTGTAACATTATCACTACAATTGGCATACTCATCTATTTGCAAAGCATTTTGGAATTGTTAAAATTAATTCCTCTCTAAGCAATTAAAAAGAAAAGAGAGAAAAGATGAAGAAAAGATTAGTATTCTGGGCATTTCCTAAATGTTTGTTAAATTGAATCGAATTAAATTAGCTGATAGTGCCTAACATAATTGTCAGATTTACTTGTCTCTAGCCTGGTACATTTTACTGCATTCCATGTATGGGGTTAGAAAAGACCTTTGAAATACCTGAAATTTGAAGTTTGAGGGAAAAGAAAGCGTTGGTCCAATATCAGTGTTATGGTAATCACACCCAAAGGCAGGAACACTGAGCTTTCCTACAACAGTAACATGCTTAGAGGGCCTAGAAACAGGGTAGCATGGTTAGTCTTTACCAATGAAATGTGCTAAAGCTCATATAAAAAAGTACATGTACCAAAAGCAGCTGTAAGAAAGATATAACCAATTGCCAAAGGAGTAAGGGAACTAAGGAAAGAGCAACAGACATCAGGTGTAAAAGCAAATGCAGAACAAACAAGTATGAAAAGGAAATCTATGCACCATGGTCACCAAGAACAATGGACAGGGCACACAGAAATTGACTTGGGGGAGCCTGGGGGAAAATCAGAGAGCTAAGGACTCAACATCTGCACTTTTCCCCACATTTCCCAAACATTTCCCTTTCCCCATTCTAAGTTGATCTATTTCAAATTCCATCTCCTTTATGAATCCTTCCCTAGCCATTCCAGTCTTCACTGATCTCCCTCTTTTTTAAACTCCTCTCCCAAATTCCTCAGCATTTCATTATAGTCTGCCTTTATCATCATCACTTTGTTTAGTCAGTTCTCTATGTATTTGAGAAATACTCATTTATTAATACCCAACTGAACACTAACTTTCTTTTGAATAGGAATCTTACCCATGTTCTTTCTTATTCTGCATAATGCCTAGCACATAGTAGGCATTCAACGTGTGTTTGTTGGTTGCTGTAAAGGGCAGAATTAATCCTTAGGCAATCTCTACCAAATTTTGTTTTATTCCTAGTCACTGGTTTTGAGAGTATGATGGTTTCTGGGGCTTAAAAAGAAATGTGTTTAAGAGTTTATTCCTTTCGAGATGGACTTCATAATTACCTGGAGAGGCTTATACGGACTGATGCTAAGTGAGAAGAGCAGAACCAGGCAAAACCTGTACACAATCACAGACACATCATACATATGATGACCAACCTTGATAAACTGGACTATCCTCAACCACGCACAGCTAAAGACAACTCTACAAGCCTCAGGATGGAAGGAGATACCTAAACTCAGAGAAAGATATAGAAAGACTATAGTTTAAATGAAGACTGAAGCAAAACATGTTATCGTTCTCTTTCATGT
>CM053581.1:432094361-432123992 GCA_028627135.1 Pseudochirops cupreus
TTTTTTTTTTTTAATGTACTGCCTGATGTCATTGATTTTTCCTCTTTCTATTAAAATCTTTTATAAGGGAAAGCTTTTCTGGGAGGGGAGAAGGAAGGATACAGTAAGGAATCTAGGTGATGTAAAAAAATCATTAAAAAATCAAACTTTCTGGATTTAGTGATTTATGCTAATACTGCATGGCTCCCCCTATTCCACATCTGTGCTTCCACCAGGCCATTTTTTTTCCTGTAGTTTTTTGGTAGAGTGATTATGCTACTTCTAGGAACTATCCATAGAAAATCGCAAGAACAGTTAATGATGAAAAAGAGGTTATTTGTCCCATGTTAACAGAAAAAGAGGAAGTTTAATGAAAAGTGAGACCCATTTTGTTAGTTATATCATATTCATTATAGACAACCTTAATAAGTACAGCCTTATTATTTGCAGACCAGCAACCTATGTGGCACTCTTATTTAGCAAGTATAATGTCTTTGTAGTATACACGTGAACTTTTCCCCAAAATTTTTTTTCAAAGTCACTATTGTAGAATGCATGAAATGGAAAAGTGGGAAAATATGGGGCTGATATTTTAATGATGAAAAGGAGGTTACTGATTTTTCAATTCTATGGATTTCCCCAAAGAGAAGACAGTTGTTGCTGTTGTTTAATAAATTGGCTGAGAACAGGGGATCTTGACACGGAGTCTGTGGGGCCCCTGATGGCTCCGTGATCGATTTTAGGAGGGTCCGTGAACTGGATGAGGGAAGAGATTACATCTTTATTTCCCTAGCCTCTACTTGAAATTTAGCATTTTCTTTCAATTACTTAAAAATATTATTCTGAGAAAGGGTCCATATGCATCACCAGATTGTGAAAAGGGTCCATGATACAAGAGAGATAAAGAAACTTTGGTCTAGTAATCTTTCTGCTTGAAATCACGGGGATGGACCAGATAATCAAGGTACTTTCCAGCTCCATGACCTTTAGAATGTCGCATTCTGGCATGTGGATTACATTTATTTAAATCATTTATTACAGTATTTGTTTAAATCATTTATTAAATTTATTTAAAACATTTTACTCTCCCAGTGGAATGTGAAAAAAAAAATCCTACAGAAACATGAATTCTATTTTCCTTAAACAGGTACAGATAAAAGGCTATATGTCAATGAATGCTACACAATAAAATCAAATAATGCCTCTCAGGGTATGGCAATAAAGGAGATATTTATAGACAGAGAAAAAAGTGTCTGCCCTTCAACTTAGAGCGTTCACTGTCTAATCCAGTACTGGCCAATAAGGAGAAGACTCCATTTTACTTATGCCATGTCTAAAGGCCCTGTTGTTTCTGGCTAAACTCCAGGCACAGAGCTATGGACCAGCCTAGACAACAGTGGGTGAGGATCTGGGTGGGTGGCATTCTTTTGAATGCAATGGTCCCATAGACTCTGAAGAGCTATAGTGACACCTCTTTTATAAGGAAACCAAAATGGTTTTAGGTCACCTTAAGGGTCACTCTTCAGCAGGCCCAGGACTTCATGCTGGTCGGTCTATAGATAGCCAGATGGCTGCATGGTTTTTATTATGGTTCAGGGTAACACTGTGCTATTTTAAAAAACCTTTTATTGATATGTTTAGTTTTTGTAATATATTCTTTTCAATATAGTCCACCTTTGCTTCCCTACACAACAAAATTTCCCTTGTAAAAATAGAATAAAAAATTAAAAATTAACAACAGTTCAGTGAAAACAACCAATGCATCCACACCATCTAGCAAATCTAACAGCATGTGTAACATTCCCCACGCATATCAATATGCAAATTTAGCTGCTAAGGAAGGGAAGGTCAGCTATTGCCCCATTCACTTCCTGTCTGTACCTTTTCCTTTCTGATTGTCATATCCTAAGCCCTCCTCTCCTATCACATTTTGAATCCTTAGTCTATCCGCAGCCCAGAGAGTTCCCGAGATTGGCATCATTCAGTTACTTCCAATTCCAACTGAGTCACAAATTGCAGACTACTTTGGCTGAAAATAGTCCCCTATTTGCCTTCTTTGCCTCCATTGAACTATGTGTCCTGCAGTGTGGAGCTGACCTGTTTATCTGGGACCAGAGGATATAGAATTAGAATGAGGATACCAGGCCCACTCTGGTTTTCAATCTAGAGTCTATTCCAAAGGTAAAGAGGACAGTTTATCTGTTTTATTACTTGTGCCCAGAGGCCAATACTATGCCACTAGCACATTTCAAGATGGAGATGGTCTCCAAACTACATGGAATTCCTCAGAGCCTGCAGCAACACTTACTTTGTTTCAGAAACACAGTGGGGTTCTTACACAACAACCAAGGACACTATCTCAGCTACAACCTCCATATTAGAACCAAAGATCGTAGACCTCATGAACATCAATACATATCTGATGAGGTAAAATTTGGCTAGTACTTCTATCTATTAAGAGGAAAAGTGCTATAAATTTAGTGGTGTATTAATCATGTAATTCATAGGAATTTCTGGTCCTGGCAATCTTGGAAGCCTGGCAAACTTGGGACAAGTAGGAGTCTGGGATGTGTATACAAAGGTAACCTGATAAGCAGAAACCACCAACTACAAGCATGATGACCTGCTTTACCTTCCCTTAAATTTAATCAATGCCCAAGGGACTATTGGAGCATCTAGGGGAGGGGAAACTGACCCATTATGGAATGCCTGGACCCAAGCTACAAGACCCCTCCCCCTTCAGTTATTTCCAGGGCAGTTTGAAGATGCCAACTAGTATCTTGTAGTGAATTGTGAATTCTGAAGGGTAGGAGGGAGAGGAAAGAGAAAGTTAAAATCATCTGGTAGAAAGAGGGAGAGTCATCTCTTTCCATTTTTTCTCCCATAACTGTTTATGGAGCTCTGTCAGCCACCACTCTTACATATGATTCTGGATACTCCTTTCATAATTTTCTTGTTGAAAACTCCTGGGTTCTCAAAGGCCATGATGGTAGAACTCAAGCTCTGAGCTGGTATTATCAAATTGGCAAGTTGTCAAGTATGGGCCAGCATCTAACAGTATGTTTGTCATACAAAAATCAACTTAGTTAATTCTGCAGTCATATCAACAAGTGATTCATTATTTTAACCACAATAATTCATATAGAATACCTATTAGGTCATAGAGAGATTACTATATGCATACAAATGAAAATATGGGCACTTAAAAAAGGAGGATTTATCATAGAATTTTCACTATGAATACCCTTACTTGGTAACTTTTTTATAAATGAGATCTTTGCACTTTTTTACAGACTACAGATAAATGAATTACATACTTATTACCTACAAATATTTCTTCATTTGTTTACAAACATTCCTTACTACTTCAGAAAAAATAATTTCACTTATCAATTCATATTGGGATTATATTCAAAGAAAAATTGGGGAAATATTCATCATTATCGAGTATGTATTAATTTTATGAAACTATTAATAAGGAGACTAAAACATTTATTAAATATACATTTCAAATTTATTCCACTTTAAATCTCAAATTGTTTTGTTGTTTTTAAATTTCATTTTCATTTCATATAAATTTCATGTAAATATGTTTGCGTATCACATTGCCAAAACTTTTAGATGCTAATGAAAACTTTGACTTTTTGTCTCTGATGCATGCCTGTTTCCTGTACATACTTTTGAACAAGAACAATAAGCATTTTGACACTTCAAATACATTTGCCAAAAACTTTGAATTCAATTCATATTACTTCCCCTTATACTAATATGCAATTAGACATGTCCGTTATTTAAACATGGTTTTGGCAATTATGCAGAGCCAATGGTACATGTATTATATGCTGCTTCATTATTTCCACATTTGTAAAGTTCTAAAATGCATAAAAAGTACATTATCAAATGATAAACTAAATAGGACATTTGTTCATAAAGGTCCCTTTTAGTTAACTTCTTTCTGCATGTATGGCATACAAAATAATTTTGTGTTCCAAAGGCAGCTGCATAAATAAATTCAACCCCTTCATATCTGGATGAAACAATTTTGCAGCACAGGACAATGTACCACTTCTTTTCTCCTACCCTATATGTCAAAATCACTTGACAACATCCCCTTTTCTGTCCTTCTTTACTCTGATTTCTGATGAAGAGGTGACCCTTCACCCTGCCAAGGCCAATACACTCTACTTGTACTCATTTATTCTCTTCTCTTCCTTGAAATTAGACCTGGAATCATTCCTCTCCTATCCCTTGCCAATTCTATCCTCAATCTCTCATCTGCTGGTCCCTCCCCTGCTGCCAATAAATATGCCTAAGATCTTGCCAACCCTTAAAAACTCTTCACTTGCCTCTATCATCTCCTAAGTTATTACTTTACACTTCTCCCTTTCACAGCTAAACTCCTAGAAAAAACTTCTTGTCTTTTACTTTTCTCTTTTTCCTCACTCCTTACTTAGCCACTGCAAGCTGACTTTTGAGGATGGGTCAGCTCAATCTGTTGTTACCAATTACCAATGATTTCTTTTTTTTTTTTTTTGTCTTTTTGGAGGGGAAGAGAGAGGGCAATTGGGATTAAGTGACTTGCCCAAGGTCACACAGCTAGTAAGCATTAAGTGTTTGAGGCCGGGTTTGAACTAAGGTGCTCTATTCACTGTGCCATCTAGCTGCCCCTCCAATGATTTCTTAATTGCCTGTTTTTGTCAAGGACACTACCATCTTTCGAGCCAACAAGGTTCACCTTGGAGTCACCCTTGGCTCTTCACTCTTCCTTATCTAGCATCATTGAATAAGTTGCTAAATCTCATCATTTCTGCCTCCACAAAATCTCTTACATCTGTCCCACCTTAGTCCAGCCCTCATCAGCTTTCACCTAGATTACTGTAATTGACTTCTCTCTGCTGAAATCTGTCCTCAACAAAGTGGCCAAGTGACATTCCTAAAACATAGTTAAGATCATGTTGAAGATTCCAATGGCTCTGGGATAAAATGCAAATGTTCCTCCTCTGTTTGGCATTTAAAGCCCTTCACGGTCAGGAAAAGCCTAGTTTTCCAGGCTTCTTTTGTATTACTCTTCTTCATATCCTCTGGATTCTAGGTAAGCTGGACTGCTGTTCCTTGTCCATATCATTACCTCTTTTATCTCCATGCCTTTTCCCCCACTGGCCCCAAGACTTGGAATACATCTCATCTCTGCCTCTTAGACTCCTCAAAGACCAGCTCTAGAACCTGCCTAATCACACCAATTGCTAGTGCCCTCCTTTCTTCCTCCTCCCACTGAGATCACTTTGTCTATATTTTTATTTACTTTTTAAAATATTTTATTTTTATTTATGGAATACAACAAGCATTTCCGTAACATAGCACAATGAAATAGGTGATTGTACATGAAACCGCAAATGTACGACTTGCTATTCCTTTCAAATATGTAACAAAATTATCATGTAAATTCCTCATTTGTTTTATCTTTCCTGCTTTATCTTGTGAGCTCTTGGTGATCTAACACAGTGCCTGGCAATTGGTATACCCTTAACGAATAAATGTTTGTTGAATAATAGATGGGTAAAGAAATATGGATGGGAAAACAGCCTCTATCCAATCTTCAGAAACCTAGTTCAACTAAAAGCAACAGCAGACTTTCTAGTTCATACAGGTATTATTAACCCTGTTTCAGAGATGAGGAAATTGAGGTAGCTAAATGGTGCAATGGATAAAGTGTTGGACCTGGAGTCAAAAAATTCAAATCTCATCTTATACATTTACTACCTGTGCAACTCTAGGCAAGCACTTAATGTCAATGTACCTTAGTTTCCTCATCTGTAAAATGGTGATAATAACAGCTCCTACCTTCGAGAGTTGTGAGGATTAAATGATATAATATTTGAAAAATGCTTAGCAAAGCTTAAAGTACTATATAAATGCTAGTTCTTCTTATTATCATTATTACAGGCATTAAGTGGCTTATCTAGGACCACAAGGCTAGTAAGTGATGGAGCTACTCAGGTCTTCTGGTTCAAGGCCAGTGGTCTCTCCACTGTATCATGCTGCCCTTTTAGAGAATCATATAAATTTTGATTGGCAAAATTTCCTATAGTTTCTTTTTTAGAGCCATATGGGAAATTCATGTACTGATCATGACAGGCCCCCAGCTAGAGGGAGTGTTAGATTCTTTGTGGAATCACTCCCATCTCTTAGCATGTCCATAAATGAACTTGTTACTAGGGGATGCCTTCCACCATATTACTTCTTAGATAATCAGACTGAGCAATAAAAAAGGTGGGAGCAGAGGCATTCTCTTTCAGTGAGTTTATCCTTTAGTTAGCCTTTAACCACCAAGCCACAGAATCAGATATGTTACTGGGAGCTTCAGAAATAAACAGAATATTAAAATGAGGAAAAGGAAAGGAATGAGGAGGAGGGGGAAGGGAAAAAAAAAGAAACAACAACAAAAAGGAAAATTCCAAGAGAAAGAAAAGCAAAATAAAGATGAAGAGGATGAAAAATGATAAGAAATCAAACTCTTACTGCTTTTTAAATTTTGTGTATCTTTTCCACATGTTTTTAAATGTTCTTTTGGGGAAAATGAAATGGCCTCTGAACCTATGATTTCACTGGCATAAGAAGCTCCAAAGATAAGGAAATTCCCTCTACTAATGAAGGATAGTACCTTTTCTGTGATTTATAATTGTAGAGCATTTCTTAGAACACTGACAGATTAGGCCCAGTATTATGCAAGCAGTATGTATTAGAGACCAGACTTGAACCTAGGCCAGTTTCTTTCCACCATGCCAAATGCCTGTCTTAGGGAAAACAATTATTTGAGTCAAAGAGAGGAGAACACAAATTCCTTTTTATTCCAACTTTAATGCATCCTCATATTTTCTATCTAAGTAACTTTCTTAACTGTTGGGTCAAGAGATCCCAGATAGTAAATTATCAATAATAAAACCAGAGACATCTAACTTGGCAGGCCCACAATTCACATCTACTTCTTGAAACAGATGAATATTTTCTAAAGCATGATGAAAGTGATATCAGGAGATTTCTTAGAAGTAAAACCTTCCACGATTCATTTGGAATATCCGTGTGTTTACTGGAAGCTTCAGAAGGTGACAAGGATCGTTAGTATCATAGCTAGAGGTGACAGGAAATCTTACATGGAAAGCTATGGTATGTCAGGCCTGTAAAATCACCACCGCATACTCATCTACTAGAAATGAAAAACAAATGTCTTCCCTTTTTTTACTGTACCATGCAAGCCAGCTCAGAACAGAACAGGTACAAGACTGGCCTGTTAGTGTGTTAGAATGTGGGCGGTCACAAAATTAAAGACCAGTTTTCATACTCTGAAATACTCCAACACTTCCACACAAGCAGCCCTCCTACCTAGTCTCTCAAATGTGCACAGAGAAGAAACAAAGGCAGGGTGAGCCTACAGTAACTAGTCCATCTGTGGGAAAATGTTAGCCATAATAAGCAAGCTTCCACAGTGCTGGCACACCGGGGCAACCCTCTAATCACAGGCCAGTCCTTGTATCCCTAAGCTACCTAGCTGCCCGACCCTAACAAACCAATGTGCAATCACCTACAAAAAGAATGGATATAAAACCAAGCTAGTTATTTGTAGCCCAGGAATCATTTGTGACACTCCCTACATAAATCAGTAGGTTTGCATAAAGACAGGAAGGGAAAACAATTATTTCAGTAGGGAAACTCATTCCTTCTGCTTCTGCCTTCCAATTTATTTAAAAACACAAGTAGAAAATGCAGATGTTAGAAAATTATTAGGATCATGAAAACTTTCAGTGCTCCCAGTTGCTTGAAACATGAGCCTAATTAAAATGGGGGCTGGAGGGAGAATGTAAGCAACACTTTCTTTCCGGGGATGTTTTTTTTGGGTGGAAATAAGAGATTTTGAAAAGTATTTCTTACCTTTTTGTCACTCAGGCCAGAAACTTGGTCCACATACTCCTCTTGAATCATGAAGGCAGCTAAGTTGGCAGTGTAGCTGGCCAAGAAAATGACAGCAAAGAAGGCCCACACTGACACCATGATTTTGCTGGTTGTTCCCTTTGGGTTCTGAACTGGTACGGAGTTGTTAAATACCAGACCCCACAGCAACCAAATAGCTTTGCCAATGGTGAAAGAGGGACCGCCTGGCTCTGGAGGGACCAACAGAGAAGTTTGAGAAGTTTTATCAGTAGGACTCTCACAGTCTGGTTGTACTGATACATGCAAGAAGATTGGAGTAAGTCCTCCCTAAATTTAACTTCATTGAGACAATGTCGTCCCCAAGGAAGAAAGATGCCTCTTCTCTAATGACTTCGAAAACCCTTTCTCCTGCTTTGTGGGCCCTTTCCAGGATCTCAGAACCTCCCAAGTCAGGAGCATAGGGTACTTCTATTCAAACTCTTGATGAGAGAATGAAACCTCCCCAACACATCTTCTCCAAGTGTGCAAAGGCATCAACTAGAGAATCCTCTAAGTAAACTTACTCCTCATTTGGCCCATGATACTTTTCAAAAGACAGAATAGAGAGGAGCCCAGAGACTGAGGAAAGAAAGTGTTAGGGATTGATGTGGGGAGAATGATCCCCTAATCAATGGATTTTGACCCTAGATGCTGAAGGAGGAACTTTATTTTTTTTAAATTAATCATTTATTTTTAGTTTTCAACATTCATTTCCATAAGATTTTGAGTTTCAAATTTTCTCCCTATCTTTCCCTTCCCCCCCAGATGGTATGCATTCTGATTACCCATTGCCCCAGTCTGCCCTCCCTTTTATCACATCCCCACTCTTATCCCTTTCCCCCTTATTTTCTCGTAGGGTAAGATAGACTTCTCTACCCCATTGCCTATATATATATTATTTCCAAGTTGCATATAAAAATGATTTTTAACGATTGATTTTACAACTTTGAGTTACAAATTCTTGAAGGAAGAACTTTACTATCTGGTTTATCATAAGCAGATGTACAAAACACAGATTTAAATTTTTTTCAGGTTAATAATAAACACAATAATAAACAGCTTCATATTCCTAGATCCTCATTATGGCTTACACTGGCATGGAGCTTTATATTTATAAAGTAAATTATCTCATTTAAGTCTCAGAATAGGTCTGTAAGGTGGGTAATTCATGTATTAATATCTTCATTTTGTCAATTGCAAAATGAAACTCAGGGAAGTAAAGGGACTTGCTCAAAATCACATGAACTATAAACTTCAGACTTAGGTTTTGTAACTCCAGGTCCCACGTTCTTTACACTACCCCACATTAGCCGGCGCATTTGCTTTCTTATGTATTTTCTTTTTTTCTGAAACGTTATTATCATATACCAGGAAAACACTGAAAACATTGTTTTTAAGTCAGTATATGTTATTTGCTATTGTGTTCTTCAAAATTTGTTTTTTGATAAGTAATTCTATTTATAGTCCCTGACCTGACTGCAAGTGACTAGGCCCTAAGAGACAGGGTGGAAACTAAAGGCCTTCTTTAGTTTTGTTGTTTAAAATTTTATTTACTTTATTTTTATTTTAAATAATAAAAGAAGCATTTCCATAACACAGTATAATTTTTGAAAAGATAATTACTCATGAAACTGCAAATTTCCTATGTAAAACTTGCTATTCTCTTAAATATATAATAGTTGTCATGTAAATTTCTTTTTTTCCCCTTTAGTCTTCTTTTTTTGTTTGTTATTTATTTTATTTTATAGCCTCTTAAAGCATCCATTCCAGTATGAGGCATTTGAGAGACAGTTCTACTAGCTTCTGGTCTTTGTTTGGTGAAACCGATCCTTCCACTTCCCTGCCTTATGACCCTTCACAAATATACTCTGACCCCTAGACTGGCAGCATCTGTTTGGGAAATTATTAGGGAGTGTGCATGGTTGGTTGCCCAATATACGGGATAGCTATGAACACTTTTTTCTACACAGGGAGGACTAGTCACTCTCTTTCTTTTTTCTATCCCCAACCAATCCTTGTATAACCCCTTTAGAGTTCTTTTATTCCACAAGTTTATGTGAGTCATGGGTCATGTGATCCATCTGTAGAAAAATAAAAACCAGGGTTGATCATTTGGTGATGGTGACATCTGCCTTAGTATGTAGAGTTGCACTTGACCCCTCATATGCAGTTAGGAACATCTGCTCCCACATTTCCTCTACGTATTAGCATTAGTATATGCCTATGTTGACAAACAAGATTCTATTAACATCTGTTCAGTCATTTTTAATATTAGGAACTGCATACATTTTACTCTCTACCTCTGTATAGACATCTATAAAGGTAGGCCTTGATTTACGCAACAGATATTTGCATAGAACTCTGTTAAATGTAATTTCTATAAATGGATTATATTTTAAAATTCCTAGGGGGAATTTGCTATATTAAATTATCCTATAATTAGTCTTTTTAATAAAGTGCTTTGGTAAAGCAAATAATTGCCTCATAGTTTATTAAGCTTAGTAATTTGGAATTTTAACTTATTTTTCTTTAAGTACAACAGTTCCAAGAATTCTTTATATCTGCACATCTTAACAACATAATTGTGTTACTAAGTATTAGACTGATTTCCAGTATGGCCCAGAGTGTGCCCAATAGTTAATTCCTATAACTGGAAGAGGTCAAAGCTGCTGGGAGATCCCTGAAGTGCAATATGAAATCCCATGGCTATGTTACACTGTAGTGAGCAATCACTCTACACCCCAGAACTCAGAGATCCCACCACAGCCCCAACTCTGAACCAAGAGAGACTTAGGGAACTCATAGATGATGATGGGAGTCTATTTCTGGAAACATGCTTATTCCTAGGTTGGAAATTATAAATAATAGGGAATTCTTGCTTCAGCCCCTAGCTTCAAGTGTTCCAAGTTATACCATGTATTTTAGGGGAGTTCTAAGGTGGTGTTCTTTTTGTGGCCCCTTTGAGGCCCTTCTGGAACCTAAATAACCTTTAGCAATCGCATAAATATCTGAAACTCTTGGCAATCACTCAGATCTCTGAGATTGGCCTAATCTAAAAATATATTCCCATAAATAAATGACTTTATTTTTTTGGAAGGGGGGAAGGCAAGGCAATTAGGGTTAAGTGACTTGCCCAAGGTCACACAGTTAGTAAGTGTCAAGTGTCTGAGGTTGGATTTGAACTCATATCCTCCTGACTCCAGGGCTACTGCTCTATTTACTGCACCACATAGTTGCCCCTTAATTTTTATTTTTTTATTTTAATTTTTTAATAAATGGCTTTAGAGGCAGATAGGTGACACAGTGGATAGAGCATTGAACCTGGAGTCATGAAGACCTGAGTTCAAATCCAGCTCAGATACTCACTAGCTGTGTGACCCTAAGTAAGTCACTTATACATTGTCTGCCTCAGTTTCTCACCTCTAAAATGAGCACCTGCCTCTCAGAGTTGTTATAATGATAAGTGACATAGTGCTTTGTGAACCTTCAAATATTATTTAATTCCTAACGATTAAAAAAAATGGAGTTGATGATTGTAGTCCACTCAATTTAAATTCATACATCAGAACTCCACCCCACCACCATGTGGCTATAACTAGGTACCACAGGTTCTAATTTGGGATTAATTCTTTGAACGAAGGTACCCTAAGAGTTTCAGATAACCCACCATTGGAGAGTCCCTACTTGTGACAGCATTTTGACATATGAATCTATACTGCTATCTGTATCTGCTGAGAAATGTTGCCCACAGCCCAGTATTATCAGAGGAATAATCACTTTACTTAATATTCCATGTATATTTACATTACTGTCTCCCCCCCCATCTTTTTCTTCTTCTTCTTTTTTTTTTTTTTACTGGGAGGGAAGAGAATCTGAATGATAGGGGAATAGAATTGTTCTTGAGGCGAAAGCTTAACATAAGAGCCAGGAAGGGAATACATAGTTTCCAATGACCACTTCAATTAAGGAATCTTTGAAGTTGGAAGGACTGACAAACTAAAGAGCCAAGGGTTCATTTCCGGAGTTCAATGAGGTAGAGAGGAAGCACCCTTCCACTAAATGGGAAAACCAGAACCTGCAAATTTGAGAGTTGGGAATTGGGGGAGATGGAAATAGGAAAATACAACTGAGTTTCTCCTTACCTCTGCCATCAGCAAGGCACCGGTTATAACCCACAGGACTGAAGTACTCGAAGACAAAGACTGCGACCGCTGAGACAATCAGCAGCATCACAAACATCATAACCCACACGTCAGCGCTGAATGGCTCTAATGAAGGCAAAGAAACAGGGCTCAGGTGAGCACAAGCACATAGACACACACAGGTTCCAAGTAATTCTACGGATGTTCATTTCAGTGTTCCCTTCTTTCAAATATCCGAAGAGGAGAGTCACACCCTAAGGTGGTTTTCTGGGTTAACGTTATGGTTTTTATTTGCAAATCAGCCCTTGTTGGTGTGTACCAGTGGAAGCTGAAAGCCAGGGTTGGTAGAAAAGTAAAGAATAACTCCATGTGCATGGGTGTGGTCAATAAAAAAGGCAACATCCTAAGATTTAGAGCAGGAATGGACCAGAACAGATCATCCAATCCAGTGGCTGGCAAACTATGACCCCCAGGCTAAACCCAATCACATACATCTGCTTTTATGAGGCCTGCAAGCTAAGAATGGTTTTTACATTTGAAAACAGTCTTGTTTTTACAATGCAACCATCTTTAGCTTGTCATTTAGTTGTTTTTCAGTTGTGTACAAGTCTTTTGTGACCCCATCTGGGATTTTCTTGGCAAAGATACTGGAGAAATTTGCCATTTCCTTCTCTAGCTCAATTTGCAAATGAGGAAGTGAGGTAAACAGGTGACTAGTCCAGGGTCACACAGCTCCTAAGTTTCTGAAGCCAGATTTGAACCCATTAAGATGAATCTTCCTGACTCCAGGCCCAGTGCTCTATCCAGTCTATTTAATTAACTGCCCCTCTTTAGCTTGAGGACCCTACAAAAATAGGTGAGTTTGCTGACCCTTGATCTAAACCAACCCTCACATTTTAACATGTGAAGTAACCAAAGGAGCTTAAGTGACCGGTCTAAGATAATACAAGTAGTGACAGTCATGACTTGAGTCTAGAGTTTCTATTTCCAAATACACTCCACTCTACCCCTCTTGATCATTCATTTCTCTATCACTGTCTGTAGGGCTACACTATAAAAAAAAATTGATACAGTTTTTGTGTTAATGAGATACCTTTGGGTTCAACAGACCAATCAACCACTTCTTATCTACATTAGACACAGCCTTCCTGACTCTTCCAGTCTACCATCAGTAGTCTGGTCTTACTTTCCTCTCTTCCAAGTCTCATCTTTATAAGTGAGCATTTCTCAGGGTACATCGGCCTACGTTTTTGAATGCCTTGCCCCCTTGTCACAGCGCTGCTCATGCCCTACCCATCTTCAACTCTTGACCATTTTGTTACTCATCTTCTCCCTTTGTATTTCTAAGCTGCCATACGCTGCTTGAGGAAATCATCCCCACTAAAGTGAATGAGCCCCACTGCTACACACTGGGCTGAACTTTGCAATTTCATGATCTCCAGAAACTTACCCCAGTGGGAAATAAAATCAAGAGAGGGTTTGAAACAGACCCCAAAGGAAGCAAGAATAGAAGCTTTACTGTAGAGTAGTAAGGGCTCATTCAGCATGGTACTTTTGAAGTCCTCTCAGAAAGGAAACAAACTTGGGGTTCCTATAAAGACAAGTCCCTTTAATTATCCTTCAACTATTGAAATAACTCACAATAGTTAATACTGTCCCCCATGTTATGTCTTAGTCTTTTGCTGGTCTCTGTAAGTGATTACTGGGCATGAGCTTATTAACCAGTCCTCTCAAGGCTACCAGTAGACATATCCACACACTTCAGAGGAAATTAACATCAAAGTTCCAAATAATGGTTCATCAAAATGACCCTCTGGCCAGGTGCCTACATGAGAAAAGAATTAATTAATCGCCTATTCTCTTTTCTATTCTTTACCTCAAATCCTTTCATGTTTTTACCTATCCACTTCTCTCTTTCTCTTGACTCTGAGGAAGAGGTGGTCCTTCATCTTGCTAAGGCCAACTCCACTAACTGTGCCTTCAAGCTCTCATGCTATAGTTCTGCCTCTCACTGCCTCAACTTCCTCTCTAATTGTTCAGTTCTCAATGCCTCAATCTTTCATGGCAAAGGGGAGGCCCCATTCAGCTCTAAATCTATTATTTTATAATCCTTATAAATTGATTTCCAATCCTACCACTGTGCTGAAACTCCTTTTCCCAAGGTTGTCAATCACCTCTTAACTGTTAAATCTGATTGCCTTTCTTCAGTGTTCACTCTCCTTGACCCCTGTACGTGAAAGAGTACTGCATCTGGAGTCAGGAGACCAGTACTCAAATCTCAACTCAGAGTGGCTATTTGACTGTGGGTTTTTTTTTTTCACTTTAGTTTCCTCATCTGTGAAGTGGGGACACTAACATGTACACTATCTACCTCACAAGGTTATTATGAGAAAAGTGCTTTATGGACCTTTAAACTCTATATAAAAGGGAATGATGCTATTATTATCATCATAATTGTATACATATAAATTAAAATACACTCTTTAGAATTAAAAAAATGAGGGTCATCAAAGCAGATAGTGAGTGTAAATAGGTCACTGCATATGGTCATCAACAAATTGCTTGCCTGATGTGGTATAAAAGATATAACCAAAGACATGTGTGACTAGAAAAGGAAGTAGACCCATCATGGGTATGGCACAATAGAAGATTTTCCCAAGTCCTACACTGGCATAGACATAATGTTAAGGGACCCAGAGGAATAATACCATCTTGGATGGCGGATGCTCTATAGAGGGGAGGACATGGACAAGAGTTTCACAAAATGGAAGGCATAGATCATTATGATCTGTACCATTGGAGAAAGTATTGACATTGATGAAATCATGATGTATTAAATGCATTGAACCCAACTTCATTGAGATTCTGTCAAATTCTTAGTGCAATATCATTTAGCTGACTGCCCCTGATGCAAATCAGATGATCTAATTACAGAATACAGTCTTTTTAAATGCCATGCTTCTGTGGAACCAATTAACAACAGACAAGCTATCCCTATCTAACAGTATAATTCTTTAAATTTTCATAATAATTTCTTCTGGATCCCTCCCAATTTATCTATATCTCTTTTATTGAGGTGTCCAGAGAGAGAACATTATATTCCAGGTGTCATCTCAGTAGAGTAGTGTAGAAAGTAATGATGACAATTCTGTCCCATGATACAATGCTTCTTCAAATTCATCCCAAAATAGTTCTGGCCTTTGTAGCTGTCAGAATACATTGTAAACTCATATCCAAATGAATTAACATGCAGTTTGCTCCCTCTTCCATATGATTAATAATGATGAAGTTGAACAAAAGGGAAAAAGACTTAAATTAGAAAACTATTTCCTTATTTCAAAACCTGTTTTACTACTAAACTCCTAAGGGAATTGTGAAAGCCTTATTTTTTGAGTAATTAAAAATGAAACATGATGAATCTTCAGAAGTGAACATATATTCTACTGAACAGTCCTATGCCATGTGGAAGTGGTGTGGAGGTTGGTAGATTAAATGTCATAGGGCCTATCAAGTGATGTAAAGGAAATACATTCCTTTTGACTCTGTTGTATCTCTAACTCAACTCAAATAACTGGTTAGTAGCCTTCATCTTTACCTTGGAAAATGACTAAAGTGTGCTCATTGACTTTAAACGTTCTCCTTTCCCTGTAATTCTGTGAAAATTGTTTGTGTTTTGCCGCATGCCTTCTTCCATGGTAACACTGATCTTTGTGTTGAGTCACATAATAGCCCTCATTCTTCTGTCATCTTTATGGCTACTCCTGGAAACCAAGTATTATTCTAAACTTTGGTTTCTTTATTTTTTATCAGAGAGCACCAGTACTTCTACTCCAAAACCTTAGATCAGTGATATTTGGGGCTTTAGGAAGGATTTGAATGTGGTTTTCTTTACTATTTATTGATATTTAAAGAATTTTTATAAAGAAATAAAGGAAATTAAAAAGGATGTGACCTAAATATAGGACATCTGGTTAGTGTTCAATATTAGTTCACAAATATTCTTGGATATTAGAGCATTTTTCACAGAGAATATGGGGAAATGACCAGAAAACTGCTTGTTTCCATGTAGAGAAGTTCTTTGGAGTCTCTCCAAGAGCAGAACACCAAAACAGAGCATAGAATATATTGTTTAATTTTACATATAACAATCATTCTAGGTCCTAAAATCACAAATCCCATCTCGGAAAAATTCTATGATTTTGGCATACTCATGTTTAATAAATTAACTTTAAAGAACTCAAAATTATTGGTTGAATTTAATTCCTAGGAAACTAACTCCTGGCAGAATGGACACAGCAATATGTTCTTCTTCTTCCTGTCTCTTCTATCTATTCTTATTTTAAATTTTCCACCCCCTTCCCATTAATACATCATTTACCTAAGAAGGCAGATGGTGAGACAGTCCCATTACTTCGTGACACCATAACACTAATTCCAGTCTCTATGAAGGGCACAGAGAAGTCCACCACTTCCGAGCGTTCTTCATTGATGGTAAGGGATCCCACTGCCATGTAGGCACGTTTCATGACCACCTTGAGGAAGCAGAAAGGATGACAATATTTCAATTAGAATGCACAGAGCAGAAAAAGGGGAAATTAAAAGAAAACGATAACCAAGATTCTTCAGAAGAGTCTGATTCAGGAAGCAGATCTGGGAACTTTAAAAAGAAAGTTATACATACACCCCTAGAACTCACCTCTCCAATCATACCATTCCAAGTTCCATTGATTTTCTTCCCATGCTTGCCATTGGTAACTAAGTAGAGGTCATAGGTAAACTTCACAGATTTAGATATTTTCTTGAGTATGTCAATACAGAAACCCTTGCAGCATTTTTTAATGTAATCTGGCTCCTCATCCGTTTTGTTCCTAGCCAATTATAACAACCAAAGATTAATAACAGAAGACAAAGTTTTCTCTTTCACATTACCACATCCCTATTCCAAAAGCACACTCCCCGTTGTAGCTCAAAACTATGTGAATTGATGTTGAGCATTCAAGTAGTTGCTATTTTCTATAAATTTCAAATGACTCATTTCACAGGTTCTGTCTTAAGGGGAAAACATCATAAAAGCATCCACAAACTTGATATCCAAGACAGTAGGACCAACTAGGGGAATAACTATTATGAATATAATCAGAGTGAATACACCAAAGCCATGGTAAGGAGGTCTCTAGACATCACACTATAGGACCATAACTAATTCAAAGGTTTAGTAAGTAAAATCAAATGTAATACACATTTCATTAAGGGAATCATGGCTTAGGACGACTAGGTGACAATAACAGGGTATGAGCTGACCAGGGTGGTGCCACAAAGAACCAGTTTGCCATACTCAGTGACAATGCGTTTCTGGCAGGGGACTGTATTCCTCATGCAGGTTCCACTCAGTGGGTCCACACTTTCCACAATGACAAATGGAGCTTCTTCCAGGGTCACAATACTCAAATGGTCATCCTCTCGCTCCTCAGTCTCAGGACACACACGAGGCCAAACATAGTATTTCATCTGAAGGTTTTTGTCTTTCCACTTTCCTACCTGCATGCAGAAAGATGAGCAAAAGATTCAGAAAACACTCATTTCTCTTGGCCATTACTAGCTATAAGATAAACACATGAACCATATATATTGTTGAAAAGATAACTTTATTCTTCATATTCAATATCTCTCAAAATAGATACTAGGTTTAACCCTTTGTTGTTGTTCAGTCATTTTAGTTGTGTTTGACTCTTTGTGACCCCATTTGAGGTTTTCTTGGCAAAGATACTGGAGCGGATGCCATTTCCTTTTCCAGCTCATTTTTAGAGATGAGGAACCTGAGGCAAACAGGGTTAAGTGACTTGTCCATGGTCACATAGTAAGTAAGGCTAGATTTGAACTCAGGAAGATAAGTCTTTCTGATTCCAGTCCTGGCACTCTATCGATTGTGCCACCTAACTGCCCCTTAGGTTTAGCTCTAGGGAAAGCTTAAAACAAAAAGAGCTTAATGACAGGCAGTTTTTTAAAAAAAATATGTTTCAGTTTTTCCCTAAGTATAATAAGGATCATAATAGCTAAAAATGACAACCATCTGTCAATGGGTCAGTAGATGAGTGGAACTAAAAGAAGCAGACTTAAGTTTTTTTATACAAAATATCAAAAGTTATTATAGGTCAAGAAAGAAATGAGCTATGCTGGAGTCCTGAATTAAATTGGTACAGGTTGTTATGGGTCATAAGAGGAAAGATATTCGGAAACCTCATTCAGCAAGTTCCCACATAACTTTCAATTCAGTCATTAACTCATGCTGTAATAGCATGAAAGTCACAATTGTCAGTATCTCAGTATGCTCTCTTACGAAAAGGATAATAGCAATTTAATCCTTTCTAATTCAAATCCTTATCACCTCACACCTGGACAATTTCCATAGCCTTCTAGCTGGTCTCCCCATTCCCAATATTCTTTTCCATCCAATATATCTTATATACTACTGTCAGAATGATTTTTCAAAAACATGGCTCCTTTTAAAAGTGACTTTAATCCCTTCATTTTAATGTTTTTAAATCCTTTAATATTTTCCTATCACCTCTAGGATTAAACCCAAATTTCTCAAGGTCCTTCATAATTCATGTCTAATCTAAATCCCTTACTGAGCTCAAAAACATATACTCTCACTCTAATCTGAAGAGAGAACAGTAATCTCAGGAAACCATCAGAATTCACTAGGAGCAAGTTGCTTCAAGTTTAGCTCATGCTCTTTTCTGATAGGATAATTGGATGCTTAAGTAAGAGCATGTGATAGATCCTGATTTCTTTAAGACATGTGACAAAATTTCTCATGATATCCTTATGGACAAGTTGGTGGAGATATGGGTTGCAAAATAGAAGAGTAAGGTCAGTTTGTAGTTGCTTCCCTTAAGGAATTTCAAAATTATCTGACTGTGGGTTTACATAAAAATCTAAGGTTTTCAAACCTTCTAGCTCTATAGAAATATGAGTTACTATAATCATATTTTTATAATGTATGGGTCTACTTGAATACAGAAGAAGACTGAGGCTTATGCCCAGTCCACTTCCACATTTTTCCCTCATTGACTAGATAAGCTCTCAAAAGTAATGTTTATCAAATTGATAGATGACAAAAATCTAGGATAGCTAACTAATATATTGAATGATACATCTGAATGAAGAGTCAAAAAGAAAATAATAGCCTAGTAGATGTACTGAAACTAGTAGAATGAAATTTAAAGAAGATAAATTAAAAAGTCTTGCCTTTTGATTAAAAAAAAAAACCTACTGTATATGTACAGTCTGGAGATAACTGGTTTAATCATCAGTTCATGTGAAAAAAGACCTAGGGAGTTTTAGAATCATAGACTTTTAGTGCTTAAAGTTATCAGATGATTTAATATACGTAAGGTGCTTTGGAAACTGTAAAGCACTATGTAAATTCCAGCTATTACTATTACTAACAAAGTTATACAGCTAGTTGGTGTCAGTGGTGACATTAGAATTAGATCTCGATGCCAGTCAAATGGGTTGACCATTCTACCATATTGTCTTGCATCTAGATGGTTGAAAGCTCAATATCAGTCAGCAATGTGATGGGATCAGTAACAAAGCTAATGTATGCTTAAGGTATATTAAAAGAAGTGCTATGTTCAAACACCAAGGAGATAATAGCATCAATATGCTTGGTGCTGGTGAAAACATATGTGGAATATCGTGTTCAGACTTGAGTGCCACATTCAGACTAGATCATTTCTCAGACTCCTTCTACCCATAACACTATTTGATTCTGTGATTTAAGAGGGACTTCAGCAAATGACAGCTGACTAGGATATTAAAGGGTCTTTGAAAGTCATGTCAAATGATGACTGGCCAAAGAAACTTTAGGTGTTTACTTGGTTAGGAGAAGTCTTAACAGAGGCCTTTATAGCTCTCTTAAAATATCTAAATGATATTATCAGTAGAAAACTAAATAGATTTGGGGCAGCTAGGTGGCACAGTGAATAGAACACCGGCCCTGGAGTCAGGAGGACCTGAGTTCAAATCCAGCCACAGACCCCTGACACTTAACTGTGTGACCTTGGACAAGTCACTTAACCCCAACTGCCTTCCACCCTCCCCCCCCCCAAAAAAATCAAAACAAAAAAAGCAAATAGATTTATTGAATGTAATTTCAGAGGGCAGGACTCTAGAACTAAAAGGCAAAAGTAAGAACAAACTTTTTAATAATTAAAGGTATCAAAAAAAATAGAATGAATTATTTTATGAAGTAGTGAGTTTTCAATTTAAAATGCTCAGTTGGAACAATTTTGTCAGAAATACTGTAAAAAGTCACTCCCATATGGATTAGGAGATTGAAGTATATAATTTTGAAGATAATTTTCAACTTGAAGAATAAATGATCTGGTTCTGATCTATCCTTTCTTTATCTATACTTTTCTTCCCTAAACACTACATTCCATGGTGGTTTCACCTTACAAAGAATTATTATAACACTATTCACTTGTGACAAAATTACAGCCAGATCCCTATTAATGTGACTATTGAACTCTGCATGTATCTGGTCACACTATTTGAAGCTGTTATTACATAAATACATGGTAATTGGTTCCAGTACAAGAAAAATATAAAACATGAATTTGAATAATGCAACCACTTCAGGGATTCATTATTCAGACTAGCTGGGATTTAACTATATCCCTTACTTCATATAAATATTGAACTTTTAAGTACATATTATAGCTATATTATATATGCAATCATATCATAAGCATTTGGATTATCACAGAATCATATAATTTTGGGAATTGGTAGGGACATCAGTTACCATCTTGTCCTTCCTAAAAGGAATTTCTTTAGGATTGTGCCTGAGAAGCAGTCATCTAAACCATGGTTGAAGACTTTTAATGGAGTAAACTCATCTACTTTTCAAGGTAGCCCATTCCACTTCTGTAAAGTAGAATTGTTACAAAGTTTTCCCTGATAGCAGCTTGTATTTGTTCTTTACACTTTCTTGCTCTTGCTCCTGGAGCTGCCCTTCTGGGGCCAAATAAGAGAAATTTAGTCCTTCTTCCACAAAACAGTTTTCCAAATACTCAAGAATGGCTATCATGTTTGGTTTTCTCTTCTCCAGGCTAACCATCCTCATTTCCATCCATTGAAATTCATGATGTGGAGTCAAGGCTCTACATCCTCCTAGTAGCTCTCCTCAGCATGCTCTCCAGCTTGTCAATGTTATTCTGAAACTGTGGCCTCTAGAACTGAACACAGTACTCCGGTTGTTATCTTACCAGGATGAAGTAAATAGAAATGATTGCCTCCCTGTGCCTGGATGCTTTGTCTTTCAATACAGCAGGACCAGAACCATATTTTTAACTTCCCATAACCAATGTCACAGTGTTATGTTCTTAAGAGATAGTCATTGGAGTAATTTTAAAATAAACATATGTTTATAATAACATCTTTTGGAGTTTGGGCTCTTTTACAGTTTTTAAAAGAAAAATAAGAATCAATCACCCAATTAAAAACATTTTAGTAAACACTTTAGGTACGCTACTGGCTGCTATGGAAACAAAGAGAAAAATAAAATAGACCCTGTTCTTGAGATTGGAATCCAGGTGGATTAGACAACATACTCATAAATAGTATATCAAAACAGATGCAAAGTAATGTTGGGGTCGAAATCAGTGGTGCCTGGGGAGATAAGGAAAGACTTCATACAGAAGTTAGCATTTGGCCTGAGCCTGGAAAGAAACTTGCAATGCTTAGAGATGTAGAACAGAAGGAAGGATAATCCAGTCATGGAGACAGCCTCAGGACAAAGTCATGGACACCATAAATGGAGTATCGTGTGTGAGTAACAGCAGGAACTCAATTGGGCTGATCTATAGAAAGAGTGAAGAGAATGGGTGACAAAGTAGGAAGGGGAGGTTGGGGTGAGGTTGTAAAGGGTTTTAAATGCCAGCAAAGGACTTTATATTTGATCCTAGGAATAATTGGCAGCACACTTGAATTTATAGAGAAAAATGAATAGATTCCATTAAGAATGAAGAATAGAAAGAAAACCTTTACAAGAAAAATATTTTGTAAAGATTAATCGATGCCAATAAATGTTAATGATGCTAATATGTAGAAGAACTCAAGATGGATTTGGGTTAATTGATGTCAGGATGGGGAAAATATAATGAAAGTTCATCATGAAGTATTTTGGGCAAGTTAACAGAAAAAAAGAATCAAAAATTAAAATAGAGGTAAAGAGAGGAACTTTAAATAAATGTTCTACTACTTTTTTCTAGGATATTTGAGATCACAACAATAATAGAGGAGAAAAAGGAGGAAGAGGAGAAAGAGCAGGAGGAAAACTCACATTTACACAGTGCATTGAGGTTTTAAGACACTTTTCTCACAATAGTCCTAAGTGTGATTATCATTTTACAGATGGGTAAACTGAGGTATAGAAAGGTTAATTGACTTGTCCAGTAAACAACTGAACTGGGGCTCAAACTTCAGAGAGAATTTAAAATTGGAACACAGCCAGCAAAAATACATAAGGTTAATGTAAGCTTTGAAAACTACATAGGTGAGGTTAATGAAAAGTGGAAAAGGTACAAAATCTTTGAAAGACATTTTAAAAGGATGACTGAACAAGCCCCTTGAAAATTAAAGAAATATTTCTTTAATGTACTCTGAGTTCTCCAGAGAGGACTAAATAGAAATAAGGAATTGACATAAGCATATTTACCAATATATGTCTATATAAAAATCAATGCACCTCTTTTTTCTTGACATATGAAAAGAACTCTTAAGAAAAATGAAATCTTTTTCATGAAGCATATTTTTTCTTCAATTACTCAGGGAAATATGGATTGTACATCATAGGAATTTGGGGTGGTCGTTCTTAGTATGAGATGAACACCTCCACAGAAAATGTTTATTCCTAAGAAGTTACTCCATTCTGTGATCATATGTTTTACAATTAGAGTGGCAGGGGTGGCTATGAGGTGTAGTGAATAGAGTACCAGCCCTGAAGTCAGGAGGACCTGAGTTCAAATCCAGCTTCAAAAACTTAACACACTAGCTGTGTGACCTTGGCCAAGTCACTTAACCCCAATTGCCCTGCCTTCCTTCCTCCAAAAACCAAAAAAAAAAAAGAAAAGAAAAAAATTTAGAATGGTAGTAGTCTATGGTAATACATTCTGAGGAGAATCCTGAGAAACAAATTTTTTGTGATTTTAGACTTCAAAGCCTTTCCTTTGCTCACAGTTTTCTTCCATACAACTAGGGTAATTGGCACTAATTAGCACCCTGGCTGGCTGTGACAGACAAGGCCAAGCATTACAACAGCCAAGGAAAACTGTGCTTCCCTCTGAAAGGCCCAGGGCTGGTCCCTCTATGGTAAACAGCTGAGGTAACCCAGCAGGGTGAATGCTGTATGTGCAGGCAAAGTGGTGGGTGAGGACACATAGGCAGGTCACTGCTGCTGTTTGCAGACCTTGTGCAGTAAAGCAAGGGGTGTCAATCTCTCCAGGCTTTTTGTTTTGTGTGCAATAGAATTCATTTTAGGATCACAGAACAAAGGCATTTATTAGAGCCTCTTTAAGCACCAAAGGTTATTTTGCTAAAATCCAAGCATTTTTTGTTTCTTGCTTGAGATGACATCTAGATCTTGCACTAAACACTTACTACTTATTTTATGCCTCCATCTGACTTTTAAAAAGAAGAATTTAAAGCTCTGAATTGAGCAAGCTGAAGAAGCAAGGAGAAGCCAACAAGCACAGAATAGAAGAAATCTCACTTAACAGCAGTGCATGTGAAAGAGGAGGCATCACTAAGGGCCAAGGATGCTGGATGTAGAGCTAGATCACTTGGCATTGAAGCCTGATGCCTCCACTTGCCACCTGTGGGACCTTAGAGAAATCAATCTGAGTCTCTGGACCACAGTTCCCTCATCTGTACATTGTGGAAGCTGAACTGGATGTCCTCCATTCTAAATCTAAATTTACTACCTTGTCACCCTGTGCAAGGAGGTCTAGACCTTGTACTTCCTTCCAGTCCCCAATGCCATCCCTGTTCAGGTGACAGCCCCTACTAGATATGTGTTGGTGACGCAGCAGGTTGATGGCAACAGCAGAGAGCCTACTTGTGCAGGACTTTGATATCTAGAACTTACAGAGAGCTTAGAGATCATTGAGCCCAGGGTTTCTTAAGCCTTGCTCTGTCTCACATTCCTTTGGCAGTCTGGTGAAGCCTATGAACATCTTAGAATAAGGCTTTGTTTTTGGTTTTGTTTTGCTTTTGCCTACTTAGGTAATTGAAGGAAATGCTAAATTTTGATTAGAGGTTAGTGAACATAAAGATGTATTTTCCCTTATTCAAGTTCACATATGCTTCGGAATCTATCCAAGGACACCTCTTCCACAGAAATCTGTCCACAGACACCCCTCCACTAGGTGTCCGTGGACCCCAGATCAGCAACTCCTAAACTAATCTGGATTTCATTTTAAAGAGGAGGAACCTGGAGCCCAGGAGTCTAAATGCCATATCCAAGTCTATACAGATGGTAGACAGTAGGGTTGTGTTTGGAACCAAAGTCCCCTGATCCCAGAACTCAGTGAACCCATCCTCTGAAATCAGAGGTTTTAATTATTATTTAACTCTAATTCTTTCTAAGTTCCTGATCAAAAGTTATATTTTACAGAATAACTGAATCTGAGCATTGGAAAACTTCACAAGTCTTCTAGTTCAACCCAAACCTAACCAGGGACCCCTTTATATATTAAAGACTAATGGTCATTTAGGCTCTGTTTAAAGACCTGCAGTGCCAAGTAGCCTACTACACATAGCCCCTTTCACTTTCAGATAACTGAAATTAAGTTTTTTCCTTACATATTTTTCCCAAATCTACTTTAGTGCAAATTTCATTGACTGCTGTTAGTTTTGCTCTCGCAGAAAGTCTCATTTTTCCTCAGCATAACATTTCTTCATAAACTTAAAGACAGATATAACAACAATAATGATAATAATAACAATTAGATTATATATAGCACTTTAAGTTTTCTAAGTGCTTTGCAGGTATTATCTCATTTTATTCTCACAATAAAGTATGGGGTAGGTGCTACTATTATCCACGTTTTACAGATAAGAAAACTGAGGTAGACAGTGGCTGCATGACTTAGAATCACACAACTACAAATATGGCCTTCCAAAGTCTTCTCTTCTCCAGACTAAATATGTCCCAATTCTTTAAGTGAATTTCATAGGGAATGACCCATTCCTCACTATCATGGTTGCCATCTTTTAAAATTTGGGCACCCGAAAGTAAACACAATAATGTTATCATATGTGTAGTTTGATCAGGTCACTTGTTCATTCATTCAGTCATTTCCTAGTCTTTTTGACCCCATGGACCATAACAGACCTTCTACCCTCCATTATTTCCCAGAGCCCATCCAAGCTCACGTTTGTTGCTTCCATGACACTATCTCATCCTCTGCCATCTCCCACTTTTGCCTTCAATTTTTCCCAACATCAGGGGCTTTTCCAATTATTTCTGTTTTCTCATTGTGTAACCAAAGTATTTAAACTTCAGCTTCAGTATTTGCCCTTCCAATGAGTAGTCTGAATTAATTAATGACTGCTTTGTTCTCCTTGCTATTCAAGGGATTCTCAAAATCTCCCATATCATAATTTGAAAGTGATTATTCTACAGCATTCAGCTTTCCTCATAGTCTAACTCTCACAGTCATACATTACTACTGGAAAAAAGTATAGCTTTGACTATATGGACCTTTGTTGGCAGGGTAAAGTCTCTGCTTTTTAGTATACTATTCAGATTTACCATAGTTTTCCTTCCAAAGACCAAGCATCTTTTAATGTCTTGAGTGATTTTTGAGCCCAAGAATATAAAATCTGGCACTGCTTCCATTTCTTCCCCCTCTATTTGCCAGGAAGTGATGGGATGGGGTGGCTAGGTGGCTCAGTGAATAGAGCACAGGCCCTGGAGTCAGAAGGACCTGAGTTCAAATTCAGCCTTAGACACTTGACATGCTTACTAGCCATGTGACCTTGGGCAAGTCACTTAACCTCAATTGCCCTGCCTTCTCTCCTCCAAAAAGTGGGGAAAAAAAAGAAGGAAGTGATGGGACTAGATGCCATGATCATATTTTTTTAATGTTAAGCTTCAAGCTAGCTTTTACACTTGCCTCCTTCACCCTCATCAACAGGTTTCTTAATTCTTTTTTATTTTCCGCCATCAGAATAGTATTATCTGCATATCTGAGATTGTTGATATTTCTCCAAGCAATCATAATTCTGGATTTTGATTCATCCAACATGGCATTTAGCATAATGTACACTGCATTTAAATAAGATATATAGCCTTATTGCACTCTTTTCCCAATCTTAAATCAATCAATTGTTCCATGTTTGGTTCTAACTGTTGTTTCTCAAGTTGCATACAGGGTCCTAGATGATCTGGTACTTCCATCTCTTTAAGGACTTGCCACATTTTGTTGTGATCCACAAAATGAAAGGCTTTAGTGTCAATGAAGCAGAAGTCAATGTCAATGATGTCAATGAAGTCAATGAAGCAGAAGTAGATGTTTTTTCTGGAACTCCCTTACTTCCTCCATAATCCTACAAATGTTGGCAATTTGGTCTCCAGTTCATCTGCCTCTTTGAAAATTATCCTACTCTTCTAGAAGTCTTGGTTCACCTGTTGCTAAAACCTGACTTGCATAATCTTAAGCATAATATTGCTAGCTTGTGAAATGAGTGCAGTTGTTCAGTAATTTGAACATTCGTTGGCATTTCCCTTTTTTAGGACAGGGATCTAAATTGATCACTGAGCAATTTTAGTCTCTTTGGCAGCAGTAGTTGGAACATAGACTTGTTTTACTGTACTGTTGAATGGTTCACCTTGGATTTGAACAGATATCATTCTGTCCTTTTTGAGATTGTACTGTTTTTCTCACCCTTTTATTTACTATGAGGGTTACTGCATGTCTTCTAAAGGATTCTTGCCCACAGTAGTCTATGTAAAGATCACCTGAATTAAATTCACTCATTCCTGTCCATTTGAATTCACTGACACCCAGGATGTTGGTATGTAATCTTTCAATCTTCCATTTGCCCACATCCAGCTTAAACAAGACCAAAGATATTACATTCCAGGTTTCCATATAACATCGATTTTTGCAGCATTGAACTTTCCTTTAGTCACCAGACACATCCTCAGCTGAACTTCCTTTCACCTTCAGTCCAGCCACTTCTTTCTTTCTGGAGCAACCTGTACTTGCCCTCTACTTTTCCCAAGTAATGTAGTGGACACCTTCTCACCTGAGAGGTTCAACTTCCAGTGTTATATCTTTTATCATTTTATTGATATCTGCGTGGTTTTCCTGGCAAAGATACTGTGATGGTTGGCCATTTCCTTCTCTAGTCAATCACCTGTCAGAACTCTCCACCAGGGTCTGGCCATGTTGGGTAACTTTGCAGAGAATAGCTCATCATTTCACAGAACAACACAAGCCCCTATGCTACAATAAGGCAATGATCCAGGAGGGGCGATCGGGCTACCGTATCATGTAATTATAAACTCTCTTGTTCCGGACACTATCTTCTCTTGATTCAGTCAAAAACAACAACACTAGGTTATTAATTTTTTTTTTTTTGCTTGGGATTGGGTTTATATGTCATACTCTTCACTCAGTTTTAGTCTGCTATTTTAAATGCAGTTCAGTGGAGCACTATTTAGAGTGTGGGGCCTGGAGTCAGGAAGACTTGAGTTTAAATCCATCCTGGAACACTAGCTGCATGACCCTGGATAAGTCACTTGATCTCTGGTTGCCTCAGTTTCTTCAACTGTAAAGTGAGGATAGTAATAGCACCTACTTCCTAGAGTTGTAAAGATCAAATGAGATAATATTTGTAAACTACTTAGCATAGTACCTGGCACACACTAGGTACTTAAAAAGCCTTGTTCCTTTTCTTGCTGTCCAATAAAACCTGTAGATTTTTTTAAGGAACTGCTTTAGAACCATATTTTCAAGTTCTTGTATTTTTTGAAATGGATTTGAAAGTTTTTTTTTAATTATGGAACTTTATACTTATACATATTACATATTATATTTTATTTTATTATATGTAGCCTATTACAAAAAGATCTCTTGTGATTTTGGGCATGGCTCCTTCCAATTGTCATGTTAACTCTCTTCCCTGATCCTATGCCATCTTCAAACTTCACAAATATAATTACATCTTTGTCGGAGTCACTGTAACCATGCTGACAATCACAGGCTCAAGGACAGATGCGTAAGGCGTGCCGCTAGAGACTGCCTTTCAAGTTGGCATCAAGCCACCAAGGCCTACTCTTTGGGTTTAGTCATCTGGAAATTGTCCAATAGGTAGTTGTTGATTCAGAAGTGAAGTTCAGTGGAGAGAGAGAGTTAGATTTATAGATTCTGCAGTCATCTTCAGAGAGATAATTAATTAAGCCCAGGGGATCTGCTAATAGCAATATAAAGTATGATGAGAAAGGAACAAAAGAAGGCATGAGACAGAGCTTTGGTGTGCAACCAAAGATAGGGAAAAAGTCATGAAAGAAGATAGAGTAAAAGAAACTGAGGATGACCAGACAGAAAGAAGAACAGAGAAAACCAAGCACTTCTTGATAGAATCCACACAACTATTGTCAGAGAAAATCTCCTCATAAAAAATTCTAAAGCACATACACAGTGGTCAAATTTCACTTGCAATTCTAATTCCCAGATTTTGCAAGCAGTGGGTATAAAGGACCTCAATTAGGAAGGAAAACCAATTTAATTCAGGAACATTACACAATCATAAGGAAATCACCTTAAGAAGCTACATTAAGCAGGAAAAAATAGGTGTATTCGAAAAATCAAACACATGTAAGCTACAACTCAAAAATAACGTGTTCTGTACAGCTGAACCTAATAGACAATGGGGGGAAAACAGATCTTTACCAAGAGAGGCTTTAAGGGACAGCGAGGTGGCTACACTGTCTCTAGAGACAGTAAAACCTGAGTTTAAATCTAGCCTCAGACACAACACTCATCAGCTGCGTGACTTTGGGCAAGTCACTTAACCCAAACTGCCCTATGCTTCCCCCTCCAAAAAAAAAGAAAAAAAAAGAGGCTTTGATACAATTTATAATAATTCCAGAGATTATTAGTAATTTGACTCAAGAAACACAACAAAAATAAAAAATAATCCATTATTAAGAAAAGATTAAGCAATTAAGCCAATTATTTCATGTTTAGACTTTTTTTAAAAAAAGAAATTGGAATGAAGGGTAAGAAAAAAGGATATGGGGAGCTAAAGAGTTAATGCAACTATGTGAACTAAACATAAAAGATCACATTTAAAAATAGAGGGAAAGCAAAGGAGATATCTTTCACAATTATGGCTAGGAGGAAAATTCTTAACTAAACAAAGGATGCTCATGATCATAAAAGATAAAATTGAAATTTTGGATTACATAAAAATAAAAAAGCTTGGGGGCGGAGCCAAGATGGCGGCGTAGCAGCAGCAACAT